>CM053783.1:454368608-454721108 GCA_028749045.1 Cupressus sempervirens
TATGATTGGAAAAGGCTACAAGGATCACTCACCAAAAATTTTAAACTCAAGAAAAAATAAAAAAAGTAAAAAAGAACAAGAATATAAGTATAATAAATGAAGAGGAAAAGTCATCAGAGAAAATGATGAAATAGTAAGACAATAAGATATTGGATAATGTGGTTAGTAGCTTAGAAGGAAAAGAAAATAATCTCCTATTTGTAGATGAAGATCCAGAACTAGGGAAAGTCAAGTATATAGAGGTAGTAATGGGAACCCTGTAGAAACAATCAAAAGATCCTATGAAGGAAACTAGACTCACCAGTATAAAGACTATAAAAAAATTTACTAAATTTTGGTAGACACCACCAAATAATTTAGAATTCTTAGATCCCTTTGGCAATAATCACAAGGTAAAGAGGAGTGAATAGAACAAAATAAAAAGACCACTAACACAAGACTTTCAAGAATTTCTAAATAAAGATATGATATGGGATAAAGACTTAGAAATGCCACATCTAAACAAGTCTAAAATATAAAACTTGGAATCATTGAGTGAGGAATTGATCCAAGTTTTTAGCTTTGAGAATATAAATAAGGGTAGTGAAGCATAGAAAGAGAATCTCATTCAGCAAGTGTTAAAATTAGGAGGAGACAACTATACTTGTGAAGACATAAAAAGAGATTTTCTAAACATAGAAGAAGATGAAAAAAACAAGAAATTTTTGTAGAGAATCGAAGATGCACCAGTGATAACAAAGATAAGGACTTTGAGGGGAGTGGCCTTAGGAAGTTACCATCAATAGATGATAGATTTATAAAAAAAATTGATTAAGCATTACAAGGAAAATATTACAAGAACTGGAAGGTGAAGATAAAGAAGAAAAATAAGTTAAACAATCTAAAATCACTTTAAATGTGTAGGAGAATATAGGTCAATTGGGAATCCAGATGAATTAGAAAGGAATTAACACCCCTAAGTATGGTAAAGTGAAAACCAAAAGAGGTAGGAAGTGCCTTAAAGAAATTAGAGAGGTAGATAGGTAGGCAAAATAGTAGAAAAAAATCAATCAAATATTTAACGTAGGGGAGGGGAAGATCCTTCCCAAGGAAGCATGAAGATCACTACCTAGAATGCTAGGGGCCTAAACACACCTAGCAAGAAACAAATATTAAAACAAAACTTAAAATTATTTGAATATGAAATTATTATACTACAAGAAACAAAGCTAAATAGGGAAGAAGGAGCCAAGCTAGAAAATAAAATAGGTAGTTGGACTATTAACTTGCGTGAGTCTAGAGGAGCATTAGGGGGTCTATGCATCATTTGGAATCCTAAGAAAGTGTCTCTAGATATTTTAAACACAAACTACTATTGGTTAAGTAGCAGAGGCAAAAGCATTAAAACTAACCTTCAGTTAATTTTAATTAACATTTACGGCCCAATCTATAACAAAAATAAAAATATTTTATGGGATCAAATTAGCTTATTTATCAATAATCATAAAAATAAACCCATCATATTAGGTGGGGACTTTAATACTATCTTCAATATTAATGAAAATTTTGTAGGTATCCAACAGTCCTCCCAAGAAGTATGATCTTAACAACTTGATTGACATTCCACTTAATAAAGGGCAATATACCTAGAATAATAAATGGAAGGACTTCTCTTACATAGCTAAGAAATTGGATAGGTTTTTTCTCAAAGGAGAACTGAGTGATTTTAACAATAATATCCAATCCTCTATTCTTCCAATCGTAGGTTTTGATCACTATTTGGTTAAGATTGAATTTTATGAACCTTCTAAACCAATTAGAAACCCTTTCAAGTGCAAAAAAATGTGGCTTTTAGACTTAAAATTTCTAGAATGTATTAGACAATGGTGGAACCAAGGTAGCTTTAAAAGATCTAGAATGTATATTTTTGTCTTAAAAATGAAAATGCTTAAATAAAATATACTTAAATAGAAAAAAAAAAACTATAATAATATATTCAAAGATAAATTAGAGATAGAGGAAAAGGATTTAAATTTAGAAGTAATCAAGAAAGGTATGAATAATGATAGCTTTCATCTAGAAAAAGAATTACTTGCCAAATAAGAAAGCATATTGGCAAAAGAAGAAGTCTTTTGGAGACAAAAGTCAAGAGAAAAATGGCTAGATGAACGAGATTAGAATATTAAATTATTTCATAAATCCGCCCTCCATAATAGAGCCAAAAGTAAAATAGATAAAATTAAAGATCCTATGGGTACTACCATTGAAAATCTAGACAAAATAGTTGAGATTTTTGTGAATCACTTTCAGAATACATTAAACAACTTTGATAGTTCAAATAGAGTAGCTCAATAAAAAATGCTCGAAGCCATACCTAAAGTAGTTTCATTAGAAGATAATAAAATTTTAAACAAACCTATCACCTTTGAAGAACTTAGATTTGTGTTGTTCAACATGAATCCTGATAAATCTCTAGGTCTAGACAGATTCTAGACGTTTTTCTATAAAAAATGCTAGGACATTAGAGGTGTAGATCTCTAGAATGCTATTGAAGCTTCAAGAAATGGTGGATTATTTATTTCTAAAATCAATTACACCTTTCTTACTTTGATTCCTAAAAAGGAGGATCTAGAAAATCCTGGGAATTTTAGACCTCTAGCTCTATGTAACACTATCTATAAAATCTTATCTAAAGTTTTAGAAAATAGACTTAAATTGATCCTCCCTAAAATTACATATGAAGAAAAGATTGGTTTTGTTCCAGGAAAATCAATCCTAGATGGTACACTTATTATTCAAGAAACACTTCATTTAGTTAATAAGAATAAAGGGACAAGCATGTTCATGAAATTGGACATCCAAAAAGCATATGACATGGTTGATTGGAGGTTCTTATGTAAAACCCTAGAAGCCTTTGGCTTCTTGCATCAATGGATCAACATTATATATCAATGTATTTTTTCCACAAAAAATTTAGTCCTTATTAATGGTACCCCTGAGGGTTTCTTTGAAACATCAAGAGGTATTAGAAAAGGAGATCCCCTATCTCTATTTCTATATATTATCATGGCAAAAGCCTTAAGAAGAGCATTGACCAAGGCTCATAGTGAAGGGAAAATTAAAGGTATAACTCTAACAAAAAATATCTCCAACATCACCCATCAACAATACATAGATGATACCATTCTACCAAGTGAAAGTACAATAAAAGAGAATTTAACATCACGTCTATCATTCAACAATACATGGCAACATCAGGTCAAAAAGTAAATGCTGCAAAATCCAAAATCTTTTTTAATAATACTAAACTTGAAATAGAAATATAAATTTGTGATATCTATTACTCTTAGAATGGTCTTGACATTCGAGTGTCAACACACTTAACCAATTCCACCATATATGCCGAGTACACTATGTATGTCGAGTGAGTTATAGTGGTTGTTGAGTTAGAATCTTAATAGGTGCTAAGTCATAGTTCATGCCAAACAAGATAGAGCATAGTATGTGTCGAGTGATTTAGGAATATTCATGTGCCGAGCAATCCAAAAATGTAATAGGTTCCGAGCAATCCAGAAGTGTAATAGGTTCTGAGCAATCTAGAAATGTAACATGTGCTGAGCAATACAAGAACATTCATGTGCTAAGCACTAGTAATATAATATGTGTTGAGTAACACAGAATCAACATAATAGTTTGTACCTTCATAAACCAAGATGTAAAACCATTTTTGCATGACTCACAAAGGGACAAGAAGATAAGATCAAGCCTTTGCACTTACCTATGATATGTTCATGTAGCCGACCAAAAAAATGGAGAAGGCATGCAACTGATGAGAAAAATGCAAGGTATGAGTGGGAATTTGAGATTCAATGTGGATTGTAGATCCATACCTAACCCTCAGTCTTCACAATCTTAAAAGGAGGTTGAAAGCTCCATTGCATGTGTAAGAGAGAACAGTGTGTGGGGAGACTATAGAAAAATTTAGAGTGAATAAGGAAAGACTTAGAGGAACAGAGCAACAATTTCATATCCAGTTGGTTAAAATAGCACAAGGAACAAGGGATACATATAGAGATTAGATCAAGCAAGGATCAGATTAGGAAGAGCAGATCTAGTACTTGAACCTAGCAATTGAAGATTGCACTTTATTAGGTCAAATGTTCTAATACTTTCTTACCTTTTTATTAGATGATGAAAATCCTATGTTGATAGGTTAGCTTAACAGCTAGGTGGGAAAACATTTGGAGAAGGTGATGAAAATCCTATTGAATTAGGTGGGTTTAACAACCTATTGTAAATCCTTTAATAGGGTGACACTTCTTGTAAAGTGCTTGTAAATCCTCTAACTAGGTCACTATTGACACAGTGTAAAGCCTTTAATAGGGTAGGCCTTTAATAGGGAAAACCATTAGAAGTGGTTGAACATATTGCTGCAATAGTTTTTGTGGATGTCATCTCCACCCTAGTTTTACCTTCTTATTCCTAGAGGGTTTCTGGATTACAAAATCTCTTGTGTCATGTGTTGATGGATGCTTTCATTTCATGTTTGCTTATATGTTTGCATGCATGTACTTTACTTTCAGTTATGTGTTAATGAGGGTTTAAAAGGATAAAAACTAGTTACTTTTGATTCACCCCCCCTAGAAGTACTCTTCCCATTTGAACATTCCAACAATTGGTATAAGAGCTTTTGGTTCTCAAAAGGAAGAAGCCTAACAACTTATAGAAAAGGTCTAAAGATGGAAGTCTTAAAACTTGAGAAGATGATTGACAATCAAGTAATTGATGTGCATCTCGCTCTACACAAGGTAGATGAAGCTAGAAAGGAATTGAGAAAATCATTGAAAAGAAGAAAGGAGATAGCCATAGCTAAGAATGACATACACTAAAAGGATATTAACACCACACAAGTATTTTCCAATGGAGATTCCAAGGAATTTGATGTAGCAATAGAAGAACTGATGGAGAAAAATAGAGCACAAGCTGAAGAAATTAGATTACTCAAACTTGAACAAGAATCAGAAGCCACAATGCTTTATGAAGTGACCAAACAAAAGAAAAGAGCTATTGAAGACAAGGCCATGATAGAAGATGACAAGATAAATCTCACCAATAGACTGGAGGAAAATACAATTGAGTTTGAAAAGATCTGAAACATGTAGCTAGACACCTTAAGCCAGATGATGAATGCTCATCATGAGCTAAACATAAAGGACATTGAGATCTCTACCCTAAAAAAGTAGAATGAACAATTTCAAAATGAGTTGAAAAGAGAAAAAGAGATAGTAGAGAGCTTCAAAAATCTCAAGTGAAGCCATCAAGTACTTTGAGCAGTTGTTGAAATCACAAAGATCAAGCAATGACACTTTAGGACTAGGATTCACCAGTACTGAAGAAGGTGAAACATCAAAGAGCAATGAGAAAAGGAGCAAAAAAGGTAAGAACTATAAACTCACTTGTCATTTTTGTACTAAAAAGGGGCACACTACTAATGTTTGCAGGAGTAGAAAGACCAATCAACATGTTAAATTCAAAAACAAAGGTTATTGTCACAAGTGTAACATGCAAGGACACTCAACACAAGATTGCAGAACCAAGCCCATGTGGACACCAAGATTTGACAGTCATTGCTATAACTGCAAAAATTATGGACATAGAGCTTTTGAGTGCAGATCAAAGCCTATGTGGACACCTAATTAGCCTGCAAGGAGAAACAACTATGCACACCACTACAACTGGGATTACAATACTAAGAAAAGTTGTCACTACTATCAAGAATATGGTCATATTCCTCAGAACTACATAAGAACACACTTCTAGGGAAATTATAGTAGATGGTTAAGCCAAACCACATGTTTTAGTTGCTTGAAGATAGGACATGTTAGCAGGTATTACCCAACAAAGGCCAATGCACCCAAGTCAAAAGTCAACAAGGGTAAAGAAAAAGTTGATGTGGAACAGATTAGGGTAGAAATGAAAAATACATGGGAAAGAAGAAATGGATCAATAACATCCAATGGTGAGATCACTTCACTCAAGAGGTCAAGTGATCACACTTCATCCAATTAAGCACAAGATAGGTACATGGGGCTGATATATATAAAGATGTATCATACATTAGCTCAAAAGAATAAAGAAGTGCTACCAAGAAGATATCTACATGAGAAGAGATGTTAAGTTAAAAATTGAAAATTTTGTAGAAGATGCCAAGCTACCCTTCGATGCCAAGTGAAACTCTAGTATATGTCGAGCTAGAAAGTATAGTTGATGTTGAATGAGATATGTTAGTGGCTGCCAAGTAAATAGAAATAATGGATGCTAAGTGTGAAACTGTAATCACTATGCAATAAATACTAGGTTTTGAGCCTAATAAAGCTAAAAATCACTCATTTTCAAGTCATTCATACATAGAAAAAAATGAGAAGAGTGAAGAGGTGATCAAACAATGATTTAGTAATGATTTGCACTGATCTCAATAGCAATTAAACCCAAACTCCTCGATTCAAAGGTATTCCATCAAGTACCAAGCTAGGTAGTATTTGAAAGTTTATTTACATAGTAAATGCTAAGTTTAGTCAAGATGGCATCTGGGTCTAAAACCACAAAGGGAAATGATAGTCATGAAGTCCAACTTGTTAGTAATGAGGTTAAGTAACCACAATTTAAACCCATTCTCGAGGTCACGTATAAAAACAACCCAGCTGGTGCTTTGTCAGTCATTCCAGACAAAGTAGTGATGGTCCAAGATGTCAAGAAATGTTATAACTACAAGATTGGAGTCATAGGTGACCTAGAAATTTTCAATGTTTTTGTAAAGTTTTGTGACAAAGGTATGCTGAAGGTTGAGTTCTTAGTAGTTGAGAAGAAGGGTTTAACTAAAGTCTTAGTTTTTCCCATTGTATTTAAGATTGAATGGATTCATATAGTATTGGGTTGAATTCATGATAGATCATTTTGGTTAGAAATAGGGCTAGCGAAGATCACAAAGAAAATTGTTCATAGGGTTACTATATTCCCAACCCTAGATTGGCCTAAGACCTTGAGAAGTGACAAAAAGGAGGCCATAGAGAAAAACATTGGGACCAAATGGAACAACAATGGAATGACCATTGACACCATCACTGAACCCCTACTTGATTTCACTATTAGAGTCATATCTCACAAATTCTATCAATCAAGTAGATTGAATAATGTGCCATGTATAACAATAGATGTTGCATACAAACTTGTGAAGAAGGACCACACTTATGATCTAGCAGAGCTCATGCTACAACAAATCAATGAAAATTTGGGAGCCATAAGGAAATCTAAAGGAGTTGAATGCAAATTTGGCTCAATATTGGTTTGCATATTTTTCTATGTCATGAAAGAATTTCCATCAGTTGGAAAGGTAAATTGGGATCCTAACGAGAAAATTTTCACACAAGTTAATGAGCTTATTAAGCAAATGGGAGACAATTTTGATGCTCAGATGACAAGTGACTTTGAGGACTTCAAGAAGTCCATGAACTAGTTGAGTAGCATGTAAATGACATTTGTTTCTTGGTTGACATAGATTACATCTACATCCAAGCTATGGTACCTAGAGTAACATGGCTTAGGGTACTTGGATATGAGATATATGTAGACCAAGCTTCAGCTACAATCGCTACTTTACTTGCAAAGGAGATAGACAAGAATTCTCCTCACTTTGGGACTTATGATATTGTCAAATCTAGGGTGGTAACAGATTTCAAGACAACCTCTACAGTGAAGAGGAAGGACAAAATGATAAGAAAGCTAAAGAAGACATTTGGAGTTGATATAGAAGCATTAGGAACTACAATAGAAGAAGAAGTAGATAAAGATGAAGATGAGAATGAACAAGAAGAAGATGAACCATGGTGAGGGCCACTGGAATTGACACAGGGCCTAGGAGAGGAAAAAGAAGAAGGTGTTGAGGAAGAAGAAGCCAAGGAAGCACCCACTAAAGCCAAAGCCACCAAAGGGAAAGCCAAAACTCAGCCTGCATCCCAGCCCAAGGAAAAGAAGGGGACAAATCCCATTGTAGTAAAAAAAAAGAAGCCTACTACAAGGGCTACCACCAGGGCTACAACTCAAAAGGCAAAAGATGAAGCCAAAGAGAAGAAGAAAGCCATAAAGTAGACTGGTGAAGAACCAAGGAAGAGAAGGAAATATGTTGTCTAGCCAGACTTGGAAGAAGAAAGAACAGAATTAGATGAGAACAACCAGTTTAGATTGGTAAGTCATCCCTCCAAGCCTACCATTGACAAGTTATGTGTAAATATTAGAAAAGAAAACTTGAATGGTTTAAAGACTATATACTTTAATAAGCTCAAAAAAGAAGAGAAAAATAAAATACAGGAATCAGTGTATGCAATGATCGCTAAATACAAACACACACCTCTAGAATTAGATAGTACAATGCCCAAGGAGCTATACAAGATAGTTTAAGATAAGTGGCATTTTTTTTTACAAATGGAAAAGGAGATAAGAGAATCAACCCTAGCTAGAGTGCTACCAGACCTGACTAAAGGTCAAATAGCTAAGGAAAATAAAAGGCATAACAAAAAAATTTCTCCTAAATATAGAGTATTTTGTATCCTCCAAAATAAGATGGAGGATGTCGTAAATAAATCCACAAAATTGTGGAAGTCAATATACAAGAAAATTGATGATGTATTTGATGAAGAATATAAGGTAGAATCCATAGCCAAGAGAAAAGAAGAAAAAGAGACAACAAAGAAAGTAGAGGAGAAGAAAAGTGTAGAGAAGAAGAAAAGTTAAGAGGAGAAGAAAAGTGAAGAGGAAAAGAAAGGTGAGGAAGGAAGAGTAGAAGAGGAAGTAAATAAGGAGGAATAAGAAGAAAATATAGCTAAAGGAGAGCAAAAGGCATTAGATGAACAAGAAGAAAAAATCATGCAAGACACACAAATGCCACCTCCTAGCCCTCCTCCTACCACCATCACACCTACAGAGACCATAAAAATAAAGGATCTCTCAAAGATCCTTCACCAATCTACTCTATAGGCACAGTTATGTACAACCCTTGTATTGGTGAGTGTAGATGAACTACAAAGAGCAGTAGCAACCCCACGAAAGGAAAAGGTGAAGCCAAAGGATACACCTTTCACATACACAACTACTAGAACTAAGGTTTTGATGCTTCCACCACCACCTCCACCAAGTGCAACAAGTGAAACTGTTTAGATGCTGAGTGCAAAAACAAGGGAAGATACAAGAAAATAAGAATAGTCAACAAGTTCACCTCCAACAATTTTTAGTGATAAAGGGAAATTAGAGGAAAAGAAGGAAGAAACAAGAGATGAGGAGCAAGTTGCAATACAAAAATTGGTTGAATTACCAAAAACTAGTACTCCCACTTAGACTCTTTAGAAGCCTAGCACTGATATGATATCAATAAAAGTTCAAACACTAGGCTTGAGCTCTAGAAAGGTAGCCAAGATAATTCACTATGGAGATCCTAAACTTGATGAAGAGATCATCATTCCCTCCTATGAATCCAACACCCTCACTATAGAAAGGATAAATGAAATACAAGATGCATTGAATAGGAGAAAGAGACAATAAGTATTGAGAAGAGAATGCAAGTATAGGAAAGCATTGAATGAGATAAAGGACATCTTCATCGATGCCTTTAGCTTGTAGTCACTAGATGAAACAAGGCCTATAATAGAACAACTATCAGATATAGTTGACTAAGTGACTAATGTAGACCATGATACAAATGTAAAATTAATGGAATGGTCAAAAAGAAAATTATAGGGCAAAATAAATGAGAAAATATCAAATGATATAGCATTAGCACAAGTTGAATTGGCTAAGAAACTAGAAAGAGTAAAAATTTTACTTAGGAATACTTTCTCATTGTACAAAAAATTGTGTGATTTTTCCAACTTCACACAAGAGACTAGCAAAAGAATAATGAGCTTGGAAAGAAATCTCAAGATTTCTAGCATGCAACTTCCAAAAAATCTAGCTCAAAGTGAGAAGCATTTTGCATAGACACTTCACACACAAAGGGAATTAACTATATTAATAGTAGAGGAGGCAAACATAAAGGCAAAATTGATGCAAATGTAGTCCTCCATAACCCCACACTTAGAGGTCCTCCACAAGGATCAAGCATATGCAGATACAATCCTAAAGAAAGATCCAAATCTTTCTACCCTAGATGGACTTGTACACCTTACTGTAGAGACTGCCATCTAGCACAAGTAACTAGACATTGCATTAGAAAATTGGGATGTAGCTCTAAAGGTACTCCTGGAGGTAAATAGTACATTTTTGGCTAAGTATGAATGCCCATGATAAAAAAAAACCATTCATCAAACTCATGAACACTGATGGAGCATTAGTCAACCCAAAATGTACCACTGTGAACTCGTAATGCCCATAGCGAGTTCGAAAAGCAGTCTTGTGAATGTCAGCTTCCTTGATGCGAAGCTGGTGGTATCCTGACTTAAGGTCAATCTTGGAGAATACTGTAGCTCCCTTCATCTGATCAAATAAGTCATCAATCCTAGGCAAAGGATACCTGTTCTTAATAGTCAACTTATTCAACTGTTTGTAGTCAATACAAAGGTGTAAAGAACCATCTTTCTTCTTCACAAAGAGCACTGGAGCTCCCCATGGTGATATGCTAGGTTGAATGCTCCCTTTGGCTAGAAGTTCCTCTAGCTAAAGACGTAGCTCACCCAATTCCTAAGTAGTCATATGATAAGGATCTTTAGAGATAGGCTCCGCTCTAGGAATTAGATCAATACTAAAATCAATGTCCCTCTTTGGAGGCATGCTTGGAATCTCACTTGGAAAAACATCTACGTACTCCTGCAAAATCGGGTGATCTAAAGTCTTCCTCTCAGGATCTTCCTCATTGAGATCATTTACCATAACAAAAAATATCTGACATCCCTTACAAAAACTTTGCTTCATTTGCATACCAGAAATCATCCGCAGAGATATAGGCCTTGGTATCCCAACTATCTTCACATCATTCCCTTGGTCATCTTGGCACAAAATAATCTTCTTCCTACAATCTATACTAGCTCTATGAGATCCAAGCCAGTCCATGCATAAAACCACATCATAGGAACCAAGGGGTATGACTTGAAGATCCATTGCAGTATTAAAGCTTCCTAATCTAAGCCCACACTTATGAACTACAGAATCTGTGGAGACCTTAATCCCTGAGGCTAGTTCCACTTGCCAACCATGATCTTGCTTCACCGCATCCAACTTACACTTAGAAACTATAGATGGTGAAATAAATGAATCTGTAGCTCCTAAATCAAACAATATTGAAAGAGATATACCTCAAATAGCAGCTGTGGTCTCAACCACTATTCCTTGATGATTTGCCTGACGCTGATCAACTGCTACAAAAATTGTATGAGCTCTACCTGCATCACAACTGTGGGTTCTGAAGCTGTAGGCCTAGGTCCTGAAAATTGAGGTGCTTGCTGTGGACACTGAGCTGCATAGTGTCCAATCTGTCCACATGAAAAACATTTTGTATTCTTGCCAGATCCTCTACCCATAGGTGGTACATTAGATTGCTAGCGACTATTCCTGCTAACAAAAGACTAGCTACTCTGAGTTGGTTTATTGGGTTGATTCTGTTTATTGCATTGAGCATTGCAGTTGTTCTTAAAGTTAGAACCTTTGCCACCACCTTGAGCCTGAGAATTTGATCCTTTCTGCTGTTGTGTTTGCTGAGACTGCTGTTGATACTGTTTTCCCTTAGAAAAGAAAGGCTTCTTGTTACCACCTGAATTGAAGTTGACTTTAGATCCTGATGTTGCTGGTGCTCCTACAAAACCACCTTGCCCAAGGTTGACACTTTTCTCAACAAGGATTGCTTGATGTACCGCATCCTTGAGAGTTTTTGGCTCAAATACCTTGACACCCCCAATTATACGGTTATTCAAACCCCTAATAAAGTGTTGTGTCAACTGAGCTGAATTTTCACTAAACCTTAAAAAAGACACGAGCTCATAAAACTTATGCTCATACTCAGTCACTGACATAGTGTACTACTTGAGATTATGAAACTCATCTGCCCTTTGCTACTTCCATTCCTCTGGTAGGAATCATTCAAAAAAACTCTCTAAGAATAGTTCCCACATGACACTACTCATATCGATTCTGAGCTTCTTCTCCTCAATTGTCCACCAAGTGGCCCAAAAATTCTCCAAATTAGTGATCACAAATCTGGCCTTAACATTTCTATCAAACTCCTCCATAGCAAAAATCCTGTTGAGGGAAATAAGCCATTGCTCAGCCACATAACCAGAACCTTTCCCATTGAAAGGCTTGACCTTGGATCTTGAAAGATCTTTCATCTGAGTGGACATAATGGACCTCTGACGATCCTTCCGAGGACTCCTAGGCCTGGGTCTATGCTCTTGTTTTGTCTGATGTACATTAGGCTACTCTTGAACAAGAGGTAATAGTCTACATCATCTGTCTTAGACTAACCTCATCAGACTCAACTTGGTCCTCTCTACGGCTCTCTTCCTGCTACCTACTAGAGTGCTCTTCCTTGCTCTCTACACGAGCTAATCCCTCATGTGCAGACTCATGGGCACTGATAGCTCTGCCATGACCATGGCCTCTTCCACGGCCTCTAACAGAAGACCTAGTCCTAGATACCATCCTACAATAGTACAAAGTAATATTAAAATCAAAAGACGCATGTTTTCAATAGAATAAGTTCAATTCTATGTTTAGGTTTAAGTAAGATTTCCAGTTTTGAAAACTAAGTGTTGAGGTATGACAAATATTCAAGTAACAGTTTAGGTTCTGTTTTAGTTCACCTAGTTTCAAGTTGAAGAGATACACTTTATAGTTCAAAGTTCTAGTTGCTCCAAAATACCCAGAGCTCCCAATGTAGAAACTTGGGCTCTGATACCAAATGTAACACCCCGCCAAGGGATCCAAAGAATTAACCTAGAGTTTCACTAAGTTTGGTAACATTTTTTTTTTTACATGAAAGTAAATACCATACATAACTTATTCATAATAACGGAAGCAATAACAATGACCATCTGAAAGTAAACATAACATACATAACAGATTACATTCTTTAAAGATCCCTTCATGTTGTATTGCATACAAGAATCCATCTAGTACAACATCCACATCAAATAATAATCATAAGTCCAATGTTTAAACATTACATTTCCAAATGCTCAATCATCCTCTGTACATGTCACAGGGTATGACAAGCTCAAAGAATATACATATGTAGAATAAGGTACATCATCCTATTCCAATCCATGATACATCAAAGTAGAGATAATCACATGATACATCATCATAGAAGACATATACATCCATCATAAAGATCAAACATAATAAACTAATTGCACGGTTCCTCCCGACTGTTAATAGCATCATTAGACCATCGTGGGCCCTAGCCATCCCTCCGTGCGTAACATCCCAAATCACCGAAGAGATCATCGGTATTAACATAGTAGGAATGTCACTCCTAATTATATACAACATCATATGTAGAAAGTAATTTAACATGCAAATATAAGCATAAGATAACATCATCTAACATATGCTAATCATCAATGAAAAAGGATACATATCCACCATTATGAAGGACGCATCAACCACGATGTCTCAATGAGTCTCAAATGATAAGAGTGGAAAATACACTACCACCTGACCGCATGATACCTAAGTGGTCCACTCCCACCGTGCTAAGGAGATAATCTCATGTCCCAAACAGGCTATCAAAATCACATAGCACATATCTCCATAAGTCCAAGAATCCTAAAAGTATACTAACTCAAAGGTTCCAAACACAAAATCTGACATCTAATCCTAGAGGCACACAATGACATGTAGGAACCTACTATGAAAGTGGGAAAGTGTCATCGCATTTATCACGTACAATTTACCTTGGCAGTTAGCTAAACTTCATGGGTCCATACTGATCTCATGCAACCAGTAGTATCCTCTCATACTGAGAAGGCATACCATGGAATGCAAGGTCGCAACCATGCATCTCACTACTCCCATCCTAGCCTGTACAAGCACTCAAGGCATGGGTGAGAACAAAACACTTATCTTTTTAGATTCATTTAGTTAGTATTAGGTGTGAATGTTATCACTTATTAACCCAACTTACAATGAGTTACCCTAGCAGCCTCTTAGGACCCCGACCCCCATTGCAAGCCACTTCCCGTCACTACATGCAGATATCCTACCCTAATGCTCATGGAATCATAAATCTCATAATCACAAAAGATAATCCATAATAAAATTGTCAAATATGCATAAAAGCATCAAATCTCCATGAGCAAACATCCATAGAAAATCATGACCACAACAGCTCTCTATTGGCTACTGAAGTATCACTGATAATCAAATATCCAATGGTTCTCAATAACCAAAATATATCTCAATCATATTGATCGAAGACTCCAAAAATGGTTGAGTCAAACATGTCACAACATGACATTATCAAGAATAAATCCACATCTCAGTCCCATCATGGTGACTAGAAAATAATCAAGGATAACTGATCGATGACCAAAATAATGGTTATGTCAAGTGTCTCATACACAAGAATCTCAACTATAACAATTAGTAATCACATCCAATACATAGAGCATTCCATCACAAACCATGGTTGGGTTTATAAAGATCGAGATTAAAACATCATCATGACATCACAATCACATAACCCCCAAGCCTCTAGTAGACGTCCTATACTGGTCAACACTAGTCAACCCAAAACCCAAAACAATAGCATAAAGAATACACAATGTAAACACATGTTTTGGTTTTGCTAAGTTTTCAAATTTGAATTTAAAAGTCTCAGTTTACGTTTTTCCAAACTATATCAAGTGGAGAAATTTCACGTTTTTCCTAACCCATGTATTTGTTTGTTAGATAAAAGTTTCTCCATTAGACTCAATTTTGTAATTGATCTAATAATATTTTATTCATATAAATTTTTTTTGAAAAATGACATTTCCATTGAACAAAATTTGCATATATAAAACTTATATCACGTTCTAATAATTAACCTTAATTAACTAAATTAAGTTAATTATTATTATCTCCTCATTATAATTATTAATCATATTCTTTTAATCTTTTATCTTTACAAAATGATCCATCTATATAAATCATTTTAAATAAAATATTTATTTATAACTATTATACGTATACTTATATACATATATATATATATATATATATATATATATATATATACATACATAAATATATATTTATATATTAATATCAATTGATAATAACTGTTTTAAAACAAAATTATATAAAAATCAATGCACAATTTATAACCAAAGCCGAAAGAAATTGATATATTTAAATTGCCGTTGATGACGTGCGATCATACCCATCGTAGGTACCCTGCGACCACTGCCGTATTGCAGTTCTTTTGTTGTGGGTACACTGCGTTGCAAGTACCCTGCGACCCGCCAATATAAATATCGGTGGATAGATAAAGGTGGGGGGGTGCATACCCACCCAGACATATTTATTTATTATTTTTTTAAACAGCATTTTTAAAACGCTTTTTGCAGAGATAAATCACGATGCAATTTCTTATTTATATATATTATATATATACATATGTATGTATATGATGCAGGAGCATCCAGAGGTATAAGAGCAATCTTGTGTCACCCAAAAAAATGTACTTAGACTTAGTTTCTGTTTCATGTCTTTACATTTTTGGATACCCATTTGGCCCAAATAAAGGTTCCAAGTCTCATAGTTCAACTATCAGTGCGTTTGAAAATCTTGAAAAAATAGGAGCATGCAATTTGGCCATCATTTTTGTGACCCAGAAGGTGTGAATTGGCCAGATGAATGTAATTGTGATTTAGAGCATTCCAAAAAAAGAATCAGGTCAAAAGGCCCCACGGTTTGAAAGTTATTGCAATTTTTCGAGTTTTGGAGACCTCCTAAGAATGCTTCAAAGTTAGGTTTGGGGCATTAAATGACCTCAAAAAGGTTCAAAAAATGGGGGAAAAGTGAATCTTTTCCATAGGGCTATAGAGCACTTCGAGAGCTTTTTGAAAATGTAAACGGTTCGTCAATCGAAGCTACGGTTCAAAAGTTATGCCTCCCGAAAGTTCAGTTACCATTTCTGGATTCTTCTAGATTTGCACCGACTTCTAACGTAGCTTTCAAAACCTTCTATTTCATCGGTGGATGCCTACTAGCACTTTCTAGAATGTAATCCTAGTCCTTAACCCTTCGAGGTCTATTTAAGGAGATTTTTGGCATTGTAAAAGGCAGTTCGGAGTGGAGTTTGAGAGGAGGTGCTAAAAGGAGAAATATTCTCCAGATTTATGCTATTGTAAGCCCTTAGGGCATGTTCTGAAGTTTATTTTGTCTGTACTATTTGTACTAGCTTATTTTCTCAGTTAATATAATTTCCCTTTTCTGTTGTGTCCATTCTATTCTTGGGTCGTGTCCCCATCAAGTGGTATCAGAGCGGGTTTTCTTGAGTGTGTAGATAGAGCGCCAACTGTGAGACAGTTTGCACCAGGATTGTGTGGTTGTGGGTTTGAGTTAGAAGATGCCTCCACAAAGAGAGCATGGTGGAATGGCTAGAGCTATTGATATTGAGGAGGTTAGAGCCCTCCAGAGGCAGGTACAAGCATTGCAAGAGGAGCTTTGTAGAGGAGAAAATGTTACCACAGGTGACAATAGTGAGGATGAAAATGAAGAGGAAGTAATGGGACCAGAAGAGGAAGTTGACGGGGAAGTTCTGAATCCTGTAGAGCAAAGGATTTTTTGGGGCCATTACTAAGTTTGGGAAAGACCTACAATTGAAGTGGGTATATTTTCAGGAAATCTGAAACTAGATGAGTTGATCGATTGGATCAATGAACTGAAAGAATACTTTGAGTATGAGGATATAAGGGACCCAGATAGGGTTAAGTTTGCAAAGGCCAAACTTAATGGCCATGCCAAAATTTTGGTGGCAAGAGGTTCAACTGAAAAGACTTAGAAGAGGAAAGGAGAAGATCACAAGATGGGATCGCATGGTGGACAAATTGAAGAAGCAGTTCATTCCTGTGGACTACGAGCTTGATCTGTTTAAGAAGATGCATGGGTTAAAGCAAGCAGGAAGGTCAGTCCAAGAATATACAGAGGAGTTTTACCGACTCTTGATTAGAGCGAGGCATGCAGAAGAAAATAAGGAGAAGGTTGCTCATTATATCAGTGGGTTGCGAGCTAGCATCCAGGAGAAATTAAGTCTGGTAAGAATGACCAGCGTTGAAGAAGCATACCAGTTTGCCCTACGAGTTGAAGAGAAGCTGAGTAAAAGGTTTGAAGGAAGACAAAGAGGGCATGGTCAAGGAGGAAGGGGAAGCGGTAGATCATCTGGAGGCCGCAATGAAACCCAAAAGAAAAATGAAGATGTGGGTACTAGCAGAAACCAAAGGAATGAGGGTTTCAACCGCTCCTATGATCAAGACTTTGGAAATCAAAGAGGAAGAGGTAGAGGACATGGACAAGGAAGAGGAGGCTTCCATGGAACCTGTTTCCATTGCAATGAAGAAGGTCATCATGCCTTTGAATGCCCTCAATGACAAGGAAGGACAAATAGGAGAGCTGAGGGCCAAGCTAGGGTTGCTCATATGGATGAGGATGCACAATCATAACATTTAGAGGATGCAAAAAGAGGAGAGACCTTGGTAAATGAAAGATTCCTACTAAGTGGTGAGAATGAACTAGGACAATGAAGGAGTTTGTTTCGTACCAGATGCAAGTGTGAGGATAAATGTTGTGACGTGATCATTGATGGTGGTAGCACTGATAACCTGGTATCAGAAGAGATGGTCTCTAAGCTGAAGCTCAAGAGGGAGAAACATCCCCAACCCTATCAGATTTCTTGGGTAAAAGATGATCATAAGGTCCTGGTAAGTGAACAATGTTTAGTAAAATTCAAAATTGGGAGTTACCATGATGAAGTTCTCTGTGATGTTATTTCGATGGATGTTTTCCATCTATTGTTGGGTAGACCATGGCAGTTTGATAGACATGCAATACATGATGGACATGCAAACACATACTCTCTGACAAAGGATGGAGTTCGTCACAAATTGAAGCCCATGAAAAAGGAAGGTGAAAAGGTATGTAGCAATGCTAGGATTTGTCTTGTTGATGGAAGGAAGTTTTTAGATGGCATGAAACATCAGCATATGTGCTATGCTTTGATTCCTAGGAAAGATAAAGAAGGTAGTAGTGAAATACCATTTGAAGTTTCAGATTTACCAGGGGAATTTGGAGATATTATCTCTGACAATGTTCCAGATGGATTGCCACTAGTAAGGAAAATCAGTCATCAGATAGATCTGATTCCAGGAGCTAGTTTGCCTAACAAGGCTGCTCATAGGATGACTCCTATTGAAACAGAGGAGCTAAATAGACAGGTTCAGGAGTTCTTGAGGAAGGGCTTGATTCGAGAGAGCCTGAGTCCATGTGCAGTACCTGTAGTACTTGCACCAAAGAAGGATGGAGAGTGGAGGATGTGTACAAATTCTCGGGCTATAAATAGGATAACCATCAAGTACCAGTTTCCTTTACCAAGGATGGATGATCTTATGGACTGCTTGAGTGGAGATCAGTACTTCACAAAGATAGATCTGAAGAGTGGCTATCATCAGATATGGATTCAAGAAGGAGATGAGTGGAAAACAACCTTCAAGACCAAGGAGGGTCTTTATGAGTAGTTAGTCATGCCCTTTGGATTGACGAACGCCCCAAGCACCTTCATGCTGCTCATGAATGAGGTACTTAAGAAGTTCTTGGGAAAATTTGTTATTGTCTATTTGGATGATATTTTAATTTTCAGCAAGACTTTGGAAGAACATTTACTGCATATTCGTAGTGTCCTTGAAAGGCTAAGGGAAGAGAAACTATTAATTAATCTAAAGAAGTGTGTCTTTGCAAAAAGGGAGTTAGTCTATTTGGGATTTGTTATATCACTTGAAGGTCTCAAAATGGATCCAGAGAAGGTAAAAGCCATCTTGGAATGGCCTACTCCAAGGACTGCTACTGAGGTAAGATCATTTCATGGTCTGGTTAGTTTTTACAGGAAGTTTATTAAGAATTTCAGTGGCATATGTGCACCCCTAACTGATACAATAAGAGGAGATAGAAAAGAGTTCAAATGGACTGCAGTAGCTGTGAGAAGTTTTGAATTGCTGAAGAAGAAGGTGACTGAACAACTTGTGTTGGCACTTCCAGATTTTACCCA
Source organism: Cupressus sempervirens (assembly GCA_028749045.1). Taxonomy (NCBI): domain Eukaryota; kingdom Viridiplantae; phylum Streptophyta; class Pinopsida; order Cupressales; family Cupressaceae; genus Cupressus; species Cupressus sempervirens. The sequence goes on from CM053783.1 coordinate 454,387,873, forward strand.
AGAAGGTAAGCCTATTGTATATTTTAGTGAAAAATTGAATGATGCAAAGAAGAAGTATTCTGTTTATGATCAAGAGTTCTATGCAATAGTTCAGGCCTTAAAGAAATGGAAGCATTATTTATTGCCAAAGGAATTTGTTTTGTATACTGATCATCAGGCATTACAGTACCTAAATAGCCAAGGTAAATTGAATCAGAGGCATATGAAGTGGGTAGAATTCTTGTAGAGTTATACATTTGTGTTGAAGCATAGAAGTGGAAAATCTAACAGGGTTGCAGATGCACTAAGTAGGAGATAGTTGTTTCTTACAACAATGCAGGTTGAAGTAGTTGGGTTTGATGAACTCAAGAATTTGTACCCTGAGGATCCTGATTTTGCTGAAGCATGGAAAGCTTGTAAAGAACCTGTTGCTATAGATGGAACCAAGTGGTTAGACTATTTGATTTAGGATGGCATGTTGTTCAAAGGTAGTCAATTGTGCATTCCAAGGAGTTCCATGAGGGAAAATCTGATTAAGGAGAAACACAGTGGAGGGATGGCATGACATTTTGGTTGGGATAAGACCATTGTCATTCTTAGAGAACATTATTTTTGGCCTCAAATTACACAGGATGTGAAGAATTTTGTACAGAGTTGCCAAGTTTGTCAAGTTGCCAAGGGGTTTAGTCAAAATACTGGCCTATATCAGCCATTGCCTATTCCATCAAGGCCATGGGAGGACATAAGTATGGATTTTGTTCTTGGATTGCCAAGGACACAAAGGGGTAATGACTCAATATTCGTGGTGGTTGATAGGTTCTCCAAAATGGAACATTTCATTCCATGCCACAAAACTCATGATGTTGTCCATATTGCAGACTTGTTTTTCAAAGAGGTAGTAAGACTACATGGTCTTCCAAGGAGTATAGTTTCTAACAGAGATACTAAATTTGTGGGTTATTTCTCAAGGACATTGTGGAAGAAGTTGAGAACAGACTTGAAATTTAGTTCCACGCATCACCCACAGACTGATGGCCAAACAGAAGTGGTAAATAGAAGTTTGGGCAATTTGCTGAGATGTTTAGTTGGGGATAAGCCCAAGGGATGGGATTTGATTCGACCACAGGCAGAGTTTTCTTATAATAACTCTGTAAATAGGAGTACTGGAAAATCACCATTCCAAATTGTCTATGGGAATAGCCCAAGGACTGCACCAGAATTGAGGAAGATAGAACAAGGGGAGAGGACAAGTACTGAAGCTGAGGAATTTGCTAAACAAATCAAGTGTCTACATGAGGAGGTTCAAGCACACATTATCAAGATGAATCAAGAGTATAAAGCTAGGGCTGGTCAAAGGAGAAGACATAAGGAATTCCAAGTAGGAGATCTAGTCATGGTGCACTTACGAAAAGAAAGATTTCCAGTTGGTACTTACAACAAGCTAAAAATGAAGAAATTTGGCCCCTGCAAAATTCTGAAGAAACATGACTCAGGAAATGCATATGAAGTGGAGCTGCCAGATGGTATTCACATTTCTCCCATTTTCAACATTATAGATTTAACAGAGTATCATGATGATGGTGCAGATGAGGAGCTAGTTTTAGAGCCATGTCCAATTCCTACTTCTAAGAAGGAGGAGATAGAAGACATTCTAGATCGTCATGTGGGTAGGAGTACCAGAAACAGGCAGTATGAAGAGTATTTGGTCAAATGGAAAGGACGACCAATCGAGGACTCAACTTGGATTTCATCAATTGAGGTTTCCCATTTGAGATTTCCTCTGCCATCCATAAAGTGATAGGGTCACTTTTCAATCTACCCTGGGTGTCTGATGCAGGAGCATCTAGAGGTATAAGGGCAATCCTGTGTCACCCAAAAAAATTGTACTTAGACTTAGTTTCTGTTTCATGTCTTTACATTTTTGGATACCCATTTGACTCAAGTAAAGGTTCCAACTCTCATAGTTCAACTATCAGTGCGTTTGAAAATCTTGAAAAAATAGGAGCATGCAATTTGGCCATCATTTTCGTGACCTAGAAGGTGTGAATTGGCCAGATGAACGTAATTGTGATTTAGAGCATTCCAAAAAAAGAATCAGGTCAAAAGGCCCCACGATTTGAAAGTTATTGCAATTTTTTGGGTTTTGGAGACCTCCTAAGAATGCTTCAAAGTCAGGTTTGGGGCATTAAATGACCTCGAAAAGGGTCAAAAAATGGGGGACAAGCAAAGCTTGTCCATAGGGCTATAGAGCGCTTTGAGAGCTTTCCAAAAATGTAAATGGTTCGTCAATCGGAGCTACGGTTCAAAAGTTATGCCTCCCAAAAGTTCGGTTACCATTTTTGGATTCTTCTAGATTTGCACCGACTTCTAACGCAGCTTTCAGAACCTTCTATTTTGTCGGTGGATGCCTACTAGCACTTTCTAGAATGTACTCCTAGTCCTTAACCCTCCGGGGTCTATTTAAGGAGATTTTTGGCATTGTAAAAGGCAGTTCGGAGTGGAGTTTGAGAGAAGGTGCTAAAAGGAGAAATATTCTCCAGATTTATGCTATTGTAAGCCCTTAGGGCATGTTCTGAAGTTTATTTTGTCTGTACTATTTGTACTAGCTTATTTTCTCAGTTAATATAATTTCCCTTTTTTGTTGTGTCCATTCTATTCTTGGGTTGTGTCCCCATCAGTATATATATATGTAAAGGTATATGTATACACACACACACACACACACACACACACACACATATAAGTATGTATAAGCAAATTTATGAATATAATCTTCAATTTTCAGAATTTCTTTATAAACCTTTGATTTCCAAAATTTCCAATAATTAATCTAATGGGTTTGACTATGAATTTCAACCCTAGCCCCATTTTCCTTTTTGATCCATGCATATAAAATTCTCAAATAAATTTAATTGCCCAAATTGAGAATGCATACAATAAAAATATGAAATTCCTCAGAAGACATATGGAAGACACGAAGAAGACAAGGAAAGCAAGATGCAGAAATAGCATAAGTAAAATCACAAGAATCTACTTAGATTCTGATGCTAAATCGCTCTTCCTCTGAAAACCCGCAGAGCAATCTCCCTTCTTCAGAACCCTCGAATCCTCCAATGCTCCAATTGTACTCCAAACGCTATGTCTAAGTTTTTAGGGATGCGTGAATATAAAGAGCTCTCAGGAAACCTCTAGAATGCTTCTAGAAATAGCTAGAAGGTGTCACCAACTAAGCATGGGTCTTTTCCAACCTTAGAGATGAGCCATAGAGTTGTAGACACCATGTGCTTAATTGATGCACTAATCCCCGTGTTGTTGACACAGGAGAAATAGAAAAGTGCGTTAATTCCCATGCAAGCTTATAACTCCAATTTACTTTTTAAATAATTTCTATTTAAATTTTATAACTTTCATTTTAATTTTTATAACTTTTATTATAATTATTTTATTTATTACTTTATTATAATTTTATAATTATTAATTTTAATTTTCTAATTTTCTTTTATTTAATTCTTTTTCCTCAATTAAGTCTCATTTAATTAATTATACTCAAAATATCAAAGATCATGATATTTTATTAATTTTCTCCAAAATAATTAATTTATTAATTAAATCTATTTATTAAGACTTAATTAATGAAAAATTCACCATAGACCTCCAAAATAAAATATGAAAACCCATCATAGAACAAATCATACAAAATCAGTCTAAAGGGTTAAAAATCACGAAATATGTCATCCGACATATTCGGTGGGTACTCAACTCTGATAATTGTCCTAACTCACTAGGACAAATGGTTTAAGGGTTTGGGATTTGGACTTGAGAATTTATCTCCCTTCTCTTATCATTGAGATAGTATAATAGGGTATGCTCATCTTGGCAATTCAGGGAAGTTGATACTTGGTACCTGCAACCTGCAGAAAAAACCATGCATGTACATACAATATATAATGCTAAGCTAAACAGACAATGGCAGGAAGTGGTGCATCGTGTAGATCTCGACTAAGCAGGTGACTATGAATCCCTTCCTTAGCCACATTAGAAACACCATACAATAAGAAAACACACACACCATACACATGCAAGTATGGGGTAAGTAACCATAATAAAACACATGAGATAATAAACCATCTAACTAATCATCATTAATAACTGAAAACAATATAATGATCATCATGTATGCATGAAATGTAAAGTCTAAATGATCACATCATATAAACATTGAATCCATAACATAATGTCTGATAGTCTCAAAAAAATACCACTAATCCATCAACATAATACTAGTTCGTTAAAGTCTAATAATAATAGTAACAACGAGTCTAGAAAAGATGTGAATGAGGGTAGGCACTACATCCACCCCCCCTTGGATTAGGCTTACTCTTGGAAGCCTACAAACAAGTAGGGATATAACTCCTGTAATCTAGCTGCATCCTCCCAAGTAGTTGAAGAATCATCAGTAGGGTCCCATTGGACCCTTACCTGCTCGATGGTTCGACCCTTGAGGGTCAACCCCCGCTGCTCTAGAATACGAACCGGCTCCAAAGCTAGCTGCCTATCCTCTACCTGCAATGCATTCCAATCAAGAACATGTACAATATCAAGAATTTACTGCCTAAGCACCAAAACATGGAAAACATCATGAATGCGAGCTAGGCTGGGCAGTAGAGCAAGACAGTAAGCAACCGGGCCAATCCTCTTCAAAATCTTGAATGGTCCCACAAAGTGAGGTGTTAGCTTAGAACCCTTTCCGTACCAGATTGGACTCTTTCATGGTCGCACTCTCAAGAAAACCTTATCACCCATAGCAAACTGCTTATCTATCCTATGAGCATTGGCATACTTCTTCTGCCTATCCTGTGCCGTAGTCGAATGCTCATGGATATGCACTACTTGTTGCTCCATATCATGAAGCATCTCAGGACCCAATAGAATGAAATCCTCAAGGCTATCCCAACTCAATGGTGTACGAAAAGGACGTCCATATAATGCCTAAAAAGGTGCCATGCCAATAGAACTATGATACCCATTGTTGTAAGCAAACTCCACTAGGTAGAGATAGTCCTCCCAATGCATCTGCCTATCCATCACATACATCTGTAACATATCCTCCAAAACTTGGTTCACCCTCTCTTTCTAACCATCGGTCTTTGGATGATATGCCGAACTGAAGTTTAGGTATGCTCCAAGCTCATGTTGCAACGATGTCCAGAATGTGGATGTGAATATAGGATCCCTGTCAAAAATGATCTTTCTAGGAATGCCATGTAAACTTACAATGTCACGCATGAAGACATTTTCTATAGAAGCTGCTATGTAGGAAGACTTGATCGGTGAAAAATGTGCCACCTTAGTCAACTGATCAATGGTAACCATGATAGCATCATGACGTCGAGCTATCATAAGTAATCCTACTATAAAATCCATGGAGATGATATCCCACTTCCAAGAAGGAATGAGATTTGGCTGCAATAGTCTTGCCGGGTGCTGGTGTTCTGCCTTGACTCTCTGACACTCAAGACACCTAGCCACAAAATCAGCAATGTCTTGCTTCATCCCAGACCAAAAGAACAAATGTCTCAAATCAGCATGCATCTTCTTGACACCTGGATGTGCTGAGTAAGGTGTACATTGGGCTTCTGCTAGAATCAAGGTGTGAAGCTCATCCAGTAATGGCACATAAATCCTCCCCAAATGTCTCAAAAGACCATCTAATTCTCAAACATAACCTGCAAACTTACCTTCCAAGGGTCTTCCTGAATCTATCTCTCTACACACTTCCTGATGCCATGAATATGTAGGAAGTGCATGAAGAATTCGACTCCTCAAATCTACACTAAGAGTCATCAATGATAACACATGTCTCCTATGACTCAAAGCATCTGCCACCACATTCTCCTTACCCTGAATGTACTTAACCTCAAAATCATACTCACATAGAAACTCCATCCATCGCCTCTGGTGAGCATTCAAATTAGGCTGAGTAAAAATATACTGAAGACTACGATGATCGCTATGTAGCTCAAACCTGTGCCCCAACAAGAAATGTCTCCATCTTGTCAAAGCATGAACTACTGCTGCTAACTCAAGATCATGCGTAGGATAATTTAACTCATGATCCTTGAGCTTGCATGATTCATACACAATCACCTGTCCATTCTACATCAACACTGCTCCAATCCCTTCAAGAGAAGCATCTGTACACACCATGAAATCACCTTCTGGATTAGGTACGGCTAAGATCAGTGCACTAGTCAAAAGCTCCTTGAGCCTCTGAAATGCTTCCTCACATTTCTCTGTCCACACAAACTTCTTACCTTTCCTCTCAAGAGAAGTGATAGGATGTGCTATCCTAGAGAAGTTTTGGACAAATCTGTGATAATAACCAGCTAGGCCCATGAAACTATGAATCTCTGACACATTAGTCGGTATCAGCCAATCTATTATTGCCTGAATCTTGGCAAGATCCACTGAAATACCATCACCTGAGATGACATGCCCTAAATACTGAATCTCCGATTTGAAGAATTCACACTTAGCTGCATTGGCATAAAGTTGATTGTCTCTTAAACACTGCAAAACCAACCGTAGGTGTTCCTCATGCTCCTTCTGAGTCTTAAAATATATCAATATGTCATCAAGAAACATGAGAACTAACCTATCAAGATATGATTGAAAAACACCATTCATCAAACTCATGAACATTGATGGAGCATTAGTCAACCCAAAAGGTACCACTGTGAACTCGTAATGCCCATAGCGAGTTTGAAAAGCAGTCTTGTGAATGTCAGCTTCCTTGATGCAAAGATGGTGGTATCCTGACTTAAGGTCAATCTTGGAGAATACTGTAGCTCCCTTGATTAGATCAAATAAGTCATCAATCCTAGGCAAAGGATACCTGTTATTAATAGTCACCTTATTCAACTGTCTATAGTCAATACAAAGGCACAAAGAGCCATCTTTTTTCTTCACAAAGAGCACTGGAGCTCCCCATGGTGATACGCTAGGTCGAATGCTCCCTTTGGCTAGAAGTTCCTCTAGCTAAAGATGTAGCTCACCCAATTCCTGAGTAGTCATATGATAAGGAGCTTTAGAGATAGGCTCCGCTCTAGGAATCAGATCAATACTAAAATCAATGTCCCTCTTTGGAGGCATGCCTGGAATCTCACTTGGAAAAACATCTGCATACCCCTACAAAATCGGGTGATCTAAAGTCTTCCTCACAAGATCTTCCTCATCAAGATCGTTTACCATAATAGAAAATATTTGACATCCCTTATGGAAACTCTACTTCATTTGCATAGCAGAAATCATCTGCAGAGATATAGGCTTTGGTATCCTAACTATCTTTACATCATTCCCTTGGTCATCTTGGCACAAAAAAATCTTCTTCTTGCAATCTATACTAGCTCTATGAGATCCAAGCTAGTCCATGCCTAAAACCACATCATAGGAACCAAGGGGTATGACTCAAAGATCCAATGCAGTATTAAAGCTTCCTAATCTAAGCCCACACTTATGAACTATAGAATCCAAGGAGACCTTAATCCTTGAGGCTAGTTCCACTTGCCAACCATGATCTTGCTTCACCGCATCCAGCTTACACTTAGAAACTATAGATGGTGAAATAAATGAATCTGTAGCTCATGAATCAAACAATATTGAAAGAGATATACCTCGAATAGCACCTATGGTCTCAACCACTATTCCCTGATGATCTACCTGACACTGATCAACTGTTGCAAAAACTCTATGAGCTCTACTTGCATCACCAACTGTGGGTTCTAAAGCTGTAGGCCTAGGTCCTGAAAACTGAGGTGCTTGCTGTGGACACTGAGCTGCATAATGTCCAATCTATCCACATGAACAACATTTTGTATTCCTGCCAGATCCTCTACCCATAGGTGGTACATTAGATTGCTAGCAACTATTCTTGCTAACAAAAGACTGGCTACTCTAAGCTAGTTGATTGGGTTGATTCTGTTTATTGCATTGAGCATTGCGGTTGTTCTTAAAGTTAGAACCTTTGCCACCACCTTGAGCCTGAGAATTCGATCCTTTCTACTACTGCGTCTGCTAAGACTGCTACTGATACTATTTTCCCTTAGAAAAGAAAGGCTTCTCGTTACTACCTGAATTGAAGTTACCTTTAGATCTTGATGCTGCTGGTGCTCCTACAAAACCACCTTGACCAAGGTTGACACTTTTTTGAACACAAATTGCTTGATGTAGAACATTCTTGAGATTTTTTGGCTCAAATACCTTGACACCCCCAATTATATTGTTGTTTAAACCCCTAATAAAGTGTTGTGTCAACTGAGCTGAATTTTCACTGAACCCTGAAAAAGACATGAGCTCATAAAACTTATGCTCATACTCAGTCACTGACATAGTGTACTACTTCGGATTATGAAACTCATCTGCCCTTTGCTACTTCCATTCCTCTAGTAGGAATCGTTCACAAAAACTCTCTAAGAATAGTTCCCACGTGACACTGCTCATATCGATTCCCAGCTTCTCCTCAATCGTCCACCAAGTGGCCCCAAAATTCTCCAAATTACTGATCGCAAATATTTCCTTAACATTGCTATCAAACTCTTTCATAGCAAAAATCTTGCCGAGGGAAATAAGCCAATGCTCGGCCACATAACTAGAACCTTTCCCATTGAAAGGCTTGACCTTGGAACTTAAAATATCTTTCATCTGAGTGGACACAATGGACCTCTGACAATCCTTTCGAGGACTCCTAGACTTGGGTCTATGTTCTTGTTCTGTCTGATGCACTTTAGGCTATTCTTGAACAGGAGGTAATAGTCTACATCATCTATCTCAGACTAACCTCATCAGACTCAGCTTGGTCCTCTCTATGGCTCTCTTCCTGCTACCTACTAGAGTGCTCTTCCCTGCTCTCTACACGAGTTGATCCCTCATGGGTAGACTCATGGGCACTGACAGTTTTTCCATGACCATAGCCTCTTCCATGGCCTCTAACATAAGACCTAGTCCCAGATACCATCCTACAATAGTACAAAGTACTATTAAAATCAAAAGACCCATGTTTGCAATAGACTAAGTTCAATTCTATGTTTAGGTTTAAGTAAAATTTCTAGTTTTGAAAACTAAGTGTTGAAGTATGAAAAATATTCAAGTAACAGTTCAGGTTCTGTTTTAGTTCACCTAGTTTCAAGTTGAAGAGATACACTTTATAGTTCAAAGTTCTAGTTGTTCCGAAATACCCAGAGCTCCCAATGTAGAAACTCAGGCTCTGATACCAAATTTAACACCCCGCCAAGGGATCCAAAGAATTAACCTAGAGTTTCACTAAGTTTGGTAACATTTTTTTTTTAACATGAAAGTAAATAAGATACATAACTTATCCACAATAACGGAAGTAATAGCAATGACCATCTGAAAGTAAACATAACATACATAACATATTACATTCTTTAAAGATCCCTTCATGTTGAATTACATACAAGAATCCATCTAGTACAACATCCACATTAAATAATAATGATAAGTCCAATGTTTAAACATTACATTTCCAAATGCTCAATCATCCTCTGTACATGTCACAAGGTATGACAAGCTCAAAGAATATACATATGTAGAATAAGGTACATCATCCTATTCCAATCCACGATACATCAAAGTAGAGATAATCACATGATACATCATCATAGAAGACATATACATCCATCATAAAGATCAAACATAATAAACTACGTGCACGATTCCTCTCGACCATTAATAGCATCATTAGACCATCATGGGCCCTAGCCATCCCTCTGTGCGTAACATCCCAAATCATCGAAGAGATCATCAGTATTAACATAGTAGGAATGCCACTCCTAATTATATACAACATCATATGTAGAAAGTAATCTAACATGAAAATATGAGCATAAGATAATATCATCTAACATATGCTAATCATCAATGAAAAAGGATACATATCCACCATCATGAAGCATGCATCAACCACGATGTCTCAATGAGTCTCAAATGATAAGAGTGGGAAATACACTACCACCTGACCACGTGATACCTAAGTGGTCCACTCCCACCGTGCTAAGGAGATAATCTCAAGTCCCAAACAGGCTATCAAAATCACATAGCACATATCTCCATAAGTCCAAGAATCCTAAAAGTATACTAACTCAAAGGTTCCAAACACAAAATCTGACATCTAATCCCAAAGGCACACAATGACATGTAGGAACCTACTATGCAAGTGGGAAAGTGTCATCGCATTTATCATGTACAAGTTACCCTGGTAGTTAGCTAAACTCCATGGGTCCATACTGATCTCATGCGTCCACTAGTATCCTCTCATACTAACAAGGCATACTATGGAATGCAAGGTCACAACCATGCGTCTCACTACTCCCATGCTAGCCTGTACAAGTACTCAAGGCATGGACGAGAACAAAACACTTATCTTTTTAGGTTCATTCAGTTAGTATTAGGTGTGAATGTTATCACTTATTAACCCAACTTACAATGAGTTACCCTGGCAGCCTCTTAGGACCCCGACCCCCATTGCAAGCCACTTCCCGTCACTACATGTAGATATCCTACCCTAATGCTCATGGAATAATAAATCTCATAATCACAAAAGATAATCCATAATAAAATCATCAAATATGCATAAAAGCATCAAATCTCCATGAGCAAACATCCATAGAAAATCATGACCACAACAGCTCTCTATTGGCAATTGAAGTATCACTGATAATCAAATATCCAATGGTTCTCAATAACTAAAATATATCTCAATCATACTAATCGAAGACTCCAAAAATGGTTGAGTCAAACATGTCACAACATGACATCATCAAGAATAAATGCACATCTCAGTCCCATCATGGGGACTAGAAAATAATCAAGGATAACTAATCGATGACCAAAATAATGGTTAGATCAAGTGTCTCATACACAAGAATCTCAACTATAACAATCAGTAATCACATCCAATACATAGAGCATTCCATCACAAACCATGGTTGGGTTTATAAAGATCGAGATTAAAACATCATCATGACATCACAATCACATAACCCCCTACCTCTGGTAGACGTCCTATATTGGTCAACACTAGTCAACCCAAAACCCAAAACAATAGCATAAAGAATACACAATGTAAACACATGTTTTAGTTTTGCTAATTTTTCAAATTTGAATTTAAAAGTCTCAGTTTACGTTTTTCCAAACTATATCAAGTGGAGAAATTTTATGTTTTTCCTAACCCATGTATTTGTTTGATAGATAAAAGTTTCTCCATTAGATTCAATTTTCTAATTGATCTAATAATATTTTATTCATATAAACTTTGTTTGAAAAATGACATTTCCATTGAACAAAATTTGCATATATAAAACTTATATCATGTTCTAATAATTAACCTTAATTAACTAAATTAAGTTAATTATTATTATCTCCTCATTATAATTATTAATCGTATTCTTTTAATCTTTTATCTTTACAAAATGATCCATCTATATAAATCATTTTAAATAAAATATTTATTTATATTTATTATACATATACTTATATATATATATATATATATATATATATATATATATATATACATAAATATATATTTATATATTAATATCAGTTGATAATAATTGTTTTAAAAAAGATTATATAAAAATTGATTCACAATTTATAACCAAAGTTGAAAGCAATTGATTTATTTGAATCGCCGTCGATGACGTGTGATCATACCCGTCGCGGGTACCCTGCGACCACTGTCATATGGCAGTTCTTTTGTCGTAGGTACACTGCGTTGCAGGTACCCTGTGACCCACCAATATAAATATCGGTTGATAGATAAAGGTGGGGGGTACATACCCGCCCAGACATATTTATTAATTTTTTTTTTAAACATCATTTTTAAAACGCTTTTCACAGAGATAAATTGCGATGCGATTTCTTATTTATATATATTATATATATACATATGTATGTGTGTATATATATATATATATGTAAAGGTATATGTGTGTGTGTATATATATATATATATATATATAGAATTAAAAACATCACAATATATATATATATATATATATATATATATATATATATATAATTGCATATATATATATATATATATATATATATATATAAGTATATATAAGCAAATTTATGAATATAATCTTCAATTTTTAGAATTTCTTTATAAACCTTTGATTTCCAAAATTTCCAATAATTAATCTAATGGGTTTGACTATGAATTTCAACCCTAGCCCCGTTTTCCTTTTTGATCTATGCATATAAAATTCTCAAATAAATTTAATTGCCCAAATTGAGAATGCATACAATAAAAATATGAAATTTCTCAGAAGACATATGGAAGACACGAAGAAGACAAGGAAAGCAAGCTGCGGAAATAGCATAAGTAAAATCACAAGAATCTACCCGGATTCTGATGCTAAGTCACTCTTCCTCAAAAAACCCGCAGAGCAAGCTCCCTTCTTCAGAACTCTCAAATCCTCCAATGCTCCAATTGTACTCCAAATGCTATGTCTAAGTTTCTAGGGATGCCTGAATATAAAGAGCTCTCAGGAAACCTCTAGAATGCTTCTAGAAATAGCTAGAAGGTGTCACCAACTAAGCATGGGTCTTTTCCAACCTTCAAGATGAGCCATAGAGTTGTAGACACCATGTGCTTAATTGATGCACTAATCCCTGTGTTGTTGACATAGGAGAAATAGAAAAGTGTGTTAATTCCTATGCAAGCTTATAACTCCAATTTACTTTTTAAATAATTTCTATTTAAATTTTATAACTTTAATTTTAATTTTTATAACTTTTATTATTATTTTATTTATTACTTTATTATTATTTTATAATTATTAATTTTAATTTACTAATTTTCTTTTATTTAATTCTTTTTCCTCAATTAATTCTCATTTAATTAATTATACTCAAAATATAAAAGATCATGATATTTTATTAATTTTCTCCAAAATAATTAATTTATTAATTAAATCTATTTATTAAGACTGAATTAATGAAAAATTCACCATAGACCTCCAAAATAAAATATGAAAACCCATCATAGAACAAATCATACAAAATTAGTCTAAAGGGTTAAAAATCATGAAATATGTCATTCGACATATTTGATGGGTACTCAACACTGATACTTGTCCTAACTCACTAGGACAAATGGTTTAAGGGTTTGGGATTTGGACTTGAGAATTTATCTCCCTTCTCTTATCATTGAGATAGTATAATAGGGTATGCTCATCCTAGCAATTCAGGGAAGTCGATACCTAGTACCTGCAACCTACAGAAAAAATCATGCATGTACATACAATATATAATGCTAAGCTAAACAGACAATGGCAGGAAGTGGTGCATCATGTAGATCCCGACTAAGCAGGTGACTACAACTCCCTTCCTTAATCACATCAGAAATGCCATACAATAAGAAAACACACACACACCATACACATGCAAGTATGGGGTAAGTAACCATAATAAAACACATGAGATAATAAACCATCTAACTAATCATCATTAATAACTGAAAACAATATAATGATCATCATGTATGCATGAAATGTAAAGTCTAAATGATCACATCATATAACCACTGAATCCATAACATAATGTTTGATAGTCTCAAAACAATACCACTAATCCATCAACATAATACTAGTCCATCAAAGTCTGATAATAATAGCAACAATGAGTCTAGAAAAGATGTGAACGAGGGTAGGCACTATAGACATATTCATAGATACTAGGTTTTGTTTTAAGGTGCAAAAGATGAATGTATCATGAGGATAAAAATATAATTTTGATAGCTATTATGAGCATACTGGAAGGATCCAAAATACCCTAGAAGGGCAATTAGGATATTATAATAGAGAAATGAACACAGGTAGCTATATTTAAAATAAAACTTTTAATATGATGTTTCATACTGGCTTATTGAAACAAGTAAGGTTAGGAATCTCTTTCCATGCACGAAAGATTTTATCATTAAAGGATAGAGTCTCCTAGATTAATATAATTAATCTCATTCTAGCAGGAGATAGTTTTAATAGAAAAATTCTTGCTTTGATTATTAAATGATGGGTTATATTTAATGTAACTAAGGTTAACTACTTAATTGATTCACTCTAGTATTTTGCCCCACTTGGACAGCCAAAGTGTGTCTTTTTCATCCTTCTAGGTTCTATTGTTATCATATGATTTAACTAATAGTACTAATATTTACTTTAAGTACAATTGAGTAGCCGATTAGTAAGCAGAAGCAACTCAGGCAAATAGATAAGAGGAGGTACACATGAAGAGTTTAAAGATTGGACTGAACCAATCATCTTGGATAATGGATTAAGTAGAAACAACAAAAGAAGAGGCAAAGTTAACAAATTTTAGAAGAGGATTCTTCTCCCTCTCCTTGTAATAGTTATAAAATTCTTGAAAATGCCAACTGGGGTATGCCCCTTTTAATTATGTAATAAAATAGGACTAAGGTCCCAAGAAAAACTAGAGGTTTTCTTCTTCATTTTTTCCTACTAGTGCACATTTGAATAGAGATACTATGTTGTATTTATTTTTATTAAATTAATATAATCAAAGGCTTCAGCCATTTACCAATCAAGAAGAAAAAAAAGAACAGAAAGATTTTTTGAAGGAAATAAAAAGAATAGAAGTATTTTAAAAGGAACTAAACAAAATAGAAAGATTTTTAAAGTAAATAAACATAATAGAAGGAATATAAATAAATATGAATAGAAATAATTTTAAAGGAAATTAAATTAAAAATAAATAAAAATAAAAATAAATAAAAACTAAAAATAAATAATCAACAAAATTTCTTTTTCTAGTTGGGGTTGATAATTTAATGCCTATTGGCTTATTAAAATATGGGAGAAAAGCTCCCACATATAAGTCTATCGACTTAATTAAACAGTGTTGACTAGGAATGTGATAGAAAACTATATTAAATTAAAAAATAAAACAACCATACCAACATCTACATAATTCCACTTGTCTTAAAATTAGTTAACTTGGAATAGTGCACTTGTGTCTAACGTTTCTCTATTTTCTCATATCCTTTTAAAAAAGAAAAAACAAAACATCAATTTCCTAAAATTAAAAAAAATGGTCCACAAAATGTCATATTGCAGTGGAAAGGTTTCTTAGAAATTCCCTTGGCAAGCTTGGGCTCAATAATTATGGAGCTAGAGGTCCCATGATTTTTTTTTTAAATTTTTTTTTTTGTGTGTGTAGTGGGTGGGGGGTGTGGCAGGGCTAAAGCTTAAATTAGAATCTTTTCCTATTAACTAGGAGCCCCTACTTTTAGGTTGAGCAGATGAAAATAGGGTAGGGCTGGAAATAGCCTCACCAACTTAGGGAAGAAATTTGCCACTTGGAAAGAGCCTACCCTTCATTTTCCCTCCAAATTGAAATCATCCCTCAAAAAAATCTAAAAAGAACAATTTATATTTTTAATATTTTATATGTTGTGTGTGCATGACCATGATTGCACACTACCGAGAGGAAAATGACGTAGGATGTCGAAGAAAGGTGCCATTGTTCCGTATTAAATTATTTTATTTGTCTTCATTGATCTACTGCTAGTACCAATGATGCAATTTTTTTCTAGTTTCTCCTTTTAGTGCCTTCTCACAGTGAAATATTTTAGTTTTTTTGACTTTTGCATGTGCACTTTGAATTTTTGTTAGGGGAGAATGTGTTAGGTGTGGGGTTTTTATGTGGGTTTTTTTTAGACATGGATTCTATGTTGTTTTGTTCATTCACTTTAAATCAAGGTGTGTAATGTTTAGATTGGAATTTGATGACAATTCACTCTCAACAACTAGAATCACTCACTATAGATCATGCCCAATTCAGAGTTACTACCATGTGGGCATGGTAAAAAATGTATCCCAAACAACTCTGTAACATTGTCACATTTGGGTAGTTGTGGCATAAACACAACCCCCTGGCTCATTTGCACAAGTTTGTTAGGTGTAATTACTTATCATAAATGAAATCTCTAACCAAAGTTTACTAAATGAAAATTTAGTAATGGGGAAAGTGTAGTCGTTGATGAGAAGGAGATAGTTAAATGGGTATTATCCTTCACCATTATCATGGAGCTACTTGGTCATGTAATTAGGTTTTGTTTACCATTGTTTTTCATAACTTTTGTAAAATAAAGCTCACTATGTATTTGAATTCATTCATATATTTGGTCAATATATGCTCTGCCTTGTGCCACACACTATAAAAAAAGATTTTTAAATGCCCTAGCATATACCAATATCCCTATTCTCTTCACTCTCATAAGTTTGAGTTGTTCTTTGCGTCCCTTTGCAATGCAAGCCATCACTCAATGTTTAACAACATCTTGATTACTTTGGTTTTCACTTTTGTCATCTACATTTAAATATCCACATTTTTTGATTCCTCTAGTTTTCACTTCTTAGAAACATTTTTTGTACATGTATAGGCATATGTGTAACACCATTTTGAACTAGGCATGCTTCATAAGATATTGTTGTGGAGTAATGCTTTTGTTTATGTGATCAATGATTCAATATAATGATCTAATATTTAGAAAAAAAATTCTTCTCTCTAAGACAACTCTAGATCTTCTCTTTTATCTAATATTTTTCTAAGTATCAAATGCAATCATTTTTTCATATATTATTAACAATCCAAAATAATGTTCCATTATATGGTTCAAATTGCCTAGTTTTATGGTTAAAATTTCTTGAAACAAAATCTTCCATAGTCTGCATTTTTTATAGAAATCTCACAAATAAGGTGGATCCAGGACCATCTAGGTGTATATATTTTTTAAGTGATTTTGAAATCCTCAACTCTTTTGTCAAATACCTATCCCTTTGTTTTGACTATAGTTATCTCTGAAAAATTTGGGTAGTTTTCTCTCATTTTACTTTATACTACAAATTTCAACCTATCTTTTAATCTTGCTTTGACACATTTGATGGGTGTCACAATTAATTTCACCATGTACATCATAGTTAATGGGCTATTAAATAGATACATTTTCTATTAAAAATGTTTAACAATTGGTGTACAAAATTGAATACAATAACTCAATTTTGAAGAACTATCTATATTACCTCCATTCATGGTATATAATTGATACCAAACATATCCTAATTCATATTAATCATGAATATAATGGACATTATGTTTTTGATTCAAAATATTCATGAAAAATTTGGTAAACCCAATTTAGATTTGCTCCATAGTTTTCCTTTTAGAAGAAGACCACATACTACTTTTCAGCTTGGATGGTTAGAAATTTAGATGTCTGGCCTCAAGATCCTTATCTTAAGAACATCAAATCAGAAGATAGCTTAGCCATATGTGCTAATGATAGCAATTTGAAGACATCTAAAAATAGGTTGAGAAAAGCTCCAAATGAAACACTTATAACATGCATATAGCATCAATTCAAAAAGGATAGAAAACTTGTAATAAAGAAAAAATTGGAGTCTCAGCTTTGTCCAAGAATGACTGTAGTCTTTTTATTTTCCACCTAACACAAAGGCATAAAGGCTCAAATATATGTGTGCATGTATGATAAAATTATATGCTTTTTAATTGGAATAAGGTAGGGTATCCTTGTGTTGCACTATTGTATCTAAATTTCTAAATTTCTTGACTTCAGAATCAGAAGTAACAAAGTTAAGGTAGTGCTTTATTTTTC
Organism: Cupressus sempervirens; assembly: GCA_028749045.1. Taxonomy (NCBI): domain Eukaryota; kingdom Viridiplantae; phylum Streptophyta; class Pinopsida; order Cupressales; family Cupressaceae; genus Cupressus; species Cupressus sempervirens. Next base: position 454,405,568 of record CM053783.1, read on the forward strand.
AATATCCTCTTCCACTAAATGCTTCTTTTTCTAATATCCTCTTTGACTAAATGCTCTATTTTAATGAGAGACACATTTAATCTATCTCCATGCTTGATATTGAATGTCTTTTTATTAACATCTTTTTAAAGGGCCTATATACTTCATCCATGGGACTTCTAGTATGAACCCAATACTTTCCAATTTGAGGATGTGGAATTGAGTTGAGTAGGTGTAATCCTCCATTTACAATATGAGAGGAGTTATGGTGTTACTATAAGTGGATGTTGTATTGGCTAATTTTATTTTGAGTCCCTTTAGTTTTATTTTTGGTATGTTGTGTTATAGAATCTATTTTTGACTAATGAAATGTTGGGTAGAGAAAGTTTGTAAAAGCTTAAAAAGTCATTTGGTAATTTCATCATTCCAATTTCCAACCATGCTATCACACCAAGGATCCTAGTTTAGGAGAAATTTTTTTTTTTTCACCTTTTGTGTTCGATCTTATTTGTCTCATTTTATCTTCACGAGTTCTTGATGCATAAATTATCTTATCATCACTTCTAGAAGCATATCTAAAAAATAATGTTCTCTGGTCCTTACAAGTTCTTGAAACATATGAGATATTAACTTATTCTTCCAAGTTCAAGTAGTTTCAAAGAAATGGAGCCTAAATAAAGATGACTAAGAACTCCATTTTAATAGTTGCTTCTACCCAAAATCAAAGGACTTTCTTTTTGTGTCTACAACATAGATTGTTTAGATTGGCTAAAAATTGATCAACATAACAATAAATTTAGTGAATATTGATCACTAGAAGTATTGGTTAGAGTGATCAAGTTTAAAACATAATTTTTGACGTCAACATAAGTGCTTGAGAATTTTTACGTGATGTAGGAGCATCCCAAGATTTCTTGCAATCCTACATGTTGGAGTCGAGTGCTAGTGGTTTCCAATTTTCTACTGTTACTAAGCTAGTAGTGGAGGCCGAGTTACTATAGCTCTTAGTGGGTGTCGAGTTACTATAGCTTGTAGTGGAGGTTGAGTTACTATAGCTCCTAGTAGGTGCCAAGTTACTAAAGCTCTTAGTGGATGCTGGGTTACTATATCTCCTAGTGAATGCCGAGTTATTGTAGCTCTTAGTGGGTGCTAAGTTATTGTAGCCCTTAGTGGGTGTTGAGTTGTTGTAGCTCTTAGTGGATGCCGAGTGAACCTACTAGTTCCGAGTGTTCTTGTTAGTGCCAAGTGTTCCTATATGTGCTAAGTGCTAGTATTGATTTTGGTTTTGTTTGTGTCAAGTTGTTTGTGAGCTGACTTTTGGCATTTAATTTATGTATGGGTATTTAATTTGTATTATTTTTGACTTGTAGCTCAACATATATTTTAAATGTAAAGGATTTAATTTAGTTTGTAATGAACTAGGCCAACTTGTGGCTTAGTTGGGTATAAGTAAAGGGTTTTGTGGAGTCTTTAGATAGGTAGAGAATTCATTCATTTAGAGGAGTGAAGGGGATTGTGTAGATGCACATTTTTAAGAGCTAGGGCTATGGCTTGAGAACCAGAGGATTTTTTTGGTGGACTTAAGGGTACAAGTATGGATATTCTTGGTGTTCTTATCTAGTTGTGGATCTAGACTAGCTGGGATCTAGTTTGTAAGTGGATCTTGTTGGATCTTGTAGAACTAATGTTATAATTATTGTTTGTATTTAGCCCTAACCTAGAAGGCCTTACAGTCAAGCATATTACATATAATCAATTGTATCTATGAATAAAGAGTTGTGAATTGGTATAAGATCTTGTCTTGGTATTGCTTTTTTGTGTTGTTTCCACTGTGTGGTTGTTTTTTGGGGGTTTGGACATCTCCTTTGGGCACTCTCATGCATTGCACTACGTTAGATTGTATCAGAGCCAAGTTTTTTCCTAAGTGTGTAGACAAATTAGCGAAGTTGTGGTAGTTTACACTAGGACTTTCAGAGAAGGTTGATCTTGTGGCTGATTGATCTTCTAAATTGGGGTATCTATTGCTTAGGGTTTGCTAAAATTTTGGAAGATGCCTCCAAAAAGATTGGACCCTAGGGCAATTGACAATCTTAGTGATGTTGTGGAAGAAAGGATCTCATAGAAGATAAGAATAGAGTTTAGATCTGAGATTGCATTGATGAAGAGTGACATGATTGCTAAAATTGTAAGTGATTTAGGTGGTGTACCTAGGCATGTGGGCACTGAAGGTAGTTATAAGGAAGTTGTTGAATACTTTGAAGTTGTTGGATCTAGTGGCGAGGACAAAACTAATCATGTAGAGAGACCTATTAGAACTAGGGCTGGTAAGTTTGGTAGAGTTGGATCTCAGTTGAAGTAGAAGCATAAGATGGAGGTTTCTAATTTCATAGGTACTTTGAATCTTGAAGACCTAATTGATTGGATTAACGAGTTGGAAGACTACTTTGAGCTTGAGGATATTGAGGATCCACTCAAGATGAGGTTGGCAAAAACTAATTTGAAAGGACATGTTCTTCTTTTCTGGAGAGAATTATAGAGAGATAGAGAAGAAGAAGTTGAAATGAAGATCTCTAGATGGAGATTGAAGGTGAGTAAGTTGAAGGCTAAGTTCATTCTTGCTGATTATGAACTTGAGTTGTTTAAGAGGTTGTAAAATCTAAAATAGAAAGATATGACTATGAAGGATTATACTGAGGAATTCTACAAGTTGACTATTTGGTCTAGTCATAGAGAATTTTCAAATGAAAAAGTAGCTTGGTACATTAAAGGTTTGAGATTCAATATTTAGGATGAGGTTGGTATATTGAATATTTCATCAATTGAGGATGCTTATCAGTATTATTTGAAGGCTAAAGATAAGTTGAAGAGGAAAAGTCAAGGTAATGCTAGAGGGAAGGAGAAGTAGGATAGCTTGGCACAAGCTAAACTAATTGTCAAAGGTGAACCAAAACCCATTGATTAGAAAAGGAGGAAAGGTGGAGGTGAGTTCAAAGGTAATTCTTTCAGATGTGGGAAAGAAGGACATAGATCTTTTGAGTGTCCAATTAGTAGGACAACTGTTGTTGTGAATGAGTTTGAAATTCAAGATTGTCAGCATAAGCAAGGAGAAATTTTGTTGGCTTGGCAAGTACTAGTTGGTGAGAGGACATTGGATTCCTATTAGAGGACTAGTTTATTCATGACTTGTAAGTTTGGTGGTAAATTTTGCAAGGTGATTGTGGATGGTGGTAGTACTAATAACCTTGTTGTTGAGGAGATGGTTCAAAAAATTGGTTTGAAGGAAGTAAGGCATCCTAATCTTATAAGGATTGGCTGGTTACAAGGTCAACATGCTTTGGAAGTGAGGAAGCAATGCATTATTGATTTCTAGATTAAGCAGTATAAGGATCAAGTATTGTGTGATATTGTGGACATGAACAATTTCCATGTGTTTCTTGGCAGACCTTGGCAGTATGATTCTAGGGTTTTGCATGATTGTGTCAAGAATGTTTTTACTGTTGAGAAAGGAGGCAAGAAGTTTTCCCTAATTCCTTTGTAGAATGAAGAGTTCAGTAGGAGGAACTTGAGTATTGATAGCCGAGTTGAGTTGGTATATTCTAAGAAGGTTGGAGATTAGTGCAAAAAAAAGACCTGTAGCACACCTAAGATGTATGTGAAGAAGTAGAAGAAGAACAAGGGAAAGAGTGTACAAGTTGAAGATTTTGAGGATATGTATGTGAAGAACTAGTTTGGGATTTATGTGTCAAGTTACTATAGCTCCTAGTAGGTGTCAAGTTACTGTAGCTCTTAGTGGATTCCAAGTTACTATAGCTCCTAGTAGATGCCGAGTTAATGTAGCTCTTAGTGCGTTTTGAGTTACTATAGCTCTTAGCGGGTTCCAAGTTACTATAGCTCTTAGTGGGTGTTGAGTTACTGTAGCTCTTAGTGGGTGTTGAGTTACCCAAACTCTTAGTGGTTTCCAAGTGAACCTATTGGTACCAAGTGTTCCTATTTGTGTCGAGTGCTAGCATTGGTTTTGGTTCTTTTCATGCCAAGTTTTTTGTGAGCTGACTTTTGGCATTTAATTTATGTATGGGCATTTAATTTGTGTTGTGGCTGACTTGTAGCTCAACATATATTTAATGTGAATGATTTAATTTAGTCTGTAATGAACTAGGATGAATTATGGCTTAGTGAATGATTTAATTTAGTCTGTAATGAACTAGGATGACTTTTCACTTGGTTGGATATAAGTAAAGGGTTTTTTGGAGTCTTTAGATAGATAGAGAATTCATTCATTTAGAGGAGTGAAGGGGATTGTGTAGATGTGAATTTTGAAGAGCTAGGGTTGTGGCTCGAGAACAAGAGGATTTTCTTAGTGGATCTAAGGGTACAAGTGTAGATTTTCTTGGTGTTCTTATCTAGTTATGGATATAGACTAGTTGGAATTGAATTTGTAAGTGGATCTTGTTGGATCTTGCAGAACTAATATTGTAATTGTTGTTTGTATTTGGCCCTAACTCAAAAGGCCTTTCAATCGGGCATATTGGATATAATAAGTTATATCTATGAATAAAGAGTTGTGAAATTATTCAAATCTTGTCTTCGTGTTGTTTTGTTGTATTTTTTCTATGGTGTGGTTGTTTATTGGGGGTATAGACACCTTCATTGGGGATTCTCCTGCCTTTCGTTGTGTCATTATGAGCCTAAGGTACTGGGAACTTCTTTCTGTAGTTATATTATTTAAAATTCATCATTACTATCAACCACTACCCATGTTGGTGTACTAAAGTTAAATGTTGTGTTAATTTTTCCTTGAGTTGTTTGTTTAAAATATTTTTTTTGGGTAAATTTGATCTCAATACTCTGAGTTTATTAGGTTTTTTAAGACTAGCCCACTCTGGCTACTATGCTAGAGCTGGTAGTATAGGAAAATCTTCACAAAATTACTAGAATAGATGTGACTTTCTTGACTAAAAGGAGAAATACTTTCATTCCATACTTGCAATGCCCATGATTATTTCATTCTATTTTATGTATTCATAAATTGTTTGATCATTTGTATGTGCCTCTCTCACTTGGCATAGTGTTTAAGGACTAGGTTTTGTGACCATTTCAACCTCCATGTATTACTTTTCTACTTCATTATCATTCTTTTTGAAAAATACTCAACAATATATCAATAAAAAATGACTTATATTTCAATATCTTGGCATATTATCTTAAAGCATGGAACATGTAGTCATAAACATACTTCATTTTTAGCTCATTAAACATGACATCACACCCTACCTTGCCAATTTCCATTGCCTACACAAGAGTAAACATGAAACTAATCAAGAGGAATATAAGACATTTATTTGTAGATGTTATTGTGTTGAAAGGCCACTTTTAACTAGAAGTTAATATGAAATGGGGATCAGTGAGGATTAGAGTTGAAGTAGAGTCAAAAGACCCTTTGTCTTCTTGTAGTTGTAGTATCTTTTATGCATTTTTATTTTTATCCTCTTTATTTTTAGCATTTTTGAAACATTTAAACCTACTATGATATTCAATGAAAGTTTTTCACTTTCAACTCTTTTCTTTTGTATATAAATTTTGATGACAACCTTGTTAGTTATACAAAAATCAAAGTTTTTAATCGTACCAATTTTTCCTTATTAACATATCTGTCTCACTCCAATTTTCTTACTAAAAAAATATAAATTTTCATCATTTATTTGTAGTGTGGAGAAATTTATATCTTTTGGAAGTATTATGGATAGAAATATACTTCATCTAATACCAACAAAGAGTGGTTTTAGGAGGTTTACAACAATGTTATCCCAAAATGACATAGAAGATGATGATATATATTCAATTAATGAAGAGTTTATTGGTTTTGTCCTAAGTTCTCAGACAATCAATGGAACATTCAACTATGAAATTTCTAAAAATATAGAGAGGGAAAATGAGGAAACAATACCATGTACTCCATTTGAACAATAATCAAAAGTTCAAGAAAAAAAACCTATGGCTTCTTCTACAAAAAAAAGGAAGGACACAATGGACCATTCTGGACACCATAGACCTCATGGAAGCAAAGTGTAATGAGAAAGACACACTTTCAAATGGTGGGCCAATGAAGAAGGCTACATCATGTACTAAAAAGTGGAAAATTATGGATGACTATTGTTCTCATCATGGGGTCTTTCTGACAACAAATCAAAGTCGAGACTACTGGGAGCATGTTTTACTAGACTACAAGAGAGTAAGAGATTATGAGTTGCATATTACCTCTGGCCATGATAGTTATAGGAGTATGACAGCTAGAGAAAGAGCATAAAAATGACTTCCATCAAACCTCCCAATGGAGCTTATGGATGCAATAGAATTTTCTTTTGAGACTGATAGAGCTATTGATCCTGGAAATATTACTATTGACACTTCTTACTACACTAATATATCTAGTGACAAAAACTCTATTCCAAATGAAATTTCTCCAATGGATGAATTTGATACAATGAATTAAGTATGTCAAGGGTCAATACAAATTGATAATGAACTTGAAAAGGGATACATAGGGAAAAAATGAAAGGCAACTCTGAAAACAACTAGCATGAAAGATACAATTCTTGAAAACAATAAACTGGTTGTTTCTACATTGTAGCTTGCTGAAGATGGTCACGTGAAGCATAATGAAAAAGAATATGCTTTGATGGAGAGTTTTCATGAAAAAGGCTATGGTATGATGGAAAGGTGGTTGAGTAAGGAAGAAAAAAATGATAAAAATTTGATCAGGTTGGAAGAATAAAAAATCAATGTGCAGATGAGCCTAGTTACTACCCTTAGTTCTATAGGCCAATAAATGGTTAAGATATCTAAATCATGTTCAAATGAAAAATTATTCATCTTAATTTTAGTACTTATATAGGTTATAGTTTTGTATGAAATTCAAATAAGATTTTTTTTGACATTTGAAATCATTGCACTTGCTTGTCTTGTGCACTACTTTCATGGAACACTTGTGCTTGATTTTTATTTATATATAAACTTTGGAATTTTATATTCTATTACATGGTTCTTGTGTGGAATGCAATCTATTGACAACTCTTCTACATTGGGATCCTTGGTGTCATCTTTTTAAAAGCTTCCCTATTGAGTGGGGTTCTTATATTGTTTTTATACATGTAAATGAAATTCTGGGATGGTTCATATATGAGGAGAAGTTTATTGTTGTAGATGAAATTTTGGGAGTGTTCATATATGGGGAAAAGTTAAATGCTAAGAAAATAAAGCAGTTTTCTTTTTAATTACAAAGGTATTTTCTTTGATCCACTAAAGTAAAATCAAAGAAAGTTTTATTGTTAGTTAGATTCTTTGTTGAATAGAGTTGGGAATTGTGAGAGTTCTAAAATAGTCATATCTTTGAAAATATTAATTCTAAAACCAACATAGTCATAGCTCTAAAAGATTTAAATATGAAACCAATACAGTCGTAGCTCTAAAAGCATTAAATCTAAAACCAGTACATCCATAGCTCTAAAAGGATAAAATCTGAAACCAGCATAGTCATAGGTCTAATAGCATTAAATCTAATTTTGCAAATAGGAACTGCATTGATAAATCACAAGTTTCTTCCTAGTTACATAGAGTCCAATTACCTATTATTATTTTGGAGCCAATCATAATGTGCATTTTTACTAAGCATCTCAAGAAGTAGAGTCAGATGCCTTATTTATGTAGCTATATGTACTACTTATAAAACTTAGACCAGACTTGTTCATACATATATATTTGTTAAAGTATTAGTGGCATGGAAAATTTGGCAAGAGGTGACAATGTTAAATGGATGGAAAGAGAAAATACTTGCTTTTTTTTAAGCTATGTTTTTGGTTAATTATGATTTATGATTCAATGTTGATATATAAGATTTGGAGCTATTATATTTTGATCTATTTTCTCTTTTATGTGTTCACATTAAAATTGTATTTCTTACCATTTTTAATGTCATTTTTTAAGTTTTAATATTTTTTTGTATTTTGTGTTTGGCAGGGTGGACTTAAGTACTGCATAATAAATTCAATTTCAACCAAAAAAATGAAATTTATTGTTTTTGTTGTATCAAATGTTATCTAGTTTCTATTACAAATTTGGAATGAAACTTGGAGCTCAAAAACTATATAGAAAAATTGTTAGAAATGTAGAGTAGTTTTCTCTAAAATTATACAATTGACAAAAATGGACTTGGATGACATGGAAATAGTCCTTCATGCAATCAATTTTGAGCTAGACTGTGAGATTACTAGAAATAATTTATCTATTTCTCAATGGGAGGGAAGGATTCAGGGTGAGTGGTATGTCAAGTTGTACTCTTTACATTGGTGGAGCCACTACATTTTTCAAGTTGGATGTGATGATGAACATTTGTGCAACATTTTTAGGTTGCCTTATGCATTATTTAAATATCTTTGTGAAAATTTGAAGGGTGAATTGAAGTAAGGCATAATAACATATAAATTTTCTACTAGCATAAAAAGTAGGGTATTATCAGTTGAGAAATAGGGTGCTATTACAGTTTTACGATTGTCATTCATAATGAAAATGCTTAACATTAGTGAAATTTTTGGTTGTGGTGAGTACACTATGGTAAGAGTTGTAAATAAGTTCATTAATGTCTTTTTTCTTAATATCAAAATCATATCCAAAGGCCTAGTAACCAGATGTCACTTAAGCATGTGAAACAAGGTTTTTGTCAGAAATGACAATTTCCAAATTGTTGTGGAGCAATAGATGTAACTCATATTCAATTTCATCTTCACCTAATGAGTGCTATTTTGATTTGTTTGATCATGACCATAATTATAGCATGTCATTACAAGAAATCATTGACATCAATATGTATTTCATGGATTTTTTATAGGATGGCCTAGCTCTATAAATGATTCTAGATGTCTATGAAACTCAAGCTTCTATAGAATGTGTGAAGGTGGGGAGAGGTTAAATGGGCATCTAGTATCAATTAGATCATTGAATATGAGGGAGTACATTATTGGTGATGGAGGATATCCATTGATGCCATGGTTAATTATACCTTTAAGTGGAGGTCTTAACAATTAGTCAAAGATAATACAATTTTAAGTTGTCATCAACATGTATTTTGGGTAGATCGTGCATTTGGGAGGCTAAATAAAATGTGGTGGATTTTGGAATAAAAAATGTGGCATCCAAATTTGGAAGTACTTCCAAAAACTATATTTTTTCTTGTATATTGCATAACATGACATTAAATGTGGAAGATGAATATGATACATGTGATGATGTTTTTGACGAATGTGGAACAAATATGCCAACTAATGAGTTGGCAGATCCAGGTGCAACAATTATTCAAGAAGCATTGACGGCTTTTGAAAATGGTGATATGAATAATGTAAGCATATAGCGCTATTAAGAAATCAAAGGTTATTAAGATTGCATATACCTTTCATGAGCACCTATTATTGTAGGTTTATGATAATGTGTTAATGAGCTTCCCACCCATAAATTAAAAAAACTAGTTGAATGTGCTATAATATAGTTTTTTCATGTTGTTTAATTTGATAAAAAAGTATGAAGATAAATACAAAAAAATTGATATATGTAAAATATCATATAATTTTCAAACAATATAATTTTATTTTTTTTAGTTTTATTATATTTAAATAAATTACAATAGACTCTGTAAGAATATTTTTAATTAAGCATCCTGATTGTGAAAAGTTCATATATGAAAAGTACACTATTTATAAAATAAATTTTTAAATTATGATTATTATAAAATATTATTATCATAAATTCTAAAGTTTAAGCTAATTTCATTTTCAAATTCATGGACCACTAGTTTCCTTGAACTTTTGAGCTAATTTTTTAAATTAGATTTATATCTAGAATTCATGAGATCTCTCCCTTTAAATATTCCTAAAAAATCTCAATAGTACCTGACTCTACTTCTAACTTTTATTTTTAAGTGAGCAAGTGTCGATGGGACCTAGAAAAGCAGTTGATCAAATCCTAGCAGTTTCACTATTAGGAGTTCTCATTGAATCCACTCTAATAGAAATTGTGTAACCTATTGAGTGAACCCAATCTTGTCATGGAATTTAATACAAAAAAGGAAATAACCAAGATTTTTTCCATGCATAACTAGCAGGCAAGGTGGGGCATCATAGTGATGGAAAAGGATCAGGAGACCTATAATTACACAAACCCTAACCTAGCATTATGTAATGTGTCACAAGTAGCAATCTCACAAGAGAAAAAGGATGTAAAATTTCCTTTGGAGGACATCTTCTACCTATTTTAATCTTAATTTTCTTGTGCAGGTGGACCCTAACAATATTTTATTTGGGGGATGAGACATTAGTAACCTAAATTTGGCATATGCCATGCCACGAGTGAAGGTACTCAACATTGGCCTTTAGAAGAAGTTGTGACCCTACATGTAAGACATTGTACCCCTTCTTGGCATCTTTTATCCCAATTTTATAGCTACAAACCAAGGTAAGAGTGTAAATCATATCATCAAGGGTTCCAAGAAGCAACAGGTGTAGTAGATTATTCAAGACATTAGGTAAGGTTGCTAATTCAAGCTTCGATTTAGCTATTTTTATTTTGTATCTTGTGTTCATTTTATCTTGTAATACATTATTGATAGCTTTATAGTTTAGGTAGTTCTTCTTTTCTTCTTGAGAAATGTATCCTATATAAATTAATAGAGTAGAAAAGTAATATTAATCTGATGATAATAATACACAAGAAGTCTCCACCTTAAAGAATCAATAAAACTAACATATGTGCATTTTCCACCAAATCCATTAAATCAATTTCCTCGTTGATTATCCTGGATCTTTATTTGTTAAATGGTGTCTTTTAGGTTTTTTTCTTGAATGTTTGCACCTCCTATTTTGTTCAGGGAGTTCAAGGAAAAAACAAATGTGGATAGAATAGTTGTTCTCTAGACCACCAATATAGAAAGATAAAGTGATGTTATGGTGGGGTTGAACGACACAAAGAAGGCTTTGCTAGCATCTTTGGAAAGGGATGAGTCTGAAATCTCACTTTTGACTCTTTATGGTTTGGCCTATATTCAGGAGAATATTTCATTAATCAATGGAAGCCCCCAAAACACCTTTGCCTTGGGTTTGTGACTATATTTCTGTAAGAATTGGGAACCAAACGACATCTAACTTTAGTAAATTTAAATCTCTCAAGAAGATGGACAACTCAAGAACAATCATGAATTTTGTGGTGTAGAGACTCTAGATAGAGACAATTTGTGTTCATTGAAGCACATTTTTCTCTTCCAGCTACATAATTTTTATAAGAGGGAAACAATTTAAAATTTTTGTAAAAGGGTTTTCCCTTGGATATGAAGTCCAAGTAGGCCAAGAACTTGACAGCCAGCACTGCTTATCATATGAATTTTTAATGACGGTTGAGTCATTTTAGTGCCTTTAATTTTATGTTCAAAAAATTTATTGATTGTCAAATTTTCTTTATATGAATAATTTAATAAATTATTTTTAAATTTAAATATTTTTTCACTATAATTTGCAACATATTAAATATAAAAGATATACTAAAAAAAAAACCATATAATATTCCATTCTATAAGAAAAAAAATCAATTAAAATTGGGATAGAAAACATCAACTAATAAAAAAAAATTAATCAAAGGTCAAGAACTCTTCTTGACTTTTTGTTCTTCCATATTTGATATATTTCATTCCAATTTAAATCATTTATTTCACATATTGATACTCTCATTAATGCATCTAGTGCATCCGAACCTAGACTTGACTTTCTGACATCTTTGATGATATTTTGTTTTGAAAATCCTCTTTCACAATCAATGGTACTTGCAGGAATAGTAAGAACAACCTACCATAACTTCATCATATGAGGTTAACTTCTATGCCCATACTCTATATTGTGAAAGACTCTCCATGCATCTTTTATTTTAAAACCTTCACAACTCGAATGCAGTGCATCAACAAAAGAATTTATCTCCCTTTTGAAACCAATAAAATCAAATGTAGATTCAAGATCATCAACATTGTTTGAATTATTATGTTGCAAATTCTGAAGAAGCTTATCAAGCCGACATTTTGAGATATTATCTCGAGTGTGAAGATCTAATGGATAATAAGAAGGGCTAAAAAGTTTTGCTGCATTAAAAAGAAGAAGATTTAGAAATCTTTCATTCAAAAAATCAATAAGAGATTGAATATAACCCTTTGTTAAGTGTTGACAACTTTTGTGTCTTCCTTCAACACAAGGTTTCATGAAATTCTTCCCTACTTCCCCATACTAAAATCCCTCATCTAGAATAGGAATATATAGTAATTCATGCTTATCAATTACAACATCTTCTTCTTTAACTTCAATAAATATAAATTGAGAATCAATTAAGAATTTTGAAAGATAATTTGTACCTTCTACAAATGTACCACTTCTCAAAAACCATCTATATAAAATTCCTATAGCTTCATCAAGAGCCAAACCAATAACTGTGATGTTCACATTTTATTCTTGAAAAACCTTATTCAATTTATTTAATTCTCCCAAAACATCAACAAGCATGTGTAAACAAAACTGAATAGAGTAAACCCTTTCCTTTTCATATGATGATGAACACTTCTTATCTTTTTTCCACAAGGTTAAAATGGCTAGCATAAGCTTTACAAGTCTTATTATGACTTCTCCTTTGGGTAACCATCTAATTGCATGGATCTACAAAATGCTCAAAACATCAATCTGCATAATTTTAAGTAAATCATTTAGATCATTGTTTCTTTTTGATGAATTTTGGATCCATGAATGTACTTTATTTGCAATTTTTTCAACACACAATAACTCAAGTATACTTTTGGAAGCATCACCAACTACTAATTATTCATGATGAGCTATGCAGTGTACTAAAATAAGATTTGGAACATTTTTATTCATAAGAGAAACAAATCCATTTTCAGGACCAATCATTTTAGAAGCCCCATCAGTTGAGATAGTTATTACCTTTGTTAATCAAAGCTCTCTACCATTCATTAATTGGTTTAAAACATCATATATAGTGTTCTCTCTACCATCTAGTACATTCATTATCTTCATAAACTTGGAAACTGGTATCCCATTACCCTCCAAAGTCAAATATGTTGCATAAACAATAAGATGTTGCTCTAAAATTTGATCAGTAATTTCATCAATCATTAGTGAGAAAAAAGGACTTTTCAACATCTCATGTATTTGAATTTTCTCAAGATATTTTGATATGCAAAAAAGAAACTCATTGGTACCCTTATGATTTGTGTATGCAGAGTAATCTTGATTTTTTAGCATATTGGGGGTTTTCAAATCCATGAGAAATTTGCATATTTTCTCATATTTAGTTAAAGATAAATCCTCTTGACAAACAAAATAAGTTGTTTTCATTGTGGTTATTATTCTTTCTCTATTAACATCTTCAATCTTTAAAATGTGATTAGGAATAGACTATCTTATTTTTTGTTGCATTAATCCATCTTGTTTGAGCATCTTTGTGTCTCCATGACTTTTCATGAGTAATCAAAGCATCATATTGAAAATTACTACATCCATCCCCTACACCCCATGGTGCTGGCATCTTGGACTTCTCACAATAATTACATTTCATTATTATGTTACCATCATTATGAAAATGATTTAGCCAGACAAATTTTTCTAGCCATTTCATTTGAAATTTTCTTTTAACTTGAACTTTTACTTTCTGTTGATTATAAATATTTGACCTCTCTTCAATTTCATCATTAAAACTATACCCTTCCCCAAATTGATTTGTCTGTTCATTTAAATCCTCATCTGAAGAAGTCCCAAAAAATTCTTTGAAAGTTTCTTTCAAGTTTTTATTGTGAAATTGTTCATCCTGATTTAGTAATGAAATACAAGAAGCATCTAAATCTTTTTTTCTAGGCCACCTGTACATTTTTCCAATAGTTTCTTGTTTCCTTCTCTTTGAAGACATTTTTTATGTACCTTCAAAAAAAGAAATATTATTAGTAACTATGCATGAAAAGAAGAGTTCTGAAAAATATGTAAAATTTACCTGATGTGATCCAACATAATGAAGAGAATAATTTTGAAACATACATAAAATTTACCTTATGTGATTCAATTGATGAAGAAAATTTTTGAAGCTACAATAAAATAGAAATACAATTGTTTGACAAAAAATAATTTTTTAGGTGATATGATTGTTTTATATAGATACAAATTGGAATAAGTATAATTTAGTAACAAATAAAGAAATCTCATATTTACAGCAAGTTTCTAATTTTTTCATATATGTTTTGAAAACAATTCTAAAAACAATAATAAAAAATAAGTACAAGTTAATCATATATTAAAAAATCATAGATGTTTCTAAATTAATATAAGAAAATTTTAACACAGAAGATTTAATTTATAAGATTAAAAATATAAAATCATAACAATATTAAAGAAACTTGGCAACTTTCTAAAATTAATATATTTAATTTTTAAAAAGTTAAATCAATATAAATATTAACAAATTTCTAAAATCACATGCTTTATAAAAAAGATTCTAAAATAATAATAATTACAAATTACAATGAGTTAAGCTAAAAATATAGAAATAAAAATATATAATGAATAATATAAAATATGTTAACAATTCAATCATAGTATTATTTATTCTACTAATATACAAAAATGTATAGTTTATATTAATTAAAATATCTTATATTTTATTATACATATAATACATATATTTTAATATAATGTTATATCTATATTAGCATGTGAATTATTATATTATCCCTAAAAGAGATTTTGACGGTTTATTAAGAAATCTAATTGTCAAATTTATGATTTTAAAAAATTTTAGCTCGTCAATGTGTATGGTCTTAAAAAAATTAGCCTATCATATACGGATAAAATATTGAAAAATGACCAATATGACCATCAATTTCTAGGCTTGAGTCCAAGATAGAACCAAGCACAAAAACCATCTTTTTCCAATCAGGATAGTTTGCATGGTGAGAAAGCTTGTTTACTTCTATTAACTTCAAGTCCAGATTAAATCTAATATTAGGGAAACTTTAAAAGCTCTAGGACAAATATTTTTGCAACCCAATACAATTCTTAAGGTTGTTCTTTTATTTATTTATTTATGTGGTCTTCAAAGTGGAAGGCTTGGTTTTTCATACCAATTCCAGGCTTAAACCTAGGCCAAATAAGGCATGTACACCTAAGATCTGCTATACCTCAAAAGGGCATTTTATCTCCTATTCTGCCTATTTCATTTTGAATAGTTTCCTTTTCGATTTGTTCTTTCTTTTTGAATAGCTTCCTATCTGATTTATTCTTTCTTTTTGAACAAATTCCTTTCTGATTTTTTTCTTCTTTTGTTGGACTTAATTGACCTAGGTAATTTTAAAAATAGGTTAGATAAGGAATGCACAACCAAAGATTAAGGAACTCCTAACTAGAAAGAACATTTTCTCTTTTTGTTGGACTTAATTCACCTAGGTCGATTAAAAAATAGGTTAGATAAGGAATGTACAACCAAAGATTAAGAAACTCCTCACTAGAAATAATGTTTTCTCTCATATAGTTACTTCAATTAACATCATTTCAGCCACATTTATTATTTTTGTTAGCCTTCAATACCCAAGGCTAGTTTTGGATCTGGCAAGGCTATGGAGCATGTTGTTAAAAGGTGTTGTTGAACTCAAAAGGTTCTCTACCCACCTACAGTTATCTATAGCTTACATATAATATATAGAGTATTCCATGATGAGGCACTGGCTTGCAAAATGATTTGAGTATGATTTTATGCAAGACTAATAGAATTTTTTTTTGAGAAGAATAGTCTTATGGCAGGGGATGATTTGAAAGTTGATTAGATAAAGATGAAGTTTGTGCTTGTGGATTTCCTTGTTGGTACTAGTATTAAGGTCTGCAATTTGGAAGAGCTGTTAGTAGTTTACCAGTTTTGTGCTAGTGTTTCGTAGGCATGTTTAGTCTAAGCTAATCTCTCATTTTATGCAACCAATGTCCATTGTGAGTTATAATCATTTGGGAAATAATGATGGGATGAATTTTTCAGCTCCTAATTCTAAGGAAATTTAAAAGAGTAATGTTGTAGATGACATGGTTTCCAGCAATCCAATTTTGTCTGGGCTTGGTGAATGCCCTGACCATGTGGTTGTTATCAAGGTAAAGACTTAATTGACATAATTGCCCATTTCTAAGTTTATATGAACTCTCTTTAATCTATCTAGCAAATATTTGTTATTTCATTCAAAAAGCTTTTCTTATTAACTCCTTTTCTTTTAGGAAAACTATGTGGTTCCTTCTTGGGGTGATTCCTTCTCAGGGTGATTTATAGGAATTCTAATTCTAAAGTTTTCAAGATTCATTTTTTACTATTTCAGAAGTTTCCTTGACATTCAGCCTAGGTCAACTTGCTAGAAGTGATTTATAAAACCATTATAGTGACTGTACTTTAAGTTGTCAAGATTAAATTCATTCCTATTATCTTTTGTAGTATGTGCCCTATGTTGGAGATAGTAAGAGAGCCATGGAAAAATACACTTCTAAGATTTTTATGGGAGGAAAGAGCACCATTGTCCTCCACAATACTTGTGAAGACTCTCTCCTTGCAACTCCTCTTATCTTGGATTTGGTCTTACTTGCTGAACTTAGCACTAGGATTGAGCTTAAGAAGGAGGGCAAGGTATTGCACTCTTTTTACATAACTATAATGTTGTATTGTAGTGTTGTAAATTGTAAATTTCAACTAAATTTTGGCAATCATAATTTTTATAGGCCAAATTCTAGTCTTTCCACCCCGTAGAAACTATCCTAAGCTACTTGACCGAAACCCCATTGGTAAGCACTTAATCTTAATATTGACATAATTCATTTTTTTCTAACATAGTAGCAACATAATTGTGTTTCAATATCTGCATGTAGGTTCCCCATGGTACTCTTGTAGTGAACGCCCTAGCAAAATAGAGAGCTATGCTTGAGAACATAATGAGAGCATGTGTAGGATTGCCACCAAAGAACAACATGATGTTAGAGTACATGTGAAAGGGCATAAGCACCAGCAACATGCATTGATGCATGATGCTCCTACATTGGATGTAGGAGCATCTTGCATGGGAAAATAAAATTGATGCATGATGCTCCTCGACTAGAGAAAATTAGGGCAAGAAATTAAGAGGCATTGCTAGTTGATTTGTAAAAGAAGGTGAATGAATTAGAAGATGAGTTGCAGAAATGAAGAGCACATTACTAGAAAAGGAATGTTGATAATTCCTTGGATGTGGAAAAGAAAGAAGAGAGTATCAGACATGTGATACAAAAGAAGAGCAAGTGGATGAAGAGGAAATTATTTGTGAACTAGAAGTTGAATAAGATGAAAGAGAAGAGGAAGAGCATGAAGATAACCATATTTGTGCACCAAAAGTAGATCAAGCTGATTTGAAGATTGCAGCAATGGAGGAAACATATAGTGCCTTAGTTGTAGATCAAGCAAGTGAAGAAGTTACATGCATTGTTGACAACATGAAAGAGGCAAGCAAAGATGACTATGTCAAGGAGGTAAATTCTTATGAATCATGGGACGTTGTCTTTGAGATGAGTTTAAAAGATATTGATGATGGTTTGCATGAGGATCTTTTTAGTGATGTGTGGTATGCAAAGAAAGATTGGTATGGTGTTGTTGGGTTTATTACAGGTGTGATTAATTCAACAAGATTGGATGAGCATGAGATTTATACTCAGGCATAGTTCATTGCAAAGGAGAAATTTCAGCAGCAGACATTTGTTCTAACTAGGTGTTGAGTAAGAAGAAAGAAGGAAATATATTGGCACCGGATACTTGTTCTAGCTATGTGTTGGAGGAAGAGGAAAAAATAATTTGTTAGCAATGGCTAATTCATTTTATAAATCCATACTCACAAAAAAATTTCCTACCATGGGAATCAGATGCAAGAGCATTATGCATCAGGAAAAAAAAATGAAAAAAAATGTGGAAGCCTTTAGTGAAGATGAAGGTGGTTGTATATCTTTCTTTTGGCATCAAAGTGTGGGACACAATTTTCTATCTACTAGGGGAGTCTGATGCAGTAGCATCTTGCATGGAAAAATTAAATTATGAAAAAAAAAAAATTGGAGGAGAGAAAAAGTGACAAAAATAGAAGGAAAAATAATAAAAAAATAAAATAAGGGAAAATAGAGAAAAGAAGAATAAAAAATGAATTTCTATTTTCAAGGTGCATAGGTGGCGTAAATAGAAAAAAGAAAAAGAAAAATAGTGTCATTCCATTTATCGAAGTGTGTAGGTGGCATCTTAGAAGTTTGTGGAAAGTTCCTTAAACCATGCATTTAATATTTGTTTTGATCCTTAAAGGAAATATAATTTTCTAATTGGGCCACATGGTGGTGCTTAGTTGTATTTAGGTGGAAATTCTAGAAAGTTGTAGATATTGTAGAAGGTTGTAGGTCAAATTCTAGAAGGTTGTGGATATTCTAGAATGTTATGGATAAATCATGCATTAGGTGGTAAGTGCCTATTTAAGGAAGGCTTATGTTCATTTGTAATCAAGATCTTCGAATGTAATCTCTTGTAAGGAAGCTCTAGAAGTAGAAGTTGGGGAAGTAGAAGCTCTTTGAGTATAACCTCTTAAAGGATAGGCTCTTCTTGTAGAAGCTCGTAGTGAGCAATCTCTCTAATATTGTAAGAATGTGGAGTCCTTTCATTTGGAGAATATTGTAATGAATTTGAAGTATTAATAAATGATTTATGAAGCCTTTTGTCATCTCTTTGTCTCCATCTTGTTGTGATCTTGGCTGTGAGTTGGTACGAGTGGTGTGGCCCTTCATCAGTGGTATCAGAGCAGGAGTTCCTGAGTGTGCGGACAGATCACTGAACGTGAGGTAGTTTGCACCAGGACCTTGAGTTGGGTGAAGTTTGTCAAGAAGTTCTTGATTGTGTAGACAGATCGCCAACTATGAGGTAGTTTGCACAAGGTTCTTATGTTGCACGAGATTTGTCTTCTAAAGACTTGAGTATGGACAAGAGAAAGAAGAAGATGACTTTTGTGATTGGATGGATTCTAAGGATTCCTCGACTAGAGAAAATTAGGGCAAGAAATCAAGAGGCATTGCTAGTTGATTTGTAGAAGCAAGTGAATGAATTAGAAGCTGAGTTGCAAAAATGAAGAGCGCATTACTAGAAAAGGAATGTTGATAATTCCCTGGATGTGGAAAAGAAAGAAGATCTAGTGGAGTGTCAAACATGTGATACAAAAGAAGAGCAAGAGGATGAAGAGGAAATAATTTGTGAACTAGAAGTTGAAGAAGATGAAAGAGAAGAGGAAGAGCATGAAGATAACCATATTTGTGTGGTGAAAGTAGATCAAGATGATTTGAAGATTGCAGCAATGGAGGAAACATATAGTGCCTTAGTTGGAGATCAAGCAAGTGAAGAAGTTACATGTATTGTTGATGACATGAAAGAGGCAAACAAAGATGACTATGTTAAGGAGGTAAATTCTTATGAATCATGGGATGTTGTCTTTGAGATGAGTTTAAAAGATATTGATGATGGTTTGCATGAGGATCTTGTTAGTGATGTGTGGTATGCAAAGAAAGATTGGTATGGTGTTGTTGGGTTTATTAAAAGTGTGATTAATTCAACAAGATTGGATGAGGATGAGATTTATACTCGGACAAAGTTCATTGCAAAGGAAAAATTTCAGCAACAGACACTTGTTCCAACTAGGTGTTAGAAAAGAAGAAAGAAGGAAATATATCGGCACCAGATACTTGTTCCAGCTATGTGTTGGAGGAAGAGGAAAAAAGAATTTTTTAGCAATGGCTACTTCATTTTATGAATCCATACTCACAAAAAAATTTCCTACCATGGGAATCAGATGCAAGAGCATTATGCATCAGGAAAAAAAATTTAAAAAAAATGTGGAAGGCTTTAGTGAAGATGAAGGTGGTTGTATATCTTTCTTTTGGCATCAAAGTGAGGGACACACTTTTCTATCTACCAGAGGAGTTTGATGTAGGAGAATCTTGCATGGGAAAATTAAATTATTACAAAAAAAAAAAAAAAAAAAAAATTGTGGAGGGGAGAGAAAGTGATGAAAATGGAAGGAAAAATAATTAAAAAATAAAATAAGGGAAAAAGGAGAAAAGAGGAATAAAAAATAAATTTCTATTTTCAAGGTGCATAGGTGGCATAAATAGAAAAAAGAAAAGAAAAATAGTGTCATTCCATTTATCGAAGTGCGTAGGTGGCATCTTAGAAGTTTGTGAAAAGTTCCTTAAATCATGGATTTAATATTTGTTTTAATCCATAAAAGAAATGTAATTTTCTAATTGGGCCACATGGTGGTGCTTAGTTGTATTTCGGTGGAAATTCTAGAAATTTGTAGATATTGTAGAAGGTTGTAGGTGAAATTCTAGAAGGTTGTGGATATTCTATAATGTTATGGATAAATCATGCATTGGGTGGTAAGTGCCTATTTAAGGAAGGCTTATGCTCATTTGTAATCAAGCTCTTTGAATGTAATCTCTTGTAAGGAAGCTCTAGAAGTAGAAGTTGGGGAAGTAGAAGCTCTTTGAATATAACCTCTTGAAGGATGGGCTCTTCTTGAAGAAGCTCTTAGTGAGAAATCTCTCTTATATTGTAAGAATTTGGAGTCCTTTCATTTGGAGAATATTGTAATGAATTTCAAGTATTAATGGATGCTTTATGAAGCCTTTTGTCATCTCTTTTTCTTCATCTTGGTGTGATCTTGGTTGTGAGTTGGTACGGGTGGTGTGGCCCTTCATTAGTGGTATCAGAGAAGGAGTTCCTGAGTGTGCAGACAAATCACCGAACGTGAGGTAGTTTGCACTAGGACCTTGAGTTGGGTGAAGTTTGTCAAGAAGTTCTTGATTGTGTAGACAAATCATCAACTATGAGGTAGTTTGCACATGGTTATTGTGTTGCACGATATTTTTCTTCTAAAGACTTGAGTATGGAGAAAGAGAAAGAAGAAGATGACTTTTGTGATTGGATGGATTCTAAGGATTCCTTGACTAGAGAAAATTAGGGCAAAAAATCAAGAGGAATTGCTAGTTGATTTGTAGAAGCAAGTGAATGAATTAGAAGCTGAGTTGCAAAAATGAATGCATTACTAGAAAAGGAATGTTGATAATTCCTTGGATGTGGAAAAGAAAGAAGATCTAGTGGAGTATCAGACATGTGATACAAAAGAAGAGCAAGCAGATGAAGAGGAAATTATTTGTGAACTAGAAGTTGAAGAAGATGAAAGAGAAGAGGAAGAGCATGAAGATAACCATATTTGTGTGGAAAAAGTAGAGCAAGATGATTTGAAGATTGCAGCAATAGAGGAAACATATAGTGCCTTATTTGGAGATCAAGCAAGTGAAGAAGTTACATGCATTGTTGACGACATGAAAGAGGCAAGCAAAGATGACTATGTTAAGGAGGTAAATTCTTATGAATCATGGGATGTTGTCTTTGAGATGAGTTTATAAGATATTGATGATGGTTTGCATGAGGATCTTTTTAGTGATGTGTGGTATGCAAAGAAAGATTGGTATGGTGTTGTTGGGTTTATTACGGGTTTGATTAATTCAACAAGATTGGATGAGGATGTGATTTATACTCGGACAAAGTTCATTGCAAAGGAGAAATTTCAGCAACAGACACTTGTTCCAACTAGGTGTTGGAAAAGAAGAAAGAAGGAAATATATTGGCACCAGATACTTGTTCCAGCTATGTGTTGGAGGAAGAGGAAAAAAGAATTTATTAGCAATGGCTACTTCATTTTATGAATCCATACTCACAAAAAAATTTCCTACCATGGGAGTCGGATGCAGGAGCATTATGCATCAGGAAAAAATAAAAAATAAAAAATGTGGAAGCCTTTAGTGAAGATGAAGGTGGTTGTATATCTTTATTTTGGCATCAAAGTGTGGGACACAATTTTCTATCTAGCAAAGGAGTCTGATGTAGGAGCATCTTGCTTGGGAAAATTAAATTATTGGAAAAAAAAATAAAAATTGTGGAGGAGCGAGAAAGTGACAAAAATAGAAGGAAAAGTAATAAAAAAATAAAATAAGGGAAAAAAGAG
The DNA here is from genome assembly GCA_028749045.1 of Cupressus sempervirens. Classification (NCBI taxonomy): domain Eukaryota; kingdom Viridiplantae; phylum Streptophyta; class Pinopsida; order Cupressales; family Cupressaceae; genus Cupressus; species Cupressus sempervirens. Next base: position 454,427,703 of record CM053783.1, read on the forward strand.
AAAAGAAGAATAAAAACTGAATTTCTATTTTCAAGGTGCATAGGAGGCATAAATAGAAAAAAAAAAATAGTGTCATTCCATTTATCAAAGTGTGTAGGTGTCATCTTAGAAGTTTGTGGAAAGTTCCTTAAATCATGCATTTAATATTTGGTTTAATCCATAAAAGAAATGTAATTTTCTAATTGGGCCACATAGTGGTGCTTAGTTGTATTTAGATGGAAATTCTAGAAAGTTGTAGATATTGTAGAAGGTTGTAGGTCAAATTCTAGAAGGTTGTGGATATTCTAGAATGTTATGGATAAATCATGCATTGGGTGGTAAGTGCCTATTTAAGGAAGGCTTATGTTCATTTGTAATCAAGCTCTTTGAATGTAATCTCTTGTAAGGAAGCTCTAGAAGTAGAAGGTGGGGAAGTAGAAGTTCTTCAAGTATAACCTCTTGAAGGATAGGCTCTTCTTGTAGAAGCTCTTAGTGAGCAATCTCTCTTATATTGTAAGAATTTGGAGTCTTTTCATTTGGAGAATATTGTAATGAATTTGAAGTATTAATGGATTCTTTATGAAGCCTTTTGTCATCTCTTTGTCTCCATCTTGTTGTGATCTTGGTTGTGAGTTGGTATGGGTGGCGTGGTTCTTCATCATGTATGTAGACTTATAGGGTTTACTTCTCTTGTTTTCAATCAGTTGCTAATCCTCATTTTGTGACTACTCTCCATTGATAAGAAATTAAAGTAAAGTTGGTATCCTTGGGACCTTGAGCTTCCATTATTCTTGATGATTACACTCCAAAAAATTATTCACATGATTAAACCTACACACACACACACACACACACACACACACACACACACACACACACACACACACACACACACACACACACACACACACACACACAAACACACACAAACACACATGCACACACACTTTACAATTTAAAAATATAGCAGTGTAATATTTGAAAGAATGGTTTGTCTATGGAAAAGATGGATTTCTGTCTTGAATGAGTAGTTTGTCTATAAAGCACTGTCTCATAACTTTCTAAAGAAACTTATTTGGAGAATTAAATTTAACCTACAAAACACTACCTCCATAATTAAAAAAATTGGTTGTGAAACTTGCATACCCTTTTGCACTATCATCTGAGTTTGGGTTTGCAATGGTGAAACTATGATACATTTGTGCCATGATCCATTTTAGATAAAATATGCACCCTTTCCCATTCTCTTATTCATCCAATAATAAATTTTCTCTATATTGGTTTCTCTATTTATTCCATTTCCTTTGTCATCCATTTATCCACATTATTGTACATTTATCTTTTTCCTTACTTAGGTACTCATCCTTACTTTGTTCCATGTCCATCCTTTTCTATATATACATCTATATGTATTAATGTATTTGATCTCTACTATACTTCTCCTAAATTAATTAATGTATCCATTCTCATACATTTATATTCTATTTCAATTTTATTATATTTATATTTTGGCTGATTTTTTTTTCATAATATGCTATTCCAAGTGCAAGAAAACTTTGTGTCATCTCCTTTGTTAAAGCAATTGTCTTCTCATTGAAAGAAGTTGCAACTTCATTATACTTTTCATAGCAGGAGCCATTCAAGATATTGTGTAAAGTTATCTGAGAAGGGCAATAGCCAAATGGTGGTAGCCCAATTATAAAAAGTCTCGTTGCACCCTCATTGTAGATGCTTTAATAATGCATAAGAAAAATTATAAGAAGGTTTCTGGAGAAAAAGTTTATTGAAGTTATTTTAAAGGGTTACTTTTTCATGTAAATTACATGTACAAACCCATGAAAGCATTGGAGAAGAGTATCCTCAAACTGTGTTAGGTAGTATTTTTTGGTCATGAGAGGATTTTTGTAGTAATTGTTGAAAAAATCATTTGATCCTGTCCTTAGAGAAAATATGGCTAGTAAAGAATTACAGAGAGTCAGAGAAGAAGAAGGTGAAATGAAGATCTCTAGATGGAGATTGATGGTGACTAAGTTGAAGGCTAACTACATTCCTACTGATTATGAACTTGAGTAGCTTGGTACACTAATGGTTTGAGAAACAATATTTAGGATGAGGTTGGTATACTGAATATTTCTTTAGTTGAGGATGCTTATTAATTATTCTTTGAAGGTTGAAGATAAGTTGAAGTGGAAAAGTCAAGGTAATGCTAGAGGGAAGGAGAAGCAAGATAGCTTGGCATGAGCTAAACTAAGTGTTGAAGGTGAACCAAAACCTATTGATCAAAAAAGGAGGATAGGTAGTGGTGAATTCAAAAGTAATTGTTTCAGATGTGGGAAAGAAGGGCATAGATCTTTTGAGTGTCCACTTAGTAGGACAATTATTGTTGTGAATGAGTTTGTAATTCAAGATAGTCAGCCTAAGCAACAAGAAATTTTGTTGGCTCGACAAGTACTGGTTGGTGAGAGGAAATTGGATTCTTCTTAGAGGACTAGTTTTTTAAGGACTTGTAAGTCTGGAGGGTAAAGTCTGCGAGGTAACTGTGGATGGTGGTAGTATTGATAACTTTATTGTTGAAGAGATGGTCCAAAAACTTGGTTTGAAAGAAGTAAGGCACCCTAATCTTATAAGGATTGGCTGGTTACAAGGTCAACATGCTTTGGAAGTGAGGGAGCAATGCCTTGTTGATTTCTAGATTGGGCAGTATAAGGATCAAGTTTTGTGTGATATTGTGGACATGAACAATTTTCATGTGTTGTTTGTAGACCTTGGTAGTATGATTGCAGGGCTATGTATGATTGTGTCAAGAATGTGTTTACTATTGAGAAAGGTGGCAGGAAGTTTTCCTTGATTCCTTTGTAGAATGAAGAGCTTAGTAGGAGGAACATGAGTATTGGTATCCGAGTTGAGTTGGTAGATTCTAAGAAGGTTGGAGATCAGTGCAGAAAGAAGACATGTAGCACAACTAAGATGGATGTGCAGTAGAAGAAGAACAAGGGAAAGAGTGTGCAAGTTGAAGATTTGGAGGATATGTATGTGAAGGACCAATTTGGGATTTATGTGTTGAATCCTAGAAGATGTTCTTCTAGTTATTAGATCATCTTTTTGAACTTGGAGTGTTTGATGTAGGAGCATCCTAGGCTTTCTTGCAATCCTGCATGTTGAAGCCGAGTGCTAGTGGTTTCCAATTTTCTATTACTATTGAGCTAGTAGTGGAGGCCAAGTTACCATAGCTCCTAGTGGGTATTGAGTTACTATAGCTTGTAGTGGAGGAAAAGTTACTATAGCTCCTAGTAGGTGTCAAGTTACTGTAGCTCTTAGTGGATGTCAAGTTACTATAGCTCTTAGTAGATGTCCAGTTAATGTAGCTCTTAGTGGGTGCCAAGTTACTATAGATCTTAGTGGGTTCCATGTTACTATAGCTCTTAGTGGGTGCCAACTTACTGTAGCTCTTAGTGGGTGTTGAGTTACTATAGCTCTTAGTGGTTGCCAAGTGAACTTGTTGGTACCAAGTGTTCCTATCAGTGTCAAGTGTTCCTGTATGTGTTGAATGATAGCATTGGTTTTGGTTCTGTTCATGCCAAGTTGTCTATGAGCTAACTTTTGGCATTTAATTTATGTATAGGTATTTAATTTATATTGTGGCCAACTTGCGGCTCAACATATATTTAATGTGAATGATTTAATTTAGCCTTTAATGAATTAGGTTGACTTGTGGCTTAGTTGGGTATAAGTAAAGGGTTTTGTGGTGTATTTAGATAGCTAGAGAATTCATTCATTTAGAGAAGTGAAGGGGATTGTGTAGATGTAAATTTTGTAGAGCTAGGGCTACAGCTTGAGAATAAGAGGATTTTCTTGGTGTTCTTATCTAGTTGTGGATATATACTAGTTGGAATAGAGTTTGTAAGTGGATCTTGTTGGATCTTGTAGAACTAATATAGTAATTGTTTTTTGTATTTGGACCTAACTTAGAATGCCTTATAGTCAGGCATATTTCATGTAATCAGTTATATCTATGAATAAAGAGTTGTGAAATTATATTGGATCTTGCCTTGGTGTTTCTTTTTTGTATTGTTTCTATGGTGTGGTTGTTTGCTGGGGATTTAGACATATATGTTGGGGATTCTCCAGCCTTGCATTGCATCACTATGAGCCTAAGGTACTAGGAACTTCTTTTTGTAGTTATATTATTTAAAGTTCATCGTGACTATCAACCACTACCCATGCTAGTGTATTAAAGTTAAATGTTGTGTTAATTTCTCTTTGAATTGTTTGTATGAAATAATTTTTTTGGGTAAATTTGACCTTGATACTCTGAGTTTATTAGATTTTTTAAGATTGGCCCACTTTGGTTACTGTGCCAAAGCTCGTAGTACAAGAAAACCTTCACAAAATTACTAGAATAGATGTGATTTTATCGATTGAAAAGAGAAATACTTTTATTCCATCCTTTCAATGCCCATGATTATTTCATTCTATTTTATGTATTCATAAGTTGTTTGATCATTTGTATGCACCTCTCTCACTTGGTATGGTGTTTAAGGACTAGGTTTTGTGACCATTGCAACCTCCATGTATTGCTTTTCTACTTCATTATCATTCTTTCTAAACAATACTCAACGATATTATTAGTAAAAAATAACTTATATTTCAATAGCTTGTCGTATTGTCTTAAAACATGGAACATGTAGTCATAAACATACTTCATTTTTAGCTTAGTCAACATGACATCACACCCTACCTTGCCAATTTCCATTTTCTATGCAAGAGTAAACATGAAACTATCCAAGAGGAATAGTAGACATTTATTTGTAGATGTTGTTGTGCCAGAAGGCCACTTTTAACTAGAAGTTAATACGAAGTAGGGATTAGTGAGGATTAGAGTTGAAGTAGAGTCAAAAGGTCCTTTGTCTTCTTGCATTTGTAGCATCTTTTATGTGTTTTTATTTTTGTCCTCTTTATCTTTAGCATTTTGAAATGTTTAAACCTACTATAATAGTCAATGAAAATTTTTCACTTTCAACTCTTTTCTTTTGCATATAAATTCTGATGACAACCTTGTCAGTTATATAAAAATCAAAGTTTTTAATCGTACCAATTTTTCCTTATGTAACATATGTGTCTCACTCCAATTTTCTTACTAAAAAATTATAATTTTTCATCATTTATTTTTAGTGTGGAGAAATTTATATTTTTTGGAAGTATTATGGATAGAAATATACTTCATCCGATACCAACAAAGAGTGGTTTTAGGAGGTTTACAAAAATGTTATCCCAAAATGACATAGAAGATGATGATATATATTCTATTAATGAAGAGTTTATTGGTTTTTTTCCCTGTTCTTAGGCAATGAATGTAACATTCAACTATGATATTTCTAAAAATATAGAGAGGGAAAATGAGGAAACAATACCATGTACTCCATTTGAACAACAATCAAAAGTTCAAGAATAAACACCTATGGCTTCTTCTACACAAAAGAGGAAGGACACAATGGACCGTTCCGGACACCATAGTCTTCAGGGAATGAAAGTGAAATGAGAAAGACACACTTTCATATGGTGGGCCAATGATGAAGGCTACATCATCTACTGAAAAGAAGAAAATTGTGGATAAATATTGTTCTCATCATGGAGTCTTTTAGAAAAAAATCAATGTCGAGACTATTGGGAGCATGTTTTACCAGACTACAAGAGAGTAAGAGATTATGAGTTGCATATTCCCTTTGGCCATGATAGTTATTGGAGTATGAAAACTAGAGAAAGAGTAGAAAAATGAATTCCATCAAACTTCCCAATGGAGCTTGTGGATGTAATGGAGACAAATTTTGGGATAGATAGAGTTATTGATCCTAAAAATATTACTATTGACACTTCTTACTACACTAATACATCTAGTGAGAAAAACTCTATTCCAAATGAAATTTCTCTAATGGATGAATTTGATACAATGACTTAAGCATGTCAAGGGTCAATACAAACTAACAATGAAAGTGAAAAGGGATACATAGGGAAAAAATGAAAGGCAGCTTTGAAAACAACTAGCATGAAAGATACAATTCTTGAAAATAATAAAGTAGTTGTTTCTACATTTTAGCTTGTTGAAGATGGTCACGTGAAACATAATGAAAAAATATATGCTTTGATGTAGAGGTGTCATGAAAAAGGCTATGGTCTGATGGAAAGGCAGTTGAGTAAGGGAGAAAAAAGTGATGAAAAAATAATCAAGTTGGAAGAACAAAAATTGAATGTGTAGATGAGAGGAGTTACTACCCTTAGTTCTATAGGCCAATAATTGGTTAAGATATTTAAATTATTTTGCAATGAAAAATGATTTAGCTTAATTTTATTACTTATATAGGTTATAGTTTTGTATGACATTCAAATAAGCTTTTTTTTAGCATTTGAAGTCATTGCACTTGCTTGTCTTGTGCACTACTTTAATGGGACACTTGTGCTTGATTTTCATTTAAATATAAAGTTTGGAATTTTATATTCTATTACATGGTTCTTGTGCAGAATGCAATCTATTGACATCTCTTCTACATTGGGATCTTTGGTGTCATCTTTTTGAAAGCTTCTCTATTGAATGGTATGCTTATATTATTTTTATACATGTAAATGAAATTATGGGATGGTTCATATATGGGGAGAAGTTTAATGTTGAAGATGAAATTTTGGGAGTGTTCATGTATGGGGAGAAGTTTAATCTTGAGAAAATAAAGTAGTTTTCTTTTTAATTACAAAGGTATTTTCTTTGATCCACTAAAGTAAAATTAGAGAAAGTTTTATTGTTAGTTAAATTTTTTGTTGAATAGAGTTTGGAATTGTGAGAGTTCTAAAATAGTCATATCTTTGAAAACATTAAATCTAAAACCAACACAGTCATAGCTCTAGAAGATTTAAATCTAAAACCAATACAGTCATAGCTCTAAAAGCATTAAATTTGAAACTAGTACATCCATAGCTCTAAAAGGATAAAATATGAAACCAGTATAGTCATAGGTCTAAAAGCATTAAATCTGATTTTGCAAATAGGAACTGCAGTGATAAATCACAAGTTTCTTCCTAGTTACACAAAGTCCAATTACTTATTATTATTTTGGAGCTAATCACAATGTGCATTAGTAGAGTTAGATGCCTTATTTATGTAGCTATATGTAGTGCTTATTAGACTTAGATTAGACTTGTTCATACATATATATTTGATAAAGTATTAGTAGCATGGAAAATTTGGCAAGAGGTCACAACCTTAAATGGTATGGAAATTGAAAATACTTGCTTTTGTTTTGGCTATGTTTTTGGTTAATTATGATTTATCATTCCATGTTGATATATAAGATTTGGAACTATTATATTTTGATCTATTTTTTCTTTTATGTGTTCATATTAAAATTTTATTTCTTACCATTTTTAATGTAATTTTTGAAGTGTTAATATTTTTTTTATTTTGTGTTTGGCAAGGTGGACATAAGTACTATATAATGAATTTGAATTCAACCAAAAAAATGAAATTTCTTCTTGTTGTCACATCAAATGTTATCTAGTTGCCATTACAAATTTGGAATGAAACTTGGAGCTTAAAAACTATATAGAACAATTGTAAGAAATGTAGAGTAGATTTCTTTAAAATGATACAATTGGCAAAAATGGACTCAGATGACATGGAAATAGTCATTCATGCAATCAATTTTGAGATAGAACATGAGATTATGGGAAATGATTTATCTATTTCTTGGTGGGAAGGAAGGATTCAGGGTGAGTGTTATGTCAAGTTGCACTCTTTACATTGGTGGAGCCACTACATTTTTCAAGTTAGATGTGATGATGAACATTTTCGCAACATTTTTAGGTTTCCTTATGGATTATTTAAAAATCTTTGTGAAAAATTGAATGATGAATTGAAGAAAGGTATAATACCATATTCATTTGGTACTAGCATAAAAAGTAGGGTACTGTCAGTTGAGAAACAGGTTGCTATTATAATTTTACAATTGTCATCCGGAATGACAATGCTTAACATTAGTGAATTATTTGGTTGAACACTATGGTAAGAGTTGTAAATAAGTTCATTAATGTCTTTTTTTCTTAATATCAAAATCATATCCAATTTCCTAGTAACCAAATGTCACTTAAGCATATGAAAGAAGATTTCCATCATAAATGAGGATTTCCAAATTGTTGTGGAGCAATAGATGTAACTCATATTCAATTCAATCTTCCACCTAATTAGTGCTATTCTAATTGGTTTGATCATGACCATAATTACAACATGTCATTACAAGAAATTGTTGACATCAATATGTATTTCATGGATATTTTTACAAGATGGCTTGGCTCTATAAATGATTCTAGATGTATACAAAACTTAGGCTTCTACAGAATGTATGAAGGTGGGGAGAGGTTGGGCATCCAGTATCATTTGGATCATTGAATATGAGGGAGTACATTATTGGTGATGGAGGATATCCATTGTTGCCATGGTTAATTACACCTTTCAATGGAGGTCTAACAACTAGTCAAAGAGAATACAATTTTAAGTTGTCATCAACATGTATTGTGGGTAGAACGTGCATTTGGGAGGCTAAATAAAATGTGGTAGATTTTGGAATTAAAAATTTGGCATCCAAATTTGAAAGTGCTTCTAAATTTTTTTTTTTGTTGTTGTATATTGCATAGCATGACATTAAATGTGGAAGATGAAGATGATACATGTGATGATGTTTTTAATGAATGTGGAACAAATATGCCAACTAATGAGTCGATAGATCTAGGTGCAACAATTACTCAAGAAGCATTGGCGACTTTTGAAAATGGTGATATGAATAATGTAAGCATGTAGAGTTGTTAATAAATCAAAGGTTAATAAGATTACATATACCTTTCATGAGCACCTATTATTGTAGGTTTATGATAATGTGTTAATGAGCTTCCCACCCATAAATCAACAAAACTAGTTGAATGTACTACAATATAGTTTTTTCATGTTGTTTAATATAATAAAAATGTATGAAGATAAATACAAAAAAATAAATGCAAAATATCATATAATTTTCAAACAATATAAACAATTTTTTTTCCAGTTTTATTATATTTAAATAAATTACAAGACACTGTAAGAATTTTTTTAATTATCTTGATTCTAGAAAGTTCATATATGAAAAGTACACTATTTATAAAATAATTTTTTTAATTATGATTATTATAAAATATTATTATCATAAATTCAAAATTTTAAGCTAATTTCATTTTCAAATTCATGGAGCACTGGCTTCCTTGAATTTATGAGCTAATTTTTAAAATCAGATTTATATCTAGAATTCATGAGACCTCTCCCTTTAAATATTGCTAAAAAAGCTCAATAGCACCCAACTCTATTTCTAAGCTTTATTTTTAAGTGAGCAGGTGCCCATGGGACCTAGCAAAGTAGCTAATTGAATCTTGGTAGCTTCACTACTAGGTGTCGTCATTGAATCTAACACTTTGATAGAAACTATATAACCTATTGAGTGAACCCAATATTGTAATGGAATTTAATATAGAAAAGGAAATGGCTAAGAAGGGGTTTTCCATGCACAACCAATAGGCAAGGTGGGGCACTGTGGTGATGGCAATGGATTAGGAGACCTATATGTACACAAACCCTAACCTAGGGTTTTGACTCGGAGTCAAATATGAGTGTGTGTCTACATAATAAGGATGTAATGCATCACAAGTGGCAATCTCATGAGAGTAAAAGGAGGAAAGTCATTGAATTTTAGGAGAGGGGTAAATTCCTTGTCTATTGTTATAAATTGAAGGGTTGTGATTTAAAGCAATGAGGCTATTTCATTTAGAGCATTTCGCTTTCCACGTATATCTTGAGATTTTGGAAAAATGTTCATTAACAAGTTTTGCATGGAGAGCCCAAATGTGAAATATAATGAGGAGACCATTCAATCAGTGTATGATTATTAAACCACTAAACTTGTTCATGAGAATAGAAATGGGAATTATGACTGGGTCGTTAAGCCCAAGTCTATTAAATGTGAGTTCAAGATTGATACCAAGCTTCACAAGCTTAGGTAGGTCAAGTTTAATTATTCTATTTAGGATCCTTTATTTTTTATTTTTTTAATCTATCAAGAAATATGAATATTAATTTGTTTTAAAGGTCGAATTGATATGTGGGTTCCCACATAGTATATCTATTGTCAATTTTAAATTTGATAACTTGTCAGTTTATTTATTGAAATTTTGAGCGTAACTTGTAGATGCATGTGTCAATTTTCCTATTGCACTTTTAGTTTATCTTAATGGCGTAGAATCTTCAGACTAATGTGCTCAATAGTTGTTTTGGAAAAATTTGTATGTGGGTTGTGTAGGGTTATGCTGGTGGGATGGAGTGGAAACAATGGCTCCACTCTTATCATGAGTGTTATTACCAACAGAGAGTAAGGATTTTCACCCTTTTGGTTTGTCAAGTGTGGGGTTTTTCTTTTGTTGTGTAATGTTGATGATTGATTTCACCATGTTAACTTAGATTCTTAGAGTGCAGGGGGATCTCTTGAGTGACAAAGGATAAAATACAACAAGAAAATTACTTTGGGTGTCATGCCTGACCACTTCTACTAGTTATTATGCTTTTTAGGACTTAGTTGTGATCTAGTTTCTTTCAGTTTGATACATTGATTATTCAGTCAGAACTTGGTTATATTCTGTTTAACAAAACATAAAACTTTTGTTGAGTGTGTATTCAGTAACAGAATTACTCTATTTAGATTTGTCAGATGACTTATGATTTTATTATGTTAATTGAGAGGTTTTATATACCTGACATTTTTGGTTGCAGAAATTAGATTGCTTAAAAGGATTAAATGCTTAAAGTTCTTATTTAAATTTAAGTTTTACAGTTTGAAAACATGCATATAAGAATATATGATGTTAGGGTATCAAATTTTTTCTTGAGGTTGAACTTTACATTGTATATGTATATAGTTTTATCTGTTGAGCATTCATTCATTTGAAATTATTACGAAGAATTTAACCCTAGTTTTATTAACTCTTGATTTGTGATATTAGTGGGGTTATTTATCTTAGTATGTTTATGAAATTTTAATTAGATTGATTTTCAAACATATATTCTTTTGTATTAAAAGGGTTAAATACCCTAATGGTTTTAGAATATATTTTTATTGTGTTTTGAGAAGGGTTTAAACCCATGGCTAATCTTATATACCTATTGCTTATGTTATTTATATCAAATTTTTTTGGTTATTTTAATTGAGGTTTATAATTCCCTAAAACCCTTATGGGTTTTGAATGAAAACTCAGGGATATTTATGCATTGTACCTTGCCAAATACATGGCAGTGATAGTGAACTGTTGTATACATGGCTCTTTGCAGAGTTAAGTCTATTGAATGCCATTTGATAGTGGGGTTTTAATGGCACTGAAGTTCTCAATCACCATATCCTTGCAAGTTGGGCTTTGTGGAAGAAATGCCAACAATTTTGGCATTTTTGTTTTGAGTATGCATTCCACCTATGATTGGTTGCTGAAGGGTCGGCAATATGCAGGGTTTTAGTTGGAAGGAGATATTGTCTTATGGGGCTGAATAGGGTTTTATTTCACACAACAGGAAATTCTATTGTTTTCTCTGCGAAATTTCATTATCAAATTTCATTCATGTTGGTCAGTGTTCATTGCTAGGAAGTGTGGTTTGGACTTTGCATTTTGGACTTCGATAGCAAGTTTTAGAGTAGAGTTCGAGTTGTGCATTTCACCTTTAGCAATCTGAGGTAGGGGGCATTTCTAACTCATCTTTTACTATTCTATGGTGTTAGTTGTTGAAGGAAATAAGAGATCTATGTTTTTAAAAAAATACATACCTATCGATACCCAAGTATGGGTATTCGCAGGTCTGGACATTTGGAGGTGCCGAGCTCTGTAAATATTCATGTTTGGTTGTGGGTAGGGTGTATTTTTTGTTTAAAATAGGTCTTTCCATTTCAAGTTTTATAGAAATTTGAGGATCTGTATGTGTGTTCTTCTCTGTGTTTGATGTTGTGGGTTTTAGTACTCGGCCTATTTGTTAAAAGTAGTTTTTAGATATGTTATACTTGCATTGAGTTATACAAATTGGGTTATGGTTTTTTCTTTTATACACTCGTGTCTTTCCTAAGAGTCGATTTGTGTGAGATATTCGAGCTCACGACAGTTAATATGTGGGTGGATTTTATAATGACATATATATGTTGTAAAACCTTCTATCAAACTCTGTGAGCTTCTATTTATCCAAGCTCTCTTGTGTAATTAAGATATGAAGGGTTTGGTCTCAGTTTTGAGTTCATTTTAAATTTGAGCTCATGGTCATAGTCAAGAACCAAGGCATTTTGTCAAACAGTTCTATAGCAGTCGGGTTTGATCATTGTTAGGTTGTGGAAAACAAATAGTGATAGAATATTAAATTAGATATTCGATAGACAATAATAGATAGGGGTTGTTGTTGTTAGATAATGTATAGTAAATGTGTTGAATGGTGTATTAGTGACTATGCATAGTTGTGTTGTGTTGAACATAGTCAAGGTGTCGAACAACTATAGGAAACTATGGTATCGGCATTTTGTCATATGGTTATCATGAAACTTTAAAATATTTTGGCATTGACATTTTGGTATTTAGTTTGTAAAAAAATGTGAATTCATGGATTTTGTATGAACAACCATTTTTTGAATGATTCGTGATGTTATATAATGTTGTTATAGCTTAATCAGGGAATATTTTATTATGAGGAAATATATATTGCTGGTAGACCTGAAATCATCAGGGATTTAGTTGTATAGTTATCTTGAATGGAAAAATTTATTGTTGATCTCTGTTGAAACATTGATTGAATTTGATCATGTAGAAACTGTCAGTTGTGTTAATATGGTATTTCAAAGTATTTTAATACAGTCATTATGTTTAAAATGAAATGGAATTATTTTTACTTAAATAGTCATACTCTATTTTAGTTGGGTATCAAATTTGTTCTTTGGTCACTATTAAAATGGAAAGTTGATTTTAAATTAAGTTTCAGTTATGATATATGTTGATGAAATTGATTTTCAAAGAAAAAGTATTAGCTATACTTTGATCTTACTATTTTGTTGTTTCATAGGTTAAATGTAGATTATTATGACAGTAGGGTTAAATAGTATAGTATTAAGATTAGTATATATCGTTAAATTAATGTGTTCGTTTAATTGTATTTATGAGTTCTTATTATTATAGTATTTGTTTCTGTTGTTATAGTAATCTAAATTTATCTTTGGAATAGGAAGAATAAGATGTGTTCAAATAGATTAAAGGATGTAGTATCATGTTGAATACTGATTTATATCTATAGCATGTACATTCTTAGAACATTTGTTTGATGTGTTTTTTATTAGGAATAGCTGTGATGAATGTATATCGGGGTGGCTGAATTTGGTTTATCCTATTTAGTTAATTAATTTAGTGAAAATTTTAAAATGAATTGGGTGGGTTAATTACATATTAAAAAATAATTGGCCTTACCTATGACTTAAACCTATATGGTTAAGTACAGAGAACAAGGCATATCTCTATTTTGTCATTAACAAGTATAATAGAGAATACCGTTATGCGTCGACTATGAGCATACCATACATGGATGTAGAATCTTAGTGCCATAACAATGACACCTCACTATATATATGATTCATTTATGGGTTATTCTTAGTGTGAGTATAATTTTGCATTGTTAAGTAAATGTTTACTTCTTGCATATTAATTTTGAAACTCCACTATGTTAAGTGAATCAGATATCTGCATTATGATTATGTATATGTTTAATCTAACATGTATACGGTGGATTACGCTTTTCAACTCAGTGTGTACTAAGCCCACTTCTTTGAGTTGTGTTGCATTTCTATGTGTTTTCCAGGTGCTTCAAGTTGATTAACACGTAGCTAAGGATGACTGTTGAAGTTACTTCTTATAGTAGAATTTGTATCTCATAGAGTTCATATGTTGGACATTAGAAATTAAGAATGATGTTGTACTTCATTATTGTATTGAACTCAATTTGTATTAGTATCTTTATGGAAGCTTATTTGGATGATATTAGCTTTCACTGTGAGGTATTTAGATTGAGAGTGGTTAAATCTTTGTACTTGCACTTGTAATAAGTTGTTTTAAAAAAAAAATTTATAATGTTCATTGTTATTGTTCTTTGTTTAGAATCTTTTGGTTTTTTCTTAGTGGAGCATTACATTGGGTCCCTCACTCAAGCCTCCACATGCATAATCAGTTTTTATAATGGTGAAGAAATTTACATACCTTTTAAGAGCCTTGTTCCCATGGAAAAATTCTAGTTTTTTGGTTTGGGTGTTTTTGCGACTTCATTTTTTACAATTCTTTAGGGTTAGGTATTTCTCCATTGTGTAATGAGTCATGACTATTCTTAGATATCAAACCTTTAAAAAAATAAGCTTTAGATGATTGTGAAATTTTAAATTGTATTGACCTATAGTATAAATGCATTTCCTCTTTTCTATTTCAAAATATACAAGATCTTTTCCAGATGTCAACAACTTTTCCATGCCCAATTTTCCTATAGATGAAATTCAAACACTACAAGGCATGCTCATACTATTTCTTTTAAAATTTCCTTCGGTCTACATCTTCTACCTATTTTAATCTTAATTTTCTTGTGCAGGTTGACCCTAACGATATTGTATTTGGGGGATGAGACATTAGTAACATGAATTTAGCAGATGCCATTGCACGAGAAAAGGTACTAAACATTGACCTTCAGAAGATGCTATGACCCTACATGCAAGACATGGTACCCCTTCCTAGTATCTTTGATCCTAATTTTATAGCTACAAACCAAGGTGAGAGCACAAATCATATCATCAAGGGTTCCAAGAAGCAACATGTGCAGTAGATTATTCATGACATTAGGTAAGGTTGTTGATTCAAGCTTTCATTTAGCTATTTTTATTTTGTATCTTCTATTCCCTTTATCTTGTAGTAAATTATTGATACCTTTATAGTTTAGGTAGTTCTTCTTTTCTTCTTGAGAATTGTATCCTATATAAATTAATAGAGTAGAAAAGTTATATTAATCTGACAACAATGATACATGAGAAGTCTTCTCCTTAAAGAGTCAACAAAACTAACATATGTTCATTTTCCACCAAAGCCATTAAATCAATTTTCTTGTTGATTATCCTGGATCTTTATTTGTTAAATGATGTCTTTTAGTTTTTTTTTCTTGAATGTCTACACCTCCTATTTTGTTCAAGGAGTTCAAGGAAAAACAAATGTAGATAGAATAATCATTCTCTAGACCACCAATACAAAATGATACAATGATGTTATGGTGGGGTTGAATGACACAAAGGAGGCTTTCCTAGCATCTTTAGAAAGGGATGAGTCTCAGATCTCACCTTCACCTCTTTATGCTCTGGCCTGTACTCAGGAGAATATTCCCTTCATCAATGACAGCCCCTAGAACACCTTTGTGTTAGGTTTGTGAATATATTTCTATAAGAATTGGGATCCAAACAGTGTCTAACTTTATTAAATTTAAATCTCTCAAGAAGATGGATAACTCAAGAACAATCATGATTTCTTTTAATTATTACAATCATGAATTTTGTGGTGTAGAGACTCTAGATAGAGACAATTCGTGTTCATTGAAGCACTTATTTTTCTTCTAGCTACATAATTTTTATACAAGGGAAACAATTTAAAAAATTTGTAAAAGGGTTTTCCCTTGGCTATGAAGTCCAAGTAGGCTTGGAATTTTGACAGTCACATGAATTTTTGATGACAATTGAGTCATCTTACTGCCTTTCATTTTATGTTCAAAAAAATTTATTGATTGTCAAATTTTCTTTTTATGAATAAATTAATAAATTATTTTTAAATTTAATTTTTTTTCACTATAATTTGCAACATATTAAATATAAAAAATATACTCAAAAGTAAACCATCTAATATTCCAATCTATAAGAAAAAAAATTCAATTAAAATTGGGGTACAAAATATAGACTAATTAAAAAAAATCAATCAAAGGTCAAGAACTCTTCTTGACTTTGTGTTCTTCCATATTTGATATATTTCATTCTAGTTTACACCATTTATTTCACATCCATTTAATGATACTCTCATTAATGCATCTAGGGTATCCAAACCTAGATTTGACTTTCTTACATCTGTGATGGTTTTTTTTTTTTTTTTTGAAAATCCTCTTTCACAATCAATGATACTTGTAGGAATAGTAAGAATAGCCTGCCATAACTTCATCATATGAGGATAATTTCTATGCCAATAATTTGTATTGTGAAAGACTCTCCATACATCTTTCATTTTAAAACCTTCACCACTCAAATGCAATGCATCAACAAAAGAATTTATCCACATTTTGCAACCAGTAAAATCAAATGTAGATTCAAGATCATTAACATTGTTTGAATTAGTATGTTGCAAATGTTGAAGAAGCTTATCAAGCCAAAGTTCTAAGATATTATCTCAAGTCTGACGATCTGATGGATAATAAGAAGGGCTAAAAAATCTTGTTGCATTAAAAAGAGGAAGATCTGGAAATCTTTCATTCAAAAAATCAATGAGAGATTGAATATAACCCTTTGTTAAGTGTTGACAACTTTTGTGTCTTCCTTCAACACGAGGTTTCATGAAATTATTCGCTACTTCCCCATACTAAAACCCCTCATCTAGAATAGGAATATATAGTAATTCATGCTTATCAATTACAACATCTTCTTCTTTAACTTCAATAAATCCAAACTGAGAATCAATTAAGAATTTTGAAAGATAATTTGTACCTTCTGCAAATGTACCACTTATCAAAAACTATCTATATAAATTTCCTATAGCTTCATCAAGAGCCAAATTAATAACTGTGATGTCTACATTTTCTTCTTGAAAAACCTTATTCAATTTTTTTAGTTCTCCCAAAACATTAACAAGCATGTGTAAACAAAACTGAATAGAGTAAATTCTTGCCTTTTCATATAATGATGAACACTTTGTTGAAAATAGAGATGGAGTAACTAAGAGGGGAGGGGTGAATCAGTTACTACAAAAATAAATCCACAGATCCTTGGGATGTCTAAAAATAAAATTGTTGCTAACACTCGGTAACCATACAAATAAATGCTGAAACTAGATAGATGTTTTGTTAACTTGTTAAGCATTTAAAGTGGTTAACATGCATGCATAAAGAAATAATCATGAACACAAGAGACACTAGATTTAACGTGGAAAACCAATTTGGGAAAAACCACCAAGTAACTAGTTACCAGTTTTCACTCTTCTGAAGTGAGCCCTGTTAGGAGCCAACCTTGTTAAAGGTTACAAAACACACTGTTAGGTGTGACCTTGTTAGAGGGTTTAATCACCCTGTGAGAAGTGTCCTTGTCAGAGGTCTTTAAAAAAATTCAACTGAATTGTCACCTTGTTAGAGGATTTACAAAATGGCTATCAAACCAACTTTGTTAAGAGGTTTTGAATCACTGTTACGATGATTAGAAAGCAACAATGAAGTGATCTGAAATATATGCAACTTCTCTTTGCTAAATATAGATCTTTGTTCTGATTCACTAGATCCTTACTGATCGAACACAAATTTGTAGCTTGATAAGGATATCTAATCCTTCTTCAACATTTTCTCGTATATCCTCTTATTCATACATTCACACTCTTATGCATCCACACACTTACAACTTATGAATTCACAACTTGACCTTTCATATATACCTTTTAGATTTTCAAGTTGGCTCAATTACAAGTTACAACAACTAAAAACATTAAATCAGTCGGCTTCACAAGACAATTAAACTTAATTCTTTAGAACAATTAAATTCTTTGCTGCCCGACCCAGCTCGCTAAACATTGCTCCAGAATGGTATTCCTAGTGTTAACCAAGTGAAGCTCGATAAACATTGCAAACCTTGCAACTTTCTTCAAAGACTAAGTTAACTTGGTAAACACTGACCTTCCTTCATTTATCGAGTGAGCTCGATAAAAGCTAACCTTCCTTATTTTATCGAGTGAGCTCGGTAAAAGCCAACTTTCTCTTTGATGATGGAGTGAACTTGGTAGACATTGACTATCCCTTTTTTAACTTTGGGAGCTTGGTTAACATTAACTTTCTAATACAAGATCCTTTCATGCCTGAGTGAGCTCTTTACTGTGTAATGTATAGGAACATTCGGTAGACACTGTAAATTGCTTTGTCAACCGTCTGAGCTCGATAGACTCTGATGGCTAATATGACATTTGTGTAACATCAAAGACAATACACAATTAACAATTTTATCCAACAATGTCCATCTTTGGCATTGATGGCAACACAACATGTCATAATAGAAATGAAATTTGAAAACAAGTCTTTCTCTTATATGGCAACACCACATGTCAACATAACAATTCTCCCTCTAAGATAGAAAAATCTCCTTCTTACAGTAATCTCTTTCTGTGAATGAATTACATAAAAAATTCTTTATATTTTGAACAAATTTCAAAGAGATGATATGACAGTAAAAACTCTCCCTCTTTGACAACACATGCCAAAGACAACTCAACTCAAATGAATTTTAGTGTACCTTTAGTACTAATTCATATGCAGTATTTTTTGGTTATGCTACATCAAGTGATAGATCTTCAATCTGGTATGAGTTGATGCATCACTACAACTTTATTTTAGTGAACTTTAGATAGGGGAGTGACCCCTAACTTACCTCTTAGATATAGGAATGCATCCTTAGGTAATGGTTTAGTGAATATGTCAGCAATTTGTTCCTTTGTATGAACATATTCCAATCTGATCTCCTTATCTTGCACCAATTCTCTGACAAAATGATATTTTATTGCAATGTGCTTAGTTTTGGAATGCATCACTAGATTCTTAGATATGTTGATTGCACTTGTATTATCATAGAACATAACAACTAGTTCTTTGATTTCTATCTTCATGCCTTCCAACAATTGTTTAAACCAAACAATATTAGAATGGTTTACCACTGCAGCAACATACTCTGCCTCTGATGTAGATTGAGATGTACAATTCTACTTTTTGCTTGTCCAAGAAACCAACCTCTTTCCAAGAAAGAATGCACCTCCACTTGTACTTTTTCTGTCATCAAAGTTTCCTCCCCAATTAGCATCAGTAAATACTTTCAAATCCAAATTTCCTGCAAACTTATACCATAAACCATACTCTTCAGTTCCTTTCAAATATCTCATTATTCTTTTGATTGCCATCATGTGATTTTCTCTTAGTTTTGCTGAAAATCTTGCAACAATACCAACTGCAAGGGCAATATCTGGCCTAGTATGAACTACATATTGAAACTTTCCAATCATAGATCTATACATTGTTTGATCTACTTCTTTTGATTCATCTTCCTTGGTAAGTTTTAATCCGATACACATAGGAGTCCCGACTAGTTTAAAATCTTCCATTCCAAACTTTTTCAATATCTCTTTGATGTATTTTGATTGAGTAATGTAGATACCATTTATATTCTGTTTAATTTGAAGACCAACAAAAAATTTGATCTCACCAAACATAGACATTTCAAATTCCTTGTTCATTTGTTCTGAAAATTCTTTGCACAGATCATCATTCCCTGTGAAAACAATATCATCTACAAATATTTATGCCAAGACAATCTTATTATCTGGTCCTTCCTTAATATACAAGCAACTATTATCATTAGTTCTTTGAAAACCAATCTGAATAAGATAGTTATGCAATCTTTCATACCATGCTCTAGGGGCTTGTTTCAGACCGTACAATGCCTTGTGTAATTTGCAGACCATGTTCTTCTTATCTGGATCAACAAAACCTTTGGGTTGTTCAATGTAAACCTCTTCATCCAGTATACCATTGAGGAATGCTGACTTGACATCCATCTGATAAACTTTGAATCTTTTGTGAGCAGCATATGCTAGTAAGGTTCTGACTCTTTCTAGTCTTGCAACAGGAGCAAAAGTTTCTCCATAGTCTATTCCTTCTTCTTGAGCATATCCTTTGTATACTAGTCTAGCTTTGTTTCTTGATACCTTACCATCTTCATCCAACTTGTTTTTGAATACCCACTTAGTTCCAATCACATTTTTGTCTTTAAGTCTGGGTACAAGAGTCCATGTCTTGTTTTTCTCTATCTGCACTATCTCTTCATTCATAGCCTCAATCCAACTATCATTTTTCAATGCATCTTTGACATTTCTAAGTTCAAAGTCAGCAAGTAAACAAGTACCTTTCAACTTATTTCTTGTCATGGTTCCTTCAAATTTATCTCCAATGATCTGATCTATTGAATGATGTCTCCTGACATACTTAGCTAATATAGGTTCCTTGCCTTTTGAATGGATTTCATTATTATCTTCTTGTATTTCAACTTTAGGTTCTGTCTGTTCTAGCTCAGTAGATATTTGCTCGAGTTTTTCAAACTTGGTAGACACTTGCTCGGTATGTTGTGGCTCGGTTTGAACTTTCTATAACTTGGTTACAGATGACTCAGGAGTAGAAGATTCTTGATTCTCTGATGTAGTTGGTACTGTATCAAGTTCACTGAAAACAAACCTTTTATAATTTTCTAGTTCCCTTTTTCTTTCTTCTTCAATCCTTTCTGCAAACTCATCAACTTTCACATGTGCACTTTCTATGACTTTGTGAGTGGATAAGTTCAAACACCTATATGCCTTACTTTTGCATGAGTATCCAAAGAATATACCTTCATCACCTTTCACATCAAATTTTCCTTTTTTAGATTCTTTCAAAATGTAACATTTACTTCCAAATATTTTAAGTTAACTTACATTAGGTTTATAGCCATACCATAACTCATAGGGGGTTTTGAATGAGTCTTTCTTTAGCTGTACTTGGTTCAAGGTATAAACTGCAGTGTTGATAGCTTCCTTCCAATATTTGATAGTAATGTTCTTTTCAATCATTAAAGTTCTTGCACAATCCATGATGGATCTATTTCTTCTTTTAGCTATTCCATTTTGTTGGGGTGTTCTAGGGGCTGATACTTGTCTTTTGATTCCTCTTTCAATGCAAAAGTTAGTAAACTCATGTTTAATGAATTCTCCACCTCTATTTGACCTCAAGCATTTTAATCTTTTCCCTGTTTCCCTTTCTACTCTGGCCAAATACCATTTGAACTTTTCAAATGCTTCTGATTTGTTTCTTAGATACATGACTGTCATCATTCTTGAGTAATCATCAAGAAAAAGAATGAAGAAATTTTATCCAGTATAGCTTTCAATTCCAATGGATCCACATAGATCAGTATGCACAATTTCTAATATATCTTCAGACTGATAGTTTTTGCTTTTAAAACTAGTCTTTCCCATCTTTCCAATCTGACAATTTTGCATAGATTAACCTCAGGTTTCTTTATGTTAGGAATGCCTCTAACTTTCTTGAATTTTCTTATCTTTACCAGATTATCAAAGTTTACATGACACAACCTTTTATGCCATAACCAACTTTCTTCAACTTGAGCAATGAGACATGAATATTTTCCTAGTTCAAGATAGAACAAGTTACATTTAGTTTGAGTACCTGATCCAATTAGCTTTTCTTTTCCATCCAGTAGTCTTTCTTTACCATACATGAATTCTACTTTGAATCCATTATTGAGTAGTTGTGCCACACTTAACAAATTATGCTTTAGTCCATTTACCTAATAGGCATTATCACATATAAGTTCCTTGGTTAGAGAGATTCTTCCTCTCCCTTTTATACAACAAGGTTCATTGTTACCAAATCTTACACTGCCACCATCGTAGTCTTCAAAGTATTCAAACTTAGTTTTGTCACCAGTCATGTGATGAGAACAACCACTATCTATGATCCATGTATCATTTTTTCTCATATGAGAAATGAGTGCCATTTCCTCATCATTATCAGATTCATCTTTTACAGCAATGTAGACAATTTGAATCTTTAGCCACAAAACATGTTTTCTTACCTTTATCCTTGAATAATTTGAAATCTTTCTTGCCATTCCATTTGTGATCTTTTTCTTCATCTTTATTCTTCTTGTTTGGACACCTAGTAGCAATATGACCAACTTCTTCACATGAAAAATAGATTAGGGGTACTTTACCTTTGTATTTTCCTCTGCCTCTAGAATATTTCCTTGCTAGAAGGGCTTCAATTACTTCAAGATCACTGTCTGAACTTTGGTTTGATTCATCTTCACTTTCTGACTGAGATTTATTTTTGCCTTTCTCCTTGAGTGAAATTTTGGCTTCAAATACTGATTCAATGTTCTTGGAAGTTGGAACATAGTTATCAAAGTTGTCCAGTTCAAATGTAGTCAATCTTCCAACTATAGCCTCTAGATTTATCTTGTGATTTGCTTCGCATATTCTTTCTTGAATTGCAGAAACTCTGATTACATAAATGGGAAGTAGAGTTCTGAGAACTTTACTTATAACTGTCTCTTCACTGATATCTCCTTCAGAAGCTTTGATTGCACTTACACATGCTTTAACTCTTTCAACATATTTTGCAATGTTTTCATCCTCTCTCATCCTCATTTGATCAAATTGTCCTCTCAGACTTTCTGCTTTGGCTCTTCTAACATTATCATCTCCTCCATAGAACTCTTTCAATTTTTCTCACAGTTCAAAGGCAGATTTGCAGTCCTTGATATCATCAAATTCTTCATAACTCAAAGCAGATGCTATATCTATCATCATAATGTTGTGAGTCTTCTTTTCAGCAATATCATTGATAGATAGTGTACCAGCTAGTTTTGCACATTTTTTATCAAGGTATTTTTAATGAAATTATTGGCTACTTCCCCATACTAAAACCCCTCATCTGGAATAGGAATATATAGTAATTCATGCTTATTAATTACAACATCCTCTTCTTTAACTTCAATAAATCCAAACTGAGAATCAATTAAGAATTTTGAAAGATAATTTGTACCTTCTGCAAATGTACCACTTCTCAAAAACCATCTATATAAATTTCTTATAGCTTCATCAAGAGCCAAACCAATAACTGTGATGTCTACATTTTCTTCTTGAAAAACCTTATTCAATTTATTTAGTTCTCCCAAAACATTAACAAGCATGTGTAAACAAAACTAAATAGAGTAAATCCTTGCCTTTTCATATAATGATGAACACTTTGTTGAAAATAGAGATGGAATAACTGAGAGGGGAGGGGTGAATCAGTTACTACAAAAATAAATCCATAGATCCTTGGATGTCTTAAAATAAAATTGCTGCTGACACTCGGTAACCATACAAATAAATGCTGAAACTAGATAGATGTTCTGTTAACTTATTAAGCATTTAAAGTGGTTAACATGCATGCATAAAGAAATAATCATGAACACAAGAGACACCAGATTTAACGTGGAAACCCAATTTGGGAAAAACCAACAAGTAACTAGTTACCAATTTTCACTCTTCTGAAGTGAGCCCTGTTAGGAGCCAACCCTATTAAAGGTTACAAAACACACTATTAGGTGTGACCTTGGTAGAGGATTTAATCACCCTATTAGAAGTGGCCTTGTCAGAGGTCTTTAAAACAATTCAACTAAATTGTCACCTTGTTAGAGGATTTACAAAATGACTGTCAAACCAACTTTGTTAAGAGGTTTTGAATCACTGTTACAAAGATTAGAAAGCAACAATGAAGTGATCTAAAATATATGCAACTTATCTTTGCTGAATACAGATCTCTGTTCTGCTTCACTAGATCCTTACTGATCAAACACAACTTTGCAGCTTCATAAGGATATCTAATCCTTCTTCAACATTTGCTCATATATCCTCTTATTCATACATTCGCACTCTTATGCATACACACACTTACAGCTTATGAATTCACAACTTGACCTTTCATATATACCTTTCAGAGTGTCAAGTTGGCTCAATTACAAGTTACAACAACTGAAAAACATTAAATCAATCAGCTTCACAAGACAATTAAACTTAATTCTTTAGAACAATTAAATTATTTGCTGCTTATCCCAGCTCGATGACCATTTCCCCTGAATGGTATTCCCAGTGTTAACCAAGTGAAGCTCGGTAAACATTGTAAACCTTGCAAATTTCTTTGGAGACCAAGTTAACTTGGTAAACACTGACCTTCCTTCATTTACTGAGTGAGCTCGGTAAAAGCTAACCTTCTTTCTTTTACTGAGTGAGCTCGGTAAAAGTTAACTTTCTCTTTGATGATTGAGTGAACTCGATAGACATTGACTTTCCCTTTGTTAACCTTGGGAGCTTAGTTAACATTAACTTTCTGATACAAGATCCTTTGATGCCCAAGTGAGCTCAGTAAGAGCTAACTTTACTATGTAATGTATAGGAACATTCGGTAGACACTATAAATTGTTTTGCCGATCGTCTGAGCTCAGTAGACTTTGTCTGATGGCTGATATGACATTTGTGTAATATCAAAGACAATTAACAATTAACAATTATATCCAACACACTTCTTATCTTTTTTCCACATGGTTAAAATGGTTGGCATAAGCTTCACAAGTCTTATTATGACTTCTCCTCAGGATAACCATTTGATTGTATGGATCTGCAAAACACTCAAAATATCAATCTACATAATTTTAAGTAAATCATTTAGCTCATTGTTTCTTTTTGGTGAATTGTGGATCCATGAATGCACTTTATTTGAATTTTTTTCAACACACAATAACTCAAGTATCCTTTTGGAAGCATCACATGCTGCTAATGATTCACGATGGGCTATGTAGTGTATTGAAATAAGATTTGGTTTTTTTTTTGTCATAAGAGAAACAAATCCATTTTCATGACCAACCATTGCAGAAGCCCCATCAGTTGAGATGGCTATTACCTTTGTTAATGGAAGCTCTCTATCATTCATTAATTGGGTTACAACATCATATATAGTTTTCCCTCTACCATCTAATACATTCATTATCTTCATAAACTTGGAAATTGGTATCCCATTACCCCCCAAAGTCAAATATGTTGCATAAACAATAAGATGTTGCTCTAAACTTTGATTAGCACTTTTAGCAATCATTAGTGAGAAAAAAGGACATTTCAACATCTCATATATTTGGATTTTCTCAAGATATTTTGATATGCAAAAAAAAACTCATTGGCACACTTACGATTTGTATATGCAAAGTAATCTTGATTTTTTGGCATATTGAGGGTTTTCAAATCCATGAGAAATTTACATAATTTCTCATATTTAGGTAAAGATAAATCCTCTTCACAAACAAAATAAGTTTTTTTCATTGTGGTTATTATTCTTTCTCTATTAACATCTTCAATCTCTAAAATATGATTAGGAATAGACTTTATCTTATTTTTTGTTGCATTAATCCATCTTGCTTGAGTATCTTTGTGTATTCATGATTTTTCATGAGTAATCAAAGCATCATGTTGAAAATTATTACATCCATCCCCTACACTCCATGGTGCTGGCATCATGTACTTCTCACAATAATTACATTTCATTACTATGTTACCATCATTATGAAAATGATTTAGCCACACAAATTTTTCTAGCCATTCCATTCAAAATTTTCTTTTAACTTGAACTTTTTCCTTCCCTTGATTATAAATATTTGACCTATCTTCAATTTCATCATTAAAACTATACCCTTCCCCAAATTTATTTGTTTGTTCATTTAAATCCTCATATGAAGAAGTCCCAAAAATTTCTTTGAAAGTTTCTTTCAAATTTTTAATGTGAGATTGTTTATGTTGATTTAGTAATGAAATACAAGAAGCATCTGGATCCTTTTTTCCAGGCCACCTATACATTTCTCCAATAGTTGCTTGTTTCCTTCTCTTTGAAGACATTTTGTATGTACCTACAAAAATAAATATAACATTAGTAACTATAAATGAAAATAAGAGTTCTAAAAAATATGTAAAATTTACCTAATGTGATTCAATTGATGAAAAATAATTTTGAAGCTACAATAAAATAGAAATACAATTGTTTGACAAAAAATAATGTTTTTGGTTATATGATTGTTTTATATAGATATAAATTGGAATAAGTATAATTTAGTAACAAATAAAGAAATCTCATATTTACAACAAGTTTCTAATTTTTCATATTTGTTTTGAAAATAATTCTAAAAACAATAATTAAAAATAAGTACAAGTTAATCATATATTAAAAAATTATAGATGTTTCTAAATTAATATAAGAAAATTTTAACACATAGAAGATTTAATTTATAAGATTAAAAATATGTAACGCCTTGTCAAGGGATCCAAAAGAATTAATCTAAATTTTTACTAAGTTTTTGAAACAATTTTTTTTTTTAAACATGAAAGATAAACCATTTATATCAAACACATAGTAGCGGAAGTAATAACATACATACAACTAAAAAGATTCATAACAAGTTACATTCCTTAAGGATCCCAAGATGTTGAATCACATTTAATCTAACTAGTACTAAGTCTAACAACTACCACATCCACATGAAAGAATAATAGAAAGTCCAATGTCCCATAATAAATTACATTTTAGAATGCTCAGTCCTTTACTGTACATGTCACAGGGTATGAAAAGCTTAAAAGATATACATTTGTAAAAATAAAGGTACATCATCTCATCGAAACCAATAACATACATGATACATCCATCCCTCAATAAAGATATAACAATCATCGTAAAGGATAGCCATAAATCATAAACACAACACATAATTATCTAAATGCACGGTTCCTCGCAATTGTAAATAGCATCATTAGACCATCATGGGCCCTAGTCATCCCTCTATGTGTAACATCCCAAATCACCGAAGAGATCATCGGTATTAACATAGTAGGAATGTTACTCCTAAAACATACTACATCATATGCAGAAAGAAATCTAACATGCAAATTAAAAAGATAAGATAAATAAATAACAGCATCTATCATATGCTAATCATCAATATAAAGAAACATACCAGTAAATAACATCTATCATAAGATCCAAGAACTAGATGAAGATAAATACCAACAAAGAATACTCCAGCCATGATGTCTTGAACAGACCTCAAATGGTAAGAGTGAAAAAGCACTACCACCCGATTGCATGGAACCTAAATGGCCCACTCCCACCATGCTAAGGAGATAGTCTCAAGTCCCAAACATGCTATCAAATCACATAGCACAAATGCTCTCTAAGTCTAGGAATCCTAAAAGTATACTAACTCAAAGGTTCTAATCACAAACCAACATCTAATCTCAGAGGCACACAAAGACATCTAGGAAACCTACTATGCAAGTGGGAAAGTTTCATCACACAAATCACACTAGAGTTACCTTAACAGTCTCTCAATAGACCCCGGCCCCTTAGTGATCCCTATGTGGCCACTAGTATCCTCTCATACAAACGAGGCATATTATGGAATGCAAGGTTGCAACCAAGCATTCTCTCTACTCCCATCCTAGTTTATACTAGCACTCGAGACATGGGTGAGAACATACAATTATCTTATTAGGTTCATTTAATCCCCATTTAGTGTAAATATTTTCACTTATTAAAACAACTTACAATGAGTTACCCTGGTAGCCACTTAGGGTCCCGGCCCCCATTGCGAGCCACTTCCTGACACTACAAGTAGATAACCTACCCTAAGCTCATGGAATCATAAATCTCAAAATCACCACAGCCCTATACAAGAAATAAGAAAAAAACCAAAAGATAATCCACAATAAAAGAATCAAATCTCCATGAGCAACTGAAAAGCATCCATTAATAATCATGACCACAACAATTCTCTATTGGTAACTGAAGGTATCACTGATAATCACAATATCCATTGGTTCTCAACAAGCAACCAAAAAGTATTTCAAAGTAATATTGATCGAAGACTCCAAAAATGGTTGAGTCAAAACATGTCACAACATGACAACATCAAGAATAAATCAACACTTCAGTCCCATCATGGTGACTGGAAAGCAACCCAATTATAACTAATCGATGACTCAAAATGGTTAAGTCAAATATCTCAATTACATACACCTCGGCTTCACACAAGAAGACTGGAAAGTAATAACAATCAGTAAATACAAACATCTCATAGAGCATGCCATCACATTACCATGGTTGGATTTTAAAAGAATCGAGACCAAATAACATCAACATGCCATCACATTCGCATAACTCCAAGCCTCTGGTAGACATCCTAACTGGTCAACACTCTATGACCACCCAAACCCCAACCATGGATAGCATAAAAAACAAGATACAAACACATATTTTAGTTTGCTTTCGCAATCACATGGTAAAACCAAATATCAGGTTTTAGTTTTTTTTTTCAAGTACATTTCAAGTGTATAAGATTCTTCATTTAATCTATAACTCAACCCATTTATTTTTTTGAATAAAACATAGAATTATCCCTCAGTTATTTTAAAATAGTTCTCTAAAATAATCATAAGATAATTATTTACTTATTTAAATCATTGAACTAGTTCCCATTGACTTTTAGATAAAATCATTCACATTATTCAAAACATTAGAATAATACTTATCAACTTCAAATAATTAGTTTACAATTTCCTTTGAACACTTCAAGGAAAATCATTTATTTAAAATAATCCTCATTAATTTTAAAATAAAATCAATCTCATTGATAATTCAATTATTTAATTAGACTAAACACTTATTAATATCTCTTTTCTTTTAATTCGCCCGCATTTAAAAATCAATTTACTTAAATTGATTAATAATTAATTACACTTCTTCTACTATTAACTAATCTTAATTAAATTTGATTTAATTAGATTAGATAATAAATCATATAAAAGTAATGCATATTAATAAGATTCTACTTTTATTCGAATCCAAACCCGAATCAATTTTCAAATCTTGATTATAAATGTCTTAGATCTATGTTGGTTTAGTTTTTAATTCATTCCATGCTTTGATAGATTATTTCTATGAAGTTTAAGCACAAAGAACTCCTGGTTATGGAAAATGGAGGAATGACTGTCATTGAATAAAATAGTCCTAGTACGGGAACCATATCTCCCTAATGAACTATTGGATCGAGCCAAATTTTAAATATGTTGGAGAGGGTCAAGTTGCACCAAATCTAACTAGAGTGATCGAATAAATTTGGTCTAGATAAAAGGTTATGAATGTTTGAGTTTTGGTCTATGTAAGGGGTAGCGATAAGGCAATTTGTGATGAATTTCCTTCATAAATAAAATTAGGGTTTCCTAATTTTTTCTTCGCAACCAAATAAAAATTAACATACATATCTAGATTCCAATTTCAAGATTGAAGATTCATTCATGGAGTATATTCAGACACATATAATAGACACGATGGAGACAGGAAGAGAAAGAGTGCAAATGGAATATGTAAAAATCATGAGTGCACCTGGATACTGATGCTAATTTGCTATGCCTCAAAAATCCATAGAAAAATCCCTTCCTTCTCTAACATTTGTCATTCCTCCAAGAATTAAACCATTTGAAACCCCCAAGTGAGTAGAAGTACTTGTAGAAGCATATGAGCATGTTGAAGCATACGAGCTTGTAGAGGCATCTTAGCTTGTCCATACACACTAGGAGAGCCTCTATATAGATGCCTCTAAGATGCATCTATAATGTGTCTAGAAAGAACTAGGAGATAAGCATGAAAACTAAGCACATAACTTTCATGATAAGAAGATAAAGATGATGAGGTGTTTAGAATGTTGTAGACACCATGTGCTCAAATAATGTGCTAACTCCTAAGTGTAGACAACACATGATAATTAGAGTGCAAACACTTGTGTTGTCAACATGACAACTCCTAAGAGCTCGCATACTCCTATGTAAATGAATATTAAAATAATGCACATTAATTTATTTAATATTCACTTTACTCTTTTCAATTTAATTTATGAATTTTTATATCTCATGCACTCACTTTAATAAATCCACTTGTTCTATCTTAATATATTTTAATCACATGCATGCATCATGTGATCTAGAATCTTTTAATAATTTAAATATCTTTTCCACTTTTAAATTTATTTTTGAAACTTAATTGATAAAATATTTACTAACTTAAATAATATTATTATTTAGCATTTATTTAAAAATGAACTCTAAATATATTATTATTAAATTAAATAAATATTATCACATTCCAGATTTAAACTTATAGCTTTTATCTTCAAATTTAATTATTTTTATTTAATTAATTTCCCAATTAATTAAATAGAAATAAATATTAAAATATCATATTAATTTTCTATTAAATGAAATCATTAATTAAATCTTTTAATTAGACTTAATTAATAGAAAATACACTAAAGACTCATAAAGGAAAATACAAAAACCCATCATAGCAAAACACGTACAAAATCAAACCAAAAGGGTTAATATCACAAATTATGTCATCCGATGTATTCGAAGGGTACTCAACTCATATACTTGTCATAATTTTTAATTAGGACAAATGGCTTAAAGGGTTGGGATTTGGACTTGAGAATTTATCTCCCCTCTCTTACCATTGAGATAATGTGATAGGGTACGCTCATCCTGGCAATTCAGGGAAGTCAATACCTGGTACCTGCAATGTGCATAAAATCCATGCATGTACAAGCACAATATCTACTAAGCTAAATAGGCAATGTCAGGAAGTGGTGCATCGTATAGATCCCAACTAGCAAGTGACTATGATTCCTTTCCTTAACCACATCAGACACATCATACATAAAGAAAACAAACACACACACCATACACATGCAAGTATGGGGTAAGTATCCATAAGAAAACACATGTGATAGTAAACTATCTAACTAATCATCATCAATAATTGCAAACACTATAATAATCATCACGCATACATGAAATATAAAGTACCAAGTAATCTCATCATATAATAAGTTGAATCTAAAACAATATCTAATAATCCCAAAATAATGTTACTAATAATCATCAACATAAAACTAGCCCTAAAAGAGTTCAGCCACAATAACAAAATGCAAACTAGGGCATGCACTACATCAAAGTGATAACATCATTCAACTAAAAGTAAACATAAACATACATAACAAGTTACATTCTTCATGGATCCCTTAATGTTGAATTACATCTAAATAAACTAATATTAATTCTATCTAATTCCATCTAACATAAAATAATAATGAAAAGTCCAACATTCGTACATTACATTTATGAATGCTCAATCATCCACTATACATGCCATAGGGTATGAAAGGCTTAAAAGAATATGTGTGAAAATAAAATACATCATCATCCTTATTCTAGTCCATGATGCAATAAAGTAAATGAAACCACATGTCATACACAATACATCATCATAGAAAATATAAACATACATCGTAACAGATAACCATAAATCACAAACATCACTAACTAAGTGCACGGTTCCTCCCAATCGTAAATAGCATCATTAGACTATCATGGGCCCTAGCCATCCCTCTGTGCATAACATCCCATGTCACCGAAGAGATCATCAGTATTAACATAGTAGGAATGTCACTCCTAAAACCTACTACATTATGAGCATAAAGAAATCTAACATGCACAGTAAAGCATAAGATAACATCATCTAACATATGCAAATCACCAATGTAAGGATACATGTCCACCATCATAATCCATGAATAGAATGAAGATAGATGCCAACAAAGAATGCATTAGCCACGTGTCTCAAATGGATCTCAAATGATAAGAGTGGAAGAGCACTACCACCCAACCACATGGAACCTAAATGATCCACTCCCACCATGTTGAGGAGATAATCTCAAGTCCCAAACAGGTTATCAAATCACATTGCACAAATACTCTATAAGTCCAAGAATCCTAATAGTATACTAACTCAAAGGTTCCAATCACAAACTGACATCTAATTCTAGAGGCACACAAAGACTTGTAGGAAACCTACTATGCAAGCAGGAAAGTGTCATCTCACAGATCACGCTAGAGTTACCCTGGTAGTCTCTCAATAGACCTCGGCCCCCTAGTGATCCCTATGTGGCCACTAGTATCCTCTCATATAGATGAGGCATACTACGGAATGCAAGGTTGTAACCAAGCATTCATAAGTACAAGTTAATCATAGATGTTTCTAAATTAATATAAGAAAATTTTAACACATAGAAGATTTAATTTATAAGATTAAAAATATAAAATCATAACAATATTAAAGAAACTTGGCAACTTTCTAAAATTAATATATTTAATTTTAAAAATGTTAAATCAATATAAATATTAACAAGTTTCTAAAATCACATGCTTTATAAAAAAGATTCTAAAATAATAATAATTACAAATTACAATGAATTAAGCTAAAAATATAGAAATATAAGTATAAAATGAATAATATAAAATATGTTAACAATTACATCATAGTATTATTTATTCTAAATTATTACTAATATACAAAAATATATATTATATATTAATTAAAATATCTTATATTTTATTGTATATATATTACATATATTTAAATATAATGTTATATCTATATTAGTAAGTGAAGTATATATTATCCCTATAAGAGATTTTGACAGTCTATTAAGAAATATAATTGTCAAATTTACGATTTTAAATAATTTTAGCTCGTTAATGTGTACGGTCTTAACAATAAATTAGCCTATCATATACAGTTAAAATATTGAAAAATGACCAATACAGCCAACAATTTCCACACTTGAGTCCAAGATAGAACCAGGCACAAAAACCTTCTTTTTCCAATTAGATCAATTTGCATGGTGAGAAAAATTGTTTACTTCTATTAACTTCAAGTCTAGATTAAATCTAATAGTAGGGAAACTTTAAAAGCTCTAGGACAAATATTTTTGCAACCCAATAGGATTCTTAAGGCTATTCCTTTATTTATTTATTGATGTGGTCTTCAAGGTGGAGAGCCTAGTTTTTCATACCAAGTCCAAGCTTAAACTTGGGTCGAATAAGGCATGTACACCGAAGATTTTCTATACCTCAAAAGGGCATTTTGTCTCATATTCTATCTATTTCATATTGAATAGTTTCCTTTTCAGTTTGTTCTTTCTTTTTGAACAACTTCCTGTCCGGTTAATTCTTTCTTTTTGAACAACTTCCTTTCTAATTTGTTTTTTCTTCTTGTTGGACTTAATTTACCTAGGCAAATTAAAAAATGGGTTAGATAAGGAATGCACAACCAAAGATTAAGGAACTCCTGACTAGAAAGAACATTTTCTATTTTTGTTGAACTTAATTCATGTAGATGGATTAAAAAATGGGTTAGATAAGGAATGCACAACCAAAGATTAAGAAACTCTTGACTAGAAAGAATGTGTTCTGTCATATAGTTACTTCAATTAACATCATTTCAGCCACATTCTATATTTTTGTTAGCCTTCAATACCCAAGGCCAAGTTTGGATCTAGCTAGGGTAGGGAACATGTTGTCAAAAGGTTCTCTACCCACCTATAGTTATCTATAGCTTACATATAATATATAGAGTATTCCATGATGAGATACTATCTTGCAAAATGATCTGAGTATGATTTTATGCAGGACTAATAGAATTGGCTATCAAGAAGAATAGTCTTATTGGAGGGGATGATTTGAAAAGTGGTAAGACAAAGATGAAGTATGTGCTTGTGGATTTTTTTGTTGGTGCCGGTATTAAGGTTTGCAATTTGGAAGAGTTATTAGTAGTTTAACACTTTTGTGCTATTATTTGGTAGGCATGTTTAGTCTAAGCTAATCTCTCATTTTATGCAACCAATGTCCATTGTGAGTTACAACCATTTGGGAACCAATGATGGGATGAATCTATCAGCTCCACAGACTTCCCATTCTAAGGAAATTTCAAAGACTAATGTTGTAGATGACATGGTTTCCAACAATCCAATTTTGTATGGGCCTAGTGAACACCCTGACCATGTGGTTGTTATCAGGGTAAAGACTTAATTGACATAATTGGCCATTTTTTAGTTTATATGAACTCTCTTTAATCTACTTGGGAAATATTTTTTATTTCATTTGAAACACTTTTCTTATTAACTCCTTTTCTTTTAAGAAAACTATGTGGTTCCTTCTTGGGGTGATTCCTTCTCAGGGTGATTTATAGGAATTCTATTTCTGAAGTTTTCCCCATCCATTTTTTACTATTTCAGAAGTTTCCCTGACATTCAGGCCAACTCAATTTGCTAGAAGTGATTTACAAAAGCATTATAGTGACTGTACTTTAAGTTGTCAAGATTAAATTGATCCTTGTTGTCTTTTGCAGTATGTGCCCTATGTTGGAGACAATAAGAGAGCCATGGATGAATACACTTCTATGTTTTTTATGGGAGGAAAGAGCATCATTGTACTCCACAATACTTGTGAAGACTCTCCCCTTGTAGCTCCTCTTATCTTGGATTTGGTCTTACTTGCTGAACTTAACACCATGATTGATCTTAAGAAAGAGGGCAAGGTATTGTACTATTTTTACTTAACTATAAGGTTGAATTGTAGTGTTTTAAATTATAAATTTCAACTAAATTTTGGCAATCATAATTGTTACAGGCCAAATTCCAATCTTTCCAACCCATAGCAACTATCTTGAGCTACTTGACCAAAGCCCCATTGGTAAGTAGTTAATCTTAATATTGGCATAACTCATTTTTTTCTAACATAGTAGCAACATAATTGTGTTTCAATATATGCATGTAGGTTCCCCTTGGTACTCCTATAGTGAATGTCCTAGCAAAATAGAGAGCTATGCTTGAGAACATAATGAGGGCATGTGTGGGACTGGTACCAGAGAACAACATGATGTTAGAGCACAAGTGAAAAGGCATAAGCCCCAATGACATGCATGCAAACTCATAGGGTTTACTTCTCTAGTTTCCAATATGCTACTAGTCCTCATTTTGTGACTACTCTCCCGTTGACAAGAAATTAAAGTAAAGTTGGTATCCTTAGGACCTTGTGCTTCCATTATGCTTGGTGATTACACTCCAAAAACTTATTCACGTGATTATAGCTATATATATATACACTTTACAATTTAAAAATATAGTAGCACACTATTTCAAAGATTAATGGTTTGTCCATGGAAAAGATGGATTTGTGTCCTGGATGAGTAGTCTATCTATAAAGCATTGTCTCACAACTTTCTAGAGAAACGTATTGGGAGAATTAAATTTAACTAACAAAACACTACCTCCATAATAAAAAAAACTAGTGGTGAAACTTGCATACCCTTTTGTGCTATCATCTGAATTTAGGTTTGCAATGGTAAAACTATGTTACATTTGTGCCATGATCTAAGCATAGGCTTGTAATGGTGAAACTTTCATATGTTTTTGTGCCATGATACATTTTAGATAAAACATGTGCCCTTTTCCATTCTCTTACTCATCCAATAATTATTTTTCTCTATATTGGTTTCTCTTTGTTCCATTTCCTTTGTCATCCATTTATACACATTATTGTACATTTATCTTTTTCCTTACTCAAGTACTCATCCTCATTGTGTTCCATGTCTGTCCTTTTCTATATATACAGCTATATGTATTAATGTATTTGATCTCTACTATACTTTTGCTAAATTAATTAATGTATCCATTCTCATACATTTATATATTATTTCAATTTTATTATATTTATATTTTGGCTGATTTTTATCTATGGGATTGATCAAGTGATGCGAAGCAATCACAATAATGATAATAAAATAATGGTAATATGAAATTGATTCTAAGCACTACCATGTTTTTCTACAAAGTACTGGACCAAAAGCATAGGGAACCTAACAAGATTCAATAAGAAAATTGAATCACCATTAAAAATAACAAATATTTTCACTACATATAACTATCTATAGATTACAAAATGGATGGCTCTCTGGTTGTTGCCAGAGAGCCATTTGCATTTCCTTCTATTACTCACTCTCTATCAAACTATTATCTTTTCACCCTTATCGATTCTCTTCTATAGCCCCTTCATTACATTATGAGATGTCTTTTAAAGACTATCTTAATGGCTTACAAACCATTTTACAACTACCTTCGGATTGGTTACATTCCCATTTTCATTTGGCTATGAAAAGTATAAGAATCCTTTTATTTATGATTCATTTTAATACAATTTAACCAATTCAATCCTCTTAGAGGTGATGTGAAAATATTATTAAAAAATAACTTAATAGATGACCCATTACAATAATATGAATTCTAAGGGTAAGGTGGTTCCCTTGTACCATACTGCCAGACTTCAAATGTTTCCATGTCCCATGGAAACAAGGTGGATGACAAATATGGGCCTTGTCACTCAAATCACTGCATCGATGCCTCTGCTGATTCCTTTTTCACTATCAACCAACTCCCATCTATGAAGATGCGGAGCAATCACAATAATGACAATAAAATAATAAATGAAAATTTACAAAGGAACCATATGGCAGACTCCACCTAGCACTTCCTACTCTTGAACTAGGGATTTCTCAATCACCTGATTACACACACTTCCAATCCCAAATAAAAATGGATTCACCTTCACATGGACATTGTTTAATGTCTCCAATCAGCAAATAGACCCCTTGTTCATGTAGAATCTCTACTGCTATACCTGAGCATGAATTTTTAATGCACTATCACTTTGTTGTTTAATTGAGTTCACTCCTATCTTGTTTAATTTTGTACGTGCTTGGTTAGTAATATATCATACATGTTAGATTAACTCTTTCCATGAGTATCAGGCCTTCATCCTCATGGAAAGATCTCCATTTCCTTTAAAACCTACTGCAACAAATAAATAATTAAAATGAATCTACTGGTTCTGCAATAGGCATAACAACAAGCCTATAATAACATGAAACTTATCAACAAAGTTCTTGGAATGGTGAAGGAAACCTTATTAAAGCATTTGTAGAGTCAACCAATCGGTTAAGGACCACAATATGGAATTTGAGTTGCAGAATATCTAAGTTTTAATATTGTTGTTCACCAATCCGTACATACCAGTCTTTCAATATATTCTCTCTCCTTTTACATCAGAGACTCTTTCCAATTTATATGACTCCTTATTGAATACTATAACCACTCAAAACTAATTCAATCAACTTTAAATGTTGTGTTGAATGTACAACCTGAAACTTCTCTCCAAACTAGTAGTTACCTTTTTTAATTATAAAACATAAATTGGCTTATTAAACATTAAAGTCCTTTTCTTATTATTAAACTTAGTTTCCTAATATCCCTACTAGACTCATCCTCAACCTACCCTAGCTTCCTAGAAACCTTATAATTAGTAACATTATTAAAACGTGGACAACATTAGTCCATCACAATCTAATTGTTATTGCTTTGGACAATCTTAGTCCATTGCAAACTCACTTTTTAATGCTTTGAG
This sequence comes from Cupressus sempervirens, assembly GCA_028749045.1. Taxonomy (NCBI): domain Eukaryota; kingdom Viridiplantae; phylum Streptophyta; class Pinopsida; order Cupressales; family Cupressaceae; genus Cupressus; species Cupressus sempervirens. The sequence goes on from CM053783.1 coordinate 454,465,035, forward strand.
AACATTACAAAATGATTTATGAATTGCATTATTTTAGCATTGTTATATGCTCCAAGACCATCCAATTGATTTTTTGACCCAGCTTGTACAATCCATCCTTCATATTTTCTTTGAATGGCTTGAAAGTCTACCTAGTCTTCTTCTCCAAATTGATTATGTGAGGTGCTCCTGCACCATCATGTGATATGATCCAAGGCCAAATATTGGTCCTTTGTGTGTCACCAATAGACTAGGGAGAGAGGTAGGATGAGACTCCCAAATGAGGGACAGAGGTTGTGATGCAGCATGGACGAGTCGATTGTGTAATGGAAAAAGCACCATTGAAGGTGAGCAACATAACTCCATTTATGGGAGTCATTAATGAAAGAGAAAGTAGTGGATGTGTTGATGTAGTGATAATGATGAAGAGGCAAAGATAGTTGCAAATTCTCACCTAAGCATTTCCATGGTGCATGGAAATTTTTTAAGCTCGGGAGTATGGTGCAGGAGCACCTAGGCATTAGGATATTGAAGATGATCCCAAAGGATATTTTAATGATTTAATTTAAATCCATATGTTTGGATTTGGTATTACATGTAATGGAATAAATTGTAATTCCTAAGGACAATAAAATTGTAAAGTTGTCAAAATGCATAAAAGTTGTAAAGCATGAAACAATGCAAAAATGCATTAAAAGTTGTCAAAAGGAAGATGGAAAGTCATAAGGGTAGTTAAGTAGTATCTAACTACCTAAATATGTATAAATATGATGTATTGGTTGAGACAAATCATATTGGAGAGAATAGAGAAAGGGAAGAACATTTTGGAACAATTAAGTGAGTTTGAATCTCTTATTTTGATTGGTTTTTTTGTTAAGTTGTTGTTTCCAGGCCTTGTACGGTCATGTACAACCTAGAAACCCTATATATTTATAATTTTTAAATAGTATAATGAATTTTATTTCTTATGCTTTTTTTTTGATCAATTTTTATTAACTTTGGAGGAAGTTATGAGGTTTTGGTGGAAGTTAGTATTTGCAAATTCAAGATTTCTAAGAATAGTCATATTAAAATGCATGATTAAAATGCATATGGAAGAATTGAGAACTCTAATTATATTCATTGGAAATATATTTGAGTAATATTTCATTTTATTTATTTTTGGTTAAATTTTATGATGATTTGTGGAATTTATGACATTTTTAATGAAGACTAGTTTTAAACCCTCTTCAATGGAGTTACAGGCAAAGAGTTGTGATGGTATAATGATTTATAGATTGGAAAAATAAATGGATTACAGATGATGAAAACAGAATCACAAAGGATGAATTAGAAATTTATTTGGCTTCATTTTGATTTTTTTGAGAAAGATATCAGATGCCCTAGGTAGGCTTACAAGTTTTGTTACTAGTTTATGACAGCAAAAATGGGTCTTGGTACAAAAACCATAACTTGTAATTTTTTTATTGGATGAGCATCATCTTTTAATATGTTTTAATATTCCTACTTCATTAAGACTCCTTCAAATTTTTTTTTATGAAAATAGCAGAAACGAAATTTATGAATGATATTCTATGGAATAGAAATTAGACTATGCAAATGGTGAAGTATTGATAGACTTGCATTGGAAGTGTTTTGTTTTGCCTCCTGAGATGTATAATAATGAAATTATTAAATGAATTTGGAAGGGATCAGCATGGATCCTACTGATTGTTTAGTTCTGTATGATGCTCTGGAAGCCATGTGCTAAAATTTGGTTGTACTTTTATCTACTTCTCTCTCACCTAAACTTAATTAAACATATGTTTACATAGTTTATCGCTATACTTAATTGCATTTATTTATCAGTTTATATCAAGCCTTCCAAGTTAGTTCATATCGTTCAGCCTTTTCATATATCATTTTATATCAAGCTTTTCAAGCTTAGTTTTATCATTCAGCCTTTTAAGCTTAGTGGGCCGATTACATATTTTATATTTTATCCTAACAACTATAAATGTGTTTTCAATCGGAGTCTTTTAAACATTGCAGGCTGAGTGTTTCAGTTTTTTTTTCAAAATTTGTATTTGCGCTGCAAATGACAATTTTTTTGAAAAGAAGTGTGTTTTTTTAAATCTAGAGATAAAAACTGTCTTGTTCCATTTTGTATGGAGCTTAGCTAGTGCGTGTATTTCAAACTACAGAAGCATGCACTAAGCATGTGAAAGTGTGACTTTGTCAAGTTGGAGATAAAAACTATCTTTGGTCCATTTTTTATGGAGCTTATCTAGTGCCATGTATGTCAACTACACACTCAGCATGTGAGTTGGAGTACAGTGTTTGTAAATTCACATGGAAAGAGTTCACTGAAACAACTTTGGAAATAAAAAACAAATTTAATTGCAGATTTGTGTGAGATATTTTATTTTGCAAAAACAATATTATTATAAATATTAATGATAATCATTAATATTATTATTTTTATCAATAATAGTACAATTTTATTAATTATAAGTATCAAATTTATAGAAAGGGGCTTCAGTCCTTAAGAGCCATATGAATCACACCTTGCTAGAACCACCTATGCTAAGGAGAGCCTAAAGCTCAAACTACTAAGTAAAGACATATAACCTTCATTACAAATTCAACCTCAACCCCATCCAAAATATTTTTCACCCTACATCTTCACATATTCAACCTCATCCATCCAAAACTAGAGAAGACTTCACCATTTTTTCTTCTCCTTTCATCCCTGATAACAAAAATGGGGATTTTTCACCTTTGCTTCACACGCTTAATCAACAAAATGACCACCATTTCCCATTTCAAAACTTGGAAAATTTATCCCCACAACTAGCTTCATCGCTTCCTCCTTTTTTTTTCTTATGGGCATATAAATATTGTTTGTTCAATTTATGAAATATGAAAAAAAATCATTTTAAAAAATAGAAAAAATTAAATTAATATAAAAATAAGTTTAAATAATTTAAAAATTACAATAAATATCTATTATTTAAAAATGGTGGAGATAACAACTAATAAATAAATTTCACGTAACAAAGTAAATTAAGACAATTTTATTAAATTAAAAAAAAACTAATAAAATATATTTTTATCCCCTAAAAATGTTAGCCCTTCCCTTAATTTTTATCTTCCTTACTACATTTTTTTGATTTTACTCTACTAGTTTATTCCCTTAAGCCTATTTTTATCTTAAAAAATAAAATTCACTTGTTTCTCCAAAGAGAATAAGATTGTTTTTACTTAATTTTCGATTCCAATACAATGCTATACTGGTTTGATGAATATTAGATTATTTCAATTATAAGTTTTTTATTGAGTGAATATCTCTACATACATATAATTTATTTTAAATTAAGACAATTTTATTAAATTAAAAAAAATCTAATTAATTTTTTTCCCCCAAAAAATGTTAGCCCTTCCCTTATTTTTATCTTCCTTACTATATTTTTTGATTTTGCTCTACTATTTTATTCCCTTAAGCCTATTTTTATCTTAAAAAATAAAATTCACTTGTTTCTCCAATGAGAATAAGATTGTTTTTGGTTAATTTTTTATTCCAATATAATGTTATCTTGGTTTGATGAGTATTAGATTGTTTCAATTATAAGTTTTTTTATTGAGTGAATATCTCTACATACATATCATTTATTTTAAATTAAGACAATTTTATTAAATTAAAATAATTCTAATAAAACATTTTTTTTTCCCCTATAAATGTTAGCCCTTACCTTAATTTTTATCTTCTTAATATATTTTTTGATTTTACTCTGCTATTTTATTCCCTTAAGCCTATTTTTATCTTTAAAAAATAAAATTCACTTGTTTCTCCAATGAGAATATGATTGTTTTTGGTTAATTTTTTATTCCAATACAATGTTATCTTGGTTTGATGAGTATTAGACTGCTTCAATTATAAGTTTTTTATCGAGTGAATATATCTACATACATATCATTTAGTTTTTCCAACAAATCTATTTTCTCAAAAGTCATGTACTTGGTGGTGTCTATTGATGGAATTCTCATTGTGTTGTCTTTAATAATGGTTAAATTTTTTTAGATTTTTTTTTTTTAGAATTGTAAAATATTCAATTATTACAATGTACTTTTCAAATGATTATTGCACACTTAAGATGGAAAGAAGCATTAGAATCCTCTTACCTTTATAAAGAAATGTATTTTTTCCATTTTTTTTGGTTTTTGACAACTATAATTTACATGATTTTTTTTTATGAACAATATTTCATTTTAAAATTTGGCTATAAAATTTTGATAAAATATTGAATAAAAAACTTCCAAACAATTTTTCTTTAAAAAAATTAATGATTCATTTTGTAAGTTTGAAAGAACCAAATTTTGTAGAAAATCTCTTCTATTTCGCATGTAGATCATATTCTACCATCTTTCATAGAAAAATATTAATATTAAAGATTGTAGATTTCAAATGCTAATAATTATTTAGAATTTTATTTTTAATAACATTGAAAACTAATATAAGAGCCTACCTGTAGTTCTCACCTACTAATATATGTGGCATGGCCCACTTTGCCAAAAAACAAACAAATATATAAAACTAATATATTTACCAAAATACAAATGTATTATTTAGAAGATAAGATATCATTTATTTAATGTTTACTTTATTTAATATTTTATTCTTAAATAACAAAACTTAAAACTTGTTGATATTTAGGTCAACATATATTTTATAATGACTTGAGGCATGTAGTCCAATTATTATCTTCTTATTTAATGAGCATTGCATAAAACATCCAAGGTTCTATTAAAATAAATTTCTATTAGGTTGAACTTTTTTATTAAAAAAAATACTAATCTTTGGTGAAGTTTTCATATTACATCAGAAGGTATGTTTTGTTGCAAACAAGGGATTTGAAAATATTAAACCAATAAAATATATCTTGATTTAAAACCACAACCCTAATTCTAACCTTAATTCTAACCCCAACTCTAACTCTAACCCTAACCCTAACTCCAACTTTAACTCTAGCTCTAATTGTAACCCTAACTCTAACCCTAACTCTAACTCTAACTCTAACTCTAACTCTAACTCTAATTGTAACCCTAACTCTAACCCTATCCCTAACCCTAACCTTAACTCTAATCATAACCATAATTCTACTCTAATTGTAACATTTTACATAACAATATAAATCATATATGGATTTAAAAATTAAATGTTGAAGAATAATTTATAGTAACTTTATACAACTATAATTTTGTAATAATGTTATTCAACTATATTTAAATAAATAAATTGGTGAGGATGATGGTACGATTGACATTTCCATCCACCAAGGTTCAAACCCTCAGAGGCATGTTTGGGCCAGGTTCGACCCTTGGGTGACTTTGATGGACTGGATCCCCCTGCACCTGGCAGCTTAGCCAAAGGACACCTTCTAGTTTAGATATACGCTTACTCAATGTTGTAATCAGCTATGTAATCCGGTTGTTTCCATCAAAAATAAATAAAAATTAATAATTTGATAGAAAGTTTATCAAAAATAGGAAAAATAAAAAAATACTTTTCCACTAGCTAAATCCCAATTGAGAAAAAATAACGTTGGGATTTGTTACCTTGATATTTTTACTGGATCCACTAGAATAAAAATAAGTGTTTGAATATTATTGCTACAAGTTTACTGGATCAACCCAGGAAAGGATAGTCACAATTACTAAAGACTCTTTGCAGAACACTTTTCAATGAAGATATTTTAGACATGATTGTCCTTCTCAGCAGAGTAGTTGGAAATGAGAAAGTTGAGAATTTTCAAGATTGGATGTTTTTATACATCAATACCATCACCATGGAAAAACAATTTATCGATTGGGGGGAGATGATTAGTGACACCCTTCACCATCAATTGATTGAATTCAATCTAAATGAGGAATTCTATATGTCCTCTTAGCTTGTGTATGCCATTGCTAGTATAAAATCATGGCCTAGTCTCAATCCTTATGTGGAGTACAATGTGGCTACACAAATTTATAATTATTACCCCCAATAACAATTTTTTTAAAAAGTAATGCACACTTCTATAGAGTGAAAGATGCTTTTTCTATGCTCACAACTAGAGAATTACAAAAGGAGATTGGGCTCCAAATTTCTCCTAAAATAACCAGTCTCATCAACACTTATGGGAGTTTCCTTGTACAATTTCCCCATTTCACCTACCTCCACATTGGAGCTTTCCAAGATTAGTCGATTACAATTTGACACTTTTAGAAGTTTGCAGGTAGATTGGTCAAGTAAACAAGAAATGTAGGAATAAGAGATCCATCCCTTTTCTAATTGCTATCAGACACTACTATTGTCTTTCTTCTGCAGATGCCCAAAATATTGAAATATCTTTGGTGAGGATAACTCTACTCTTTTCAAAGTTGTTTTCCATTTGATGGCAGCGAGTACATTAAAAAAAATCTAACACTAGGACCTGACTATTTTCATTTTCCTACAATGGAAGATTATTGGACGAACTATGAGAATGACTAAGAGGTGAGAAGAAGGAACTCGATGAGATTTACAGTGCAACAAATCATTGATTACAAGATGGGATGGGATGTCATAGGCATAAAAGAAGATGTATCAAATCTGATTGATCCTTTCTTCTTTGAACAAATTAAGTTATTAGAATTACCCTACATCAATTGATCTTTGCCAAAACTCAAAGATCTCAAGGAGAGAACCTTCTTTGTGATTCAATGAACATAGAATTTGGTAAAAAGTAAAGTCAAAGAAGCCACAACCACTAGGCTGATAGGGAAAAACAATGTGAAGAAAATAATAGTTCATAAGAAGGTACACCCAATTCAACCATTCCATTTTCTCCACCCACTCTTTCCAATTCACCATAGGGTGCACAAGGAGGAGATGATGGTGAAGATCCTAACCAAATAATTAATCTAGTTTCATCATGCAAGCTCAATGCCATCACTAGAAAGAAAAGGTCAAAATCCAAAGATAAAACTTTAAATCCAATTTAGAAATGATAGGTGAAGCTCTCAAGATGAATGCCTTGCCATCATCATTCATAGATGAAATGATTTAGTCCATAACTCCTCCTATGCACTCATCATCTCTTAAAAGTGTTGAAAGGATTCAATAAATGCCAATCATTGAAAATACAAATGATAAGGAGCTCTCACCTATAGTATTGTAGGTTCCTTCAATAATTGATTCATCTACCATTGCCTCATCATCTTGGCTACAAAAAAGTTTGCAGAGAAAGAAGAAAAGAGTGATCCAATTAGGAACACTAGTTCTAGATGTGATGGCTCATTTGGTACATAAAGATATGAAGGTGAAGAAGGCTAGAATAGATTCTAGACTAATGGTGAATCCCACTTTAGGAAACCTATTTGCTAAGATCACACAACTTGTCATAGAGAAGAACATAGATGAGGCAAATGTGTCTGATTTTAACATAACTCAAGTGGATTTGGGTCAAACTACTTGTCAAGGTAGAGAGCATAATTTCTAGGTGTCAAGTGCAATCTTAATTGAATAGTGAAAAAGAGGCAAGTAAACTAAGAATTAGCTCAAAGACCAAGCTCAAGCTCTTTCTTCATGCATTTGATCGATGGTAGGTGATTTATTCCTAGAGCCTAGTGCTTCTACAAAATTAATAGAAGATCCTAAAAACATGTTTGATGAAAGTACTATTCAAAACATAGGAGAGTGCCAAACATACGTTAAGATGGTGAAGGCATGGATAAAGGACATGCAGGAGCAAGCCTCAAGATTATTTTAGGAGGTAAAGGTCATATACCTTAAGGAAAATCACATACAACAAAGCATTCAAAAGGAACTAGAAAATTTTAAGGAACAACAATCATTCTGGAGAGGAATTGATGGTAACTTAATAGAAATTAAAGGAATGAACATCGATATAGTCAAATCTTTAAAATTAGTCACTATGAGTGTTAAATATGAGCCTCTAATTCAACCACACACTTCAACATGATCATTATTTGTCAATGAAATCTTGTAATGAACATGATATTATTCATCCAACATGTTTGCACAAGGTGATTTGTTGCCTTCTAACTAGATGAGGTTTTACTATATGCTCTCAAAATCAAGAGTTCAGTAACTAGAGAAAACTAGTACAAAGGATTTGAATGAATGAAAATGCACTATTAATCTATGGTTTTGAGATTTTTGTATGCAAAGATATCAATTAATATAGATGATATTCAAATTAATCTAAGAACAATGATAAGCAAATTAAGCTAATGCATTGTAATCTAGATGATGAGCATATAAAAGAAATAGAGATTCGAATGCAAAATGCTTGAGTGATCAATCCAACAATGGTTCAATACTCTTCACTTGCATCCTCCTCAAATTAGATTCTAAGGGTCTCTTTTATATAGTCTCAGAGCCAATCAATGATCAAGATTAAATCGATTTTATGGTTCAAATCGAATGAGAGATTGAGTTCTCCATTTTTTATGGAGTTGAATAAGCTAAATTAGGGGATACTATTGATCCATTCAAATATGTGCTCGTAATTATTATTTTAATTAATTAAATAATTAATTTCAACAATTATGATGAGCATATTTGATTAAATCTATATATATATGTATATATATATATATATATATATTTTAAAATCGGTAAACAACCGAAGCTTCTAATTATATTAATTTAATAAAAAAAATTGGAATTCTTTTAGAGTAACTGAGAGGGGGGGTGAATTAGTTATTCAAGGTTTAGATGTATAAATAAAACTTTTCACAATTCAGTGAACCCATAAAACATTCTTGACCATGCATGTATTCATTGTGTATTAACTAAAATTGATATGTTACTATCAAATCAATTTGTAGAAATGTAAAGCATGAAACACAACATATCCATCAACACATTTGACACAATGATTTAATATTGAAACCCAATTTGGGAAAAACTAATAGCAACATGCTACTCCTTTTTCACTCTTCTGAAATGATGCCCTTTTAAAGGCCAACCCTGTTAAAGGTTACAATACACACTATTAAATGTGACCTAATTAAGGGATTTTAGTCACCTTGTCAAAAGTGAGCCTTGTTAGGGAACTTTAGGCCATTCACTTGGAGTGCCACCTTGTTAAAGGATTTCCCAATGACTGTTAAGTCAATCTTACTCTAAAGGATTTACCCTAGGTTGATACAATTTTTAGAAAGTAACAATAGAGCTTTGATCTGATACAACTTACCACCTTACTTGAAGATTTCAGATCACTATTCAGTCCTCAACTCTACTTGGCTTCCAATCTTTGTAGCTTTGACAACTTCTTCACCCTTCAAGCATTCATTCTCTTTAAGCCTTCTTGCTTAGTACACCATTTGTAGACTTCTTTACTTGGGTTACTTGATGAAGTAAAACCCCTTTCCTTTTGCTTATCATATTTTTGCATCAAAACTCTCTAACTCTTTTCTTCATGACTAGACACACCCACATATAAGAAATTAGAGCATTTTTCCCATTCATTATCCATCACTATAATTAGGGTTTTCATTGGATTAGGTAGGATATAATGTATCTACCCCATATCTTGTCTTCTCTAGAAACTTCTCTTTGAATCCATTTGAATTCACCTCCAAAATGGTTTACATAAGATTTTGTGCTACCAACTCATCAATCTTATCTTCCTCCTAATTCACAAGTTCCAAAAAAATAAACTTGTCATCTTTTATTTGACAAATCTTCAATTTTTTTCATAATGGAGTAGCTCAACATTATCAATCTTCTAATGCTTGGCACATACTGGGTCACTTGAAATCTACTGAAAAACCACTCAACATCAATTGGATTTTACTAGCACTTGGCATCAACTAAAAATTACTTGACATCAACTAACTTTCTTGGCATCCACTAGAATTTTCTTTCACTTGGCTCCAATTGACTTTTTTCTCAGCTTGCACTAACTTTGCTCAGTACCTACTATCCACTTGGTCAAGCTTGGCAAATGAACTTTGTTTAACTTTATTCTTCTAAACTTTCTAAGTGTACCTAGTCATTTTGTAACCTCAAGTAGATCATCAATACATTATGTTATCATTGTCTTAACTGATTCTTGTACTTCAATACACAATCATAACTCAACCTTTCCTCTAGGTACTTTTGTTACATCATGTTGATCAAATCCTCCTCATCAATCAACTAAGTGATAGTACTTGAAATATATAAGCAATTGTCTTACTAGCATGTAGCAGGTTTGACATTAGTGACAAAATAATGATTGAAATAGACAATCTTCTTCAACAATCTTTCTACTCAAATGATCTTTTTAATCAAATATCAACAATCTCCCTCTTTAGCATTGATGGCAAACCAAACTGATCAACCCGTCAAACAAATTAACTAGGTTAAAATAGTAAGACAATACCAAAAAGAGAACTTGTATTTGAAATTTCTTCCTCTATCAACAACTCCCTCTGAGTTCCTTCTTTATCTGATTCTCTTATTTCATTGATCAGCAAAGTATCAGAATATCTCCCTCCTTTTGTTCTGATCCTTCCTCTAATTGCTTTTTGCTTTCTCCCTCTTTCTTTCTTTTAATCTTTTGATATCTAATGGTGTTCTCTCCATTGTTCCTCTTGCACTTGATCATTTTAATGTACTTTCTTCCTCTTTGACAACAATTCCAGAGACATACACTCAACACTTGGCATCTTTGATATATGTAGCTATAGACTTTTGCAAGTTCTTCAATTTTCTCCCTCTGTCACCTTTCTTGTGATTGATTTGTAATTCTAGTTCTGTAATTAATTTAGACAATTCCTAAAGTAAGATCCACTACATCAATTTGTATGAAATGTTTTTCAGCTTGTTTGATGCAAGGTACTCCCTCTGTCTTTTACATAGCCTTTGATAGGGGTATCACCCCTAGTTTAACTCTCAGATACTCATAAGCATCCTTAGGTAATGCTTTTGTGGAGATATCAAAAATTTTATCTTTTGTGTAACTAATATATTCCATCTTCACTTCTTTGTCTTGAACCAATTCCCTTACATAATGATACTTGATTGCAATGTGCTTTGTTTTTGTATGCATCATAGGATTATTTGATATATTGATAGCACTTGTATTATCACAATAAATTGTCACCAGTTTTGTGATTTCTTTCTTCATTCCCTTAAGTAGTTGTTTGATGCATACAATGTTTGTACAATTAATAGCAGCAGCAACATATTCTACTTCAACAATAGATTGGGAAACTTACAACTTTGCTTCTTGCTAGTCCATGTAACAAGTATTTTGCCTAAGAAGAATGCTCTTCCACTGGTGCTCTTTCTATCATCAATATTTCTAGCCCAATCAGCATCAATTTAGGCTTTTAGTTCAAAATTTTCATTCTTCTTATAGTATAAATCAAACTCTTTTGTTCCTTTCAAGTATCTCATTATCCTTTTCACAACCATCAAGTGATTCTCTCTTGGATTAGCAAAGAACCTTGCAACTATCCCTATAGCTAATACAATATCAGGTCTTCTATGTACTACATATTACAATTTCCCAATCATGGATTTTTATAATGTTTGATTTACCTCAGTTGAATCATCATTCTTTGATAGCTTGAGTGCTATCACCATAGGTGTACTTACTAGTTTTGAATCCTCTGGTCCAAACGTTTTCAATATCTCTTTAACATATTTTGACTGAGTGATATATACACCATATTTCATCTAATAAACTTGTAATCGCAAAAATGATTTGATCTCACCAAACATTGACATTTCAAATTCTTGCTTCATTTGATTTGCAAAATCTCTACACAAAGCATCTTGTCCTCCAAATATGATATCATCACCAAATATTTTAGATAATAGTATACCTTTTTCTTTATTTGTCTTCATGTACAAATTGATGTTGTCATCTTTCCTTTCAAATCCAATCTTGACAAGATAAGTATGAAGTCTCTCATGCCATGCTCTTGGTACTTGTTTCAATTCATATAGGGCTTTGTGCAGTCTACATACTATGTTATTATTATTTTTATCAACAAAACCTTTTGGCTATTCTATGTAGACTTCTAATTCTAATATGCCATTTAGAAATGTAGACTTGACATCCATCTCATAAACTTTGAAACCTTTGTATATAGCATAAGCAAGCAGAATTCTCACTCCTTCCATTCTTGCAATAAGAGAAAATGTTTCACCGGAGTCAATTCCTTCTTTTTGTGCATACCTTTTGCAAAGTTGTCTTGCTTTATTTCTTTTTACTTCACCATTCTCATCTAACTTGTTTCTGAATACCCATTTTGTGTCAATCACATTCTTATCTTTTGGTCTAGGAACTAGACTCCAAGTCTTGTTCTTTTCTATTTATTGAATTTCTTCTTCCAAAGCCTTGTACTAGTCATCATCTTCCAATGCATCTTTCAATATTTTAGGTTCCTTCATGCTTAACAAACATGATTCACTTCTCAACCTATTTCTTGTCATTGGCCTTGCATCTTTGTCTCTAATGATTTGATCTACAGGGTGATGTCTTTTGACATATTTGGATAGTCTTGGCTTAGTTCTTGCAACTACATTATATCTCTCAACTTCAATATCACTATGTACATGTCTATTAGGTATTTCAGCATCTCTTTCATGTGCGCTAATCTCAAAGTTAGATTGTGCATTTTTCTCATTTTTCTACTCGGCATTTGAATGCAACTCGACATTCACAAGTTGTGACTTGTTAGTTGTTGAGACTTGTGGTTGGTTTGTAGGATGATTTTTAGCATCTTCATCAATAGACATTCCTTCATAATAGTATACAAATTATTTGTATGCTTCTAGTTATTTTTTAGGTTCAACTTCATGTACTTCTATAAACTCATCAAAATTCACATTTGCACTTTTCACAATTTTGTTAGTGTTAGTATTTAAACACTTATAAGCTTTACTTCTTATGGAGTAATCTAGGAATATACCTTCTTCACCTTTTGCATCAAACTTACCACTCCTAACATCTTTAAGAATATAGCATTTTCTTCCAAATACCTTAAAGTATTTCACATTAGGTGGATATCCATGCCATAGTTCAAAAGGTGTTGAATGAGTACCTTTCTTGAATTGTACATTGTTTAAGGTGTATATAGTAGTACTTATAACTTCTCTCCAATATTTTAGAGAAACAATCTTCTCCATCATGAGTGTTCTGGCATAGTCCATTATAGACCTATTTCTTCTTTTAGCAATTCTATTTTGTAGAGGGGTCCTAGGTGCAGATGTTTGTCTCTTGATTTCTCTTTCATTATAGAACATCTCAAACTCATTTGAAGTGAATTCTCCTCCTCTGTCTAATCTCAAGCATTTTAAACTCTTACCTATTTCTTTTTCAACTCTTGCCAAGTACCATTTAAATATTTGAAAAGCATATGAGTTTTCTTTAGAAACATGATTGTCATCATCCTAGAGTAATCATCAACAAATAACATTATATACTTATCTCCTTTGTAGCTTTGCACTTCAATAGGTCCACACAAGTCAATATGAACAATTTCAAGTATTTCCTTAGAGGTATAAGCTTTTCTTTTAAAGCTTGACTTTGTCACCTTGCCTAGCTAACATTGCTTGTACATTATATTTTTTGGTTTCTTCAACTTAGGAAAACCTCTAACTCTTTTCATGTTACTGATACTAATCAGATTATCAAAATTGACATGACATAATCTCTTGTGCCAAAGCCATACATCATCAAATTTTTCAATAAGACAAGTAGAATCTTCTATATCCAGATAAAATAGATTGCTTCTAGTTTGATCACCTTTTCCAATCAAGTTTCTATTTGTATCATATATCTTGGCTAATTTATTTCCAAACTCAACTTTGCATCCCAAATTATTCAACTGTGACACACTAACAAGTTATAGTTCAGTCCTTCAACATAATAAGCATTGGCACATGAAATCTTGTCTGATGCAGGAGCATCCAGAGGTATAAGGGCAGTCCTGTTTCACCCAAAAAAATGTACTTAGACTTAGTTTCTATTTTATGTCTTTACATTTTTGGATACCCATTTGGCTCAAATAAAGGTTCCAACTCTCATAGTTCAACTATCAGTGCATTTGAAAATCTTGAAAAAATAGGAGCATGCAATTTGACCATCATTTTGGTGACCTAGAAGGTGTGACTTGGCCAGATGAATGTAATCAAGATTTAGAGCATTTCAGAAAAAGAATCAGGTCAAAAGGCCCTACGGTTTGAAAGTTATTGCAGTTTTTCGGGTTTTGGAGACCCCCTAAGAATGCTTCAAAGTTAGGTTTGGGGCATTAAATGACCTCGAAAAGGGTCAAAAAATGGGGGACGAGAAAAGCTTGTCCATAGGGCTATAGAGCGCTTCGAGAGCTTTTTGAAAATGTAAACGGTTTGTCAATCGGAGTTACGGTTCAAAAGTTATGCCTCTCGGAAGTTCGGCTACCGTTTCTGGATTCTTCTAGAATTGCACCGACTTCTAACGCAGCTTTCGGAACCTTCTATTTTGTCGGTGGATGCCTACTAGCACTTTCTAGAATGTACTCCTAGTCCTTAACCCTCCGGGGTCTATTTAAGCAGATTTCTGGCATTGTAAAAGGCAGTTCGGATTGGAGCTTGAGAGGAGGTGCTAAAAGGAGAAATATTATCCAGATTTATGCTATTGTAAGCCCGCAGGGCATGTTTTGAAGTTTATTTTCTCTGCACTATTTGTACTGGCATATTTTCTCAGTTAATATAATTCCCCTTTCTATTGTGTCTATTTTGTTGTTGGGTTGTGTCCCCATCAAGTGGTATTAGAGCGAGTTTTCCTGAGTGTGTAGACAAAGCGCCGACTGTGAGGCAGTTTGCACCAGGACTGTGTGGTTGTGGGTTTGAGTTAGAAGATGCCTCCATGAAGAGAGCGTGGTGGAAGGGCCAGAGCTATTGATCCTGAGGAGGTTAGAGCCCTCCAGAGACAGGTACAAGCATTGCAAGAGGAGCTTCGTAGAGGAGCAAATATTGCCGCAGATGACAATAGTGAGGATGACAATGAAGAGGAAGTAATGGAAGTTGACGGGGAAGTTCTGAATCCTGTAGAGGAAAGGCTTTTTAGGGCCATTTCTAGGTTTGGGAAAAGACCTACAATTGAAGTGGGTATATTTTCGGGAAATTTGAAACCAGATGAGTTGATCGATTGGATCAATGAACTGGACGAATACTTTGAGTATGAGGATATAAGGGACCCAGATAGGGTTAAGTTTGCGAAGGCCAAACTAAAAGGCCATGCCAAAATCTGGTGGCAAGAGATTCAACTGGAAAGACTTAGAAGAGGAAAGGAGAAGATCACAAGATGGGATCGCATGGTGGACAAATTGAAGAAGCAGTTCATTCCTGTGGACTACGAGCTTGATCTGTTTAAACAGATGCATGGGTTAAAGCAAGCAGGAAGGTCAGTCCAAGAATATACAGAGGAGTTTTACCGACTCCTGATTAGAGCGGGGCATGCAAAGGCAAATAGGGAGAAGGTTGCTCGTTATATCAGTGGGTTACGACCTAGCATCCAGGAGGAATTAAGTCTGGTAAGAATGACCAGCGTTGAAGAAGCATACCCGTTTGCCCTACGAGTTGAAGAGAAGCTGAGTAAAAGGTTTGAAGGAAGACAAAGAGGGAGCGGTCAAGGAGGAAGGGGAAGCGGTAGATCATCTGGAGGCCGCAATGAAACTCAAAAGAAAAATGAAGATGAGGGTACTAGCAGGAACCAGAGGAATGAGGGTTTCAACCGCTCCCGTGATCAAGATTTTGGAAATCAAAGAGGAAGAGGTAGAGGACGTGGACAAGGAAGAGGAGGCTTCTGTGGTACCTATTTCCATTGCAATGAAGAAGGTCATCGTGCCTTTGAATGCCCTCAATGACAAGGAAGGACAGATAGGAGAGCTGAGGGCCAAGCTAGGATTGCTCATGTGGATGAGGATGCACAATCATCACATTCAGAGGATGCAGAAAGAGGAGAGACCTTGGTAAACGAAAGAGTCCTACTAAGTGGTGAAAATGAACTAGGACAACGGAGGAGTTTGTTCCGTACCAGATGCAAGTGTGAGGATAAATGTTGTGATGTGATCATTGATGGTGGTAGCACTGATAACTTGGTATTCGAAGAGATGGTCTCTAAGCTGAAGCTCAAGAGGGAAGAACATCCCCAGCCCTATCGGATTTCTTGGGTAAAAGATGATCATAAGGTCCTGGTAAGTGAACAATGTTTAGTAAAATTCAAAATTGGGAGTTACCATGATGAAGTTCTCTGTGATGTTATTTCGATGGATGTTTGCCATCTATTGTTGGGTAGACCATGGCAGTTTGATAGACATGCAATACATGATGGACATGCAAACACATACTCTTTGACAAAGGATGGAGTTTGCCACAAATTGAAGCCCATGAAAAAGGAAGGTGAAAAGGTATGTAGCAGTGCTAGGATTTGTCTTGTTGATGGAAGGAAGTTTTTAGATGGCATGAAACATCAGCGTATGTGCTATGCTTTGATTCCTAGGAAAGATAAAGAAGGTAGTAGTGAAATACCATTTGAAGTTTCAAATTTACTAGGGGAATTTGGAGATATTATCTCTGATAATGTTCCAGATGGATTGCCACCAGTAAGGCAAATCAGTCATCAAATAGATCTAATTCCAGGAGCTAGTTTGCCTAACAAGGCTGCTCACAGGATGACTCCTACTGAAACAAAGGAGCTAAATAGACAGGTTCAGGAGCTGTTGAGGAAGGGCTTGATTCGAGAGAGCCTGAGTCCATGTGTAGTACCTACAGTACTTGCACCAAAGATGGATGGAGAGTGGAGGATGTGTACAAATTCTCGAGCTATAAATAGGATAACCATCAAGTACCAGTTTCCTTTACCAAGGATGGATAATCTTATGGACTGCTTGAGTGGAGCTCAGTACTTCACAAAGATAGATCTGAAGAGTGGCTATCATCAGATACGGATTTGAGAAGGAGATGAGTGGAAAATAGCCTTCAAGACCAAGGAGGGTCTTTTTGAGTGGTTATTCATGCCCTTTGGATTGACGAACGCCCCAAGCACCTTCATGCGGCTCATGAATGAGGTACTTAAGAAGTTCTTGGGAAAATTTGTTATTGTCTATTTGGATGATATTTTAATTTTCAGCACGACTTTGGAAGAACATTTACTGCATATTCGTAGTGTCCTTGAAAGGCTAAGGGAAGAGAAACTGTTAATTAATCTAAAGAAGTGTGTCTTTGCAAAAAGGGAGTTAGTCTATTTGGGATTTGTTATATCACCTGAAGGTCTCAAAATGGATCCAGAGAAGGTAAAAGCCATCTTGGAATGGCCTACTCCAAGGTCTGCTACTGAGGTAAGATCATTTCATGGCCTGGTTAGTTTTTACAGAAAGTTTATTAAGAATTTTAGTGGCATATGTGCACCTCTAATTGATACAATAAGAGGGGATAGAAAAGAGTTCAAATGGACTACAGCAGCTGCGAGAAGTTTTGAATTGCTGAAAAAGAAGGTGACTGAACAGCCTGTGTTGGCACTTCCAAATTTTAGAAAAGTATTCCAGGTGGATTGTGATGCTAGTGGTAGCGCTATTGGGGCTGTATTAAGCCAAGAAGGTAAGCCTATTGCATATTTTAGTGAAAAATTGAATGATGCAAAGAAGAAGTATTCTATTTATGATCAAGAGTTCTATGCAATAGTTCAGGCCTTAAAGAAATGGAGGCATTATTTATTGCCAAAGGAATTTGTTTTGTATACTAATCATCAGACATTACAGTACCTAAATAGCCAAGGTAAATTGAATCAGAGGCATATGAAGTGGGTAGAATTCTTGCAGAGTTATACATTTGTGTTAAAGCATAGAAGTGGAAAATCTAATAGGGTTGCAGATGCATTAAGTAGGAGACAGTTGTTGCTTACAACAATGCAGGTTGAAGTAGTTGGGTTTGATGAACTCAAGAATTTGTACCCCGAGGATCCTGATTTTGCTGAAGCATGGAAAGCTTGTAAAGAACCTGTGGCTGTAGATAGAACCAAGTGGTTAGACTATTTGATTCAGGATGGCATGTTGTTCAAAGGTAGTCAATTGTGCATTCCAAGGAGTTCCATGAGGGAAAATCTGATTAAGGAGAAACACAGTGGAGGGATGGCAGGACATTTTGGTCAGGATAAGACCATTGCCATTCTTAGAGAACATTATTTTTGGCCTCAAATTACACAGGATGTGAAGAATTTTGTACAGAGTTGCCAGGTTTGTCAAGTTGCCAAGGGGTTTAGTCAAAATACTGGCCTATATCAGCCATTGCCTATTCCGTCAAGGCCATGGGAGGACATAAGTATGGATTTTGTTCTTGGATTGCCAAGGACACAAAGGGGTAATGACTCAGTATTCGTGGTGGTTGATAGGTTCTCCAAAATGGCACATTTCATTCCATGCCACAAAACTCATGATGCTGTCCATATTGCAGACTTGTTTTTCAAAGAGGTGGTAAGACTACATGGTCTTCCAAGGAGTATAGTTTCTGACCGAGATACTAAATTTGTGGGGTATTTCTGGAGGACATTGTGGAAGAAGTTGAGAACAGACTTGAAATTCAGTTCCACGCATCACCCACAGACTGATGGCCAAATAGAAGTGGTAAATAGAAGTCTGGGCAATTTGCTGAGATGTTTAGTTGGAGATAAGCCCAAGGGATGGGATTTGATTCTACCACAGGCAGAGTTTGCTTATAATAACTTTGTAAATAGGAGTACTGGAAAATCACCATTTCAAATTGTATATGGAAATAGCCCAAGGACTGCACCAGAATTGAGGAAGATAGAACAAGGGGAGAGAACAAGTGCTGAAGCTGAGGATTTTGTTGAACACATCAAGCGTCTACATGAGGAGGTCCAAGCACACATTATCAAGATGAATCAAGAGTATAAAGCTAGGGCTGATCAAAGGAGAAGACATAAGGAATTCCAAGTAGGGGATCTTGTCATGGTGCACTTACAAAAAGACAGATTTCTAGTTAGTACTTACAACAAGGTGAAAATGAAGAAATTTGGCCCCTGCAAGGTTTTGAAGACACATAACTCAGGAAATGCATATGAGGTGGAGCTGCCAGATGGTATTCACATTTCTCCCATTTTCAACATTGCAGATTTAACAGAGTATCATGATGATGGTGCAGATGAGGAGCTGGTTTTAGAGCCATGCCCAATTCCTGCTTCTAAGAAGGAGGAGATAGAAGACATTCTAGATCATCGTGTGGGTAGGAGTACCAGAAATAGGCAGTATGAAGAGTATTTGGTCAAATGGAAAGGATGACCGATCGAAGACTCAACTTGGATTTCAGCAGCTGAGGTTTCCCATTTGGGATTTCCTCTACCATCCATAAAGTGACAGGGTCACTTTTCAATCTACCCTAGGTGTCTGATGCAGGAGCATCCAGAGGTATAAGGGCAATCTTGTGTCACCCAAAAAAATGTACTTAGACTTAGTTTCTATTTTATTTCTTTACATTTTTGGATACCCATTTGGCTCAAATAAAGGTTGCAACTCTCATAGTTCAACTATCAGTGCATTTGAAAATCCCAAAAAAATAGGAGCATGTAATTTGACTATCATTTTGGTGACCTAGAAGGTGTGACTTGGCTAGATGAATGTAATCGAGATTTAGAGCATTCCAGAAAAAGAATCAGGTCAAAAGGCCCTACGGTTTGAAAGTTATTGCAGTTTTTTAGGTTTTGGAGACCCCCTAAGAATGCTTCCAAGTCAGGTTTGGGGCATTAAATGACCTTGAAAAGGGTCAAAAAATGGGGGACAAGAAAAGCTTGTCCATAGGGCTATAGAGCGCTTCGAGAGCTTTCTGAAAATGTAAATGGTTCGTCAATCAGAGTTACGGTTCAAAAGTTATGCCTCTCGAAAGTTCGGCTACCGTTTCTGGATTCTTCTAGAATTGCACCGACTTCTAACACAGCTTTCAGAACCTTCTATTTTGTCGGTGGATGCCTACTAGCACTTTCTAGAATGTACTCCTAGTCCTTAACCCTCCGGGGTCTATTTAAGGAGATTTCTGGCATTGTAAAAGGCAGTTCAGATTGGAGCTTGAGAGGAGGTGCTAAAAGGAGAAATATTATCCAGATTTATGCTATTGTAAGCCCGCAGGGCATGTTTTCAAGTTTATTTTCTCTGCAATGTTTGTACTGGCATATTTTCTCAGTTAATATAATTCCCCTTTCTATTGTGTCTATTCTGTTGTTGGGTTGTGTCCCCATCATTGTCTGTGAGTTTGATAGACCCTTTTCCTTTTATCAAAAATGGTGCATCATTTCCAAATCTTACACAATTTCCATCATAACAAGTTAAGGTAATGAACTTACTTTTGTCTCCAGTCATGTGATGTGAGCATCCACTGTCAATGATCCATTTATCATTCTTGTTCACACAATTCATAAGTACAGTTGCCTCATCCTCATCAGATTCATCCTTCATTACAACATATACCACTTCATCATAATTTTCATTAGAGTCATGTTCATCATCAATGTAGCATGACTTCTTTCCTTTGTCTTTGTAGTCTGTTCCATCATCTTCTCTTCTATTTTTGTGCTTGTTTCCTTCTGTGAAGTTCTTCTTCTATGTACATCTTCCACCACTATGACCAACTTCATTACAATTGAAACAAATGATAGGTAACTTACCTTTGAACTTTCCTTTTCCTCTATGAATTCTTCTAGCCAATAATACTTCCAATTGTTCAATGTCTTACTCATCTATGTCACTATCACTAGATGCATACTTTATATTTCTTTTTTTCTTGTTCTTGTTCTTCTTTTTCTTTACCTTGCCAAAATCCTTCAGTAAAAATTTTTCTTTGAAATTTGATTCAATACTCTTTGTTCTATTGTTGTCAAAATTAGATAGCTCAAAAGTAGTGAGTCTAGCTACTAGACCTTCAAAGGTTAGATCATTTCCTAGTATACATCTTAACTCTTGGATTGTAGATACTCTAATAGCATACATAGGAAACAATGTTCTCAAGACTTTACTTAGCACAATATCATCATCTATTTTACCAATAGCACCTTTTATTGCACTAACAATTTCTTTTATTCTAGCAATGTATTGAGCAATATTCTTACCTTCTTCCATTCTCATGTCATCAAACTTACCTCTAAGGCTCTTTGACTTCGCTCTTTGAACATTTTTGTCTCCTTCATAGATGTTTCCTAGGGAATCCCACATCTACTTTGCACTTTTAAGGCCTTTGATATCATCAAATTCAACATAGCTTAGGGTAGAAGCAATCTCCAACATCGCTTGATTGTGTTCTTTCTTTTCCTTCAAATCTTCAGTAGTTTGGGCTCTTACTGGATCAACATGTTCTACTGCAATGCAAGATTGTGCATAATCTCCAAGTCCTCCAAAGGTGTAGCTTCAACAAACCTTTCCATGCAGGAAAGTTATCTTTGTTGAGCTTGGGTACCTCTCTTTTTGACATCTTGATCTTTGTGCTTCTAGTACCTTAAAACTAATCCTCTTAAGCAGATGGCTCTAATACCAATTGTTGGAATTATTTTAGGATAAATAAGAGCGTGGGGGGGGGGGGGGGGGGGAGTGTGAATCAGTTATTCAGGGTCCAGATGCATAAATAAAACTTTTCATAATTTAGTGAACCCATAAAACATTCTTGACCATACATGCAGTCATTATGTATTAACTAAAACTGATATGTTACTGTCAAATCAACTTGTAGAAGTGTAAAGCATGAAACACAACATATCCATCAACACATTTGACACAATGATTTAACATGGAAACCCAATTTGGGAAAAACCACCAATAACATGGTACTTCTTTTTCACTCTTTTGAAGTGATGCCCTGTTAAATGCCAACCTTGTTAAAGGTTACAATACACACTATTAAATGTCACCTGGTTAAGATATTTTAGTCATCCTATCAAAAGTGAGCCTTGTTAGAGGACTTTAGGCCATTCACTTGGAATGCCACCTTGTTAAAGGATTTTCCAATGACTGTTAAGTCAACCTTACTCCAAAGGATTTACCCTAGGCTGATACAATTGTTAGAAAGTAACAGTAGAGCTTTGATATGATACAACAACCTTACTTGTAGATTTTTGATCACTATTCAGTGCTCAACTCTTCTTGGCTTCCAATCTTGGCATCTCTAATAGCTTGTTCACCCTTCAAACATTCATTCTCTTTAAGCCTTCATGCTTAGTACGCCATTTGCAGACTTCTTTACTTGGGTCACTTAATGAAGCAAAACCCCTTTCCTTCTCCTTATCAGATTTTTCCATCAAAACTCTCTAACTCTTTGCTTCATGACTAGACATCCCTACATTTAGGAAATTAGAGCATTATTCCCACTCATTATCCATCACTAAAATTAAGTTTTTTGATGGATTAGGTAGGATATAATGTATCTACCCCATATCTTTTCTTCTCTAGAAACTTCTCTTTGAATCCATTTGAATTTACCTCCAAAATAGTTTACATAAGATTTTGTGCCACCAGCTCATCAATCTTATCTTCCTCCTAATTCAAAAGTTCCAAGAAAACAAACTTGTCAGCTTTTATTTGGTGAATCTTTAATTTTTGTCATAATGTGTAGTAGCTTAGCATTATTAATCTTTTGATGCTCGACACATACTGCGTTACTCAACATCTACTAAAAAATCACTTGGCATCAACTAGATTTTACTGGTGCTCAACATCAACTAACTTGCTCGGCATCCATTAGAATTTGCTTTCACTCGACTCCAACTGAATTTTTTCTCAGCTTGCACTAACTTTGCTCGACACCTGATATCCACTTGGTCAAGCTTGGCAAAGGAACTTTATTTAACTTTATTCTTTTGAACTTTCTAAGTGTAGCTAGTTATTTTTTAACCTCAAGTAGATCATCAATACATTATGTTATCACTGTCTTAACTGATTCTTGCACTTCAATACATAATCATAACTCAACCTTTCCTCTAGGTACTTTTGTTACATCTTGTTGATCAAATCCTGCTCATCAATCAACTAAGTGATAGTACTTGAAACAAATAAACAATTTTCTTACTGACATGTTATTGGTTTGACATCAATGACAAAACAATGATTGAAACACACAGTCTTTCTACTCCAATGATCTTTTAAATCAAATATCAAAAAAATTAAAATACAATAGAGTATCTCCATTCCAATGGACACTAGTAGGAAAGAACAGAGAAGAAAACCTCCAGTCTTGCCTGGGACTATAGTCCTTTATTATTACATTATTAAGAGGGGCATAGCCAGGTTACTAATTTCCAATTTTTGTTGTTACGTACAATATAAAAGAATGATTCCTTCTATGAGTTATATAGGCTCCAATAATCTCTATAATGATAATTTGAGCTCTTCAGTGTCTGAGATGTGAGTGATCACTTCAAGTATATTTATATATACTTTATAGTTGACTCTTCTTTAGCAATCCTAGATGTAGTGATAACATCTAGCTAACCTTTTGATCAATAATGCAACTCAAAGTGAATGTTAGTACTACTAATTAAAAACATTGATTTAGGTTTCCCTGAATTTCTAGCTAGAGATTCCTATGTTTCTTTCCTTTAACATTATATCAAAGATTACTGATCAGTAGTACATTTTAAGAATGTTCTTACTTAGATTCTAATATAATATCCACCTATATTACCAACTTGATCCTAATAGTGTTGAACAGTTTAAGAATTTGTCAGTTAATCTGAATCCCTATTAAAATCAAATTTTTTTTAAAAGCCTTATAATTAGATCTAAGGCAATGAATTCAATTTGATGATCAATAATTTCCTAACTATGGATAGAATCCAACCCTTACATGTTAATTTAATGCCAGATCAATTAGCATATTATGGATCTAAATACTTTAGAATGGATTCTATAGTATCTTATATTAGCAGATTATGTAGTATTCTTTTCTAGATGTTCAAGTTATTCTCTAACTGTTTTCATTTATTTTTTATTTTTTATTTTAATTTTGAATTTTTTTTTAAACCTTTCTTTTTTGATTAATTATTTTTATATTGCCTTTGATTCTTTTAAATTCTTGATTAGTAGCTATAAATTTCCTCCCACTATCCCATTTATAACTACGTTGTTCAAATGTTCCAATGACTTTAAGTCACATTCAGCTAAATATATATATTTTACATATATAAATTCTTGAGCCAACCTTTTTACCCTTATACAAATAGATATCTAAAGGTAATGTGGATGTATCCTTAATCTCTGACTACTCCTCCAAATCAATTTTGCTAATAGAGTATTTTTTCTTAATCCCTTTATTTTAGTATGGCTATTTGATTCTTGATTACCTTATTAATCCTTATATATTAAAATATTTTTTCCATCACCACCCTTATTTGCTAGCTGATCTGCCTTTTTGTTACCTTTCTAAAAGATATGAAGAGTCTGAATATCTTCAAAATGGTCCAAAATATTTAGTACTTCTTCTCGTGTAGAGTTTGAAATCTAATTAGGTGTCTTCCTTTTCCTAATGGCATTTATTACAATATGTGAATCTCCTTCAATAATAAGTTTTCATAAACCTAGATTTAGGAAAATTTGGAGACTTTCTTGCACAACTTCTATTTCAGCAAGGTTGTTAGTGGTTGATCGTATGGCTTTAGCCCTTTTAATGATGCACTTGCCAAAATCATTATTAATTATACATTCTATTCTCGAAATACCTAGATTACCTCTTGAGGCTACATCAAAATTTAATTTGGTCCACCCAGATGGAGGTGGGATCCATCTACATTTGTCCCTCGCCTCTTTATTCTTCTTTTTATAAATTAGTAGAGGATTAATTAGGTTTTTCCAAAAAAAAAGTCATGAATCCATCCCATAATGAAAATGATCCTTCCTCTTTCTAGGTTTTCCTTAAGTGAGTATTTAAAGATGCAACTATACATGCCTCGATTTTTTTAATAATCTCATCTTCTGTCATGTTCTTGTCACGATTTTGATTTTTTCTGTTCCTTTCTTTCCGTACTTCCCACATAAGGATAGATTGATATATATTCCATAATTTTCTATATATATATAGTATTATCTATTTGCCAGCCCTTAAGAAAATCATCTAGGGATCCTAGCATAGGGGTGGTCCAACCCAGCATCTATCTGATCCAATCCCAAAAATATTAAGTATATGGACATCTATATAAGATATGATCAGTATTTTCACTATCATGCTTACATATCACACATCTTTATGGTCCCTCAATACTCATCCTATTAAGTCTATCAGCAGTCAGGATCTTGTTCTTGTTATAATTCTTTAGAATAATTGAGAGGGGGGGGGGGGTGAATTAGTTATTAAAGGTCCAAATGCCATAATAACAATTTTTCTTTTTCTTTTTTTTTCTCTACAAATCCTTAATGGTGCATAACTGAACTTATCATGCATGCAATTTAAATATTGAAACAACTAAGAATAGTAGACATGAATCACACCATAACACTAAGAATTTGGTAACCCAAAAACCCTCTAGGAATAAGAAGGTAAAACTGGGGTGAGGATGATACCCACAAAATAACTGCGCGATTGATTTTAACCACTTCTGATGGTCTACCCTATGAGAAGCCTGCCCTGTTAAAGGCTACAACACATTGTTAAATGCGACCTTGTTAGAGGATTTCACCAAACTATTAGGAATGGGCCTAGTTAAAGAACTTCAGAACATTCACTTAGAATGTCACCCTGTTAAAGGATTTACAATATGGCTATTAAACCAACCTAAGTCCATAAGGTTTATCTTAACTATTACAATTGCTAGAAAGTAATAACAATGGCTTTGATTTAATACAACTTACAACATAACTTGCAGATTATAGATCACACTTCAGTGCAATCCTTTGCTTGGCTTTTAATCACTTTAGTTATGTTAGCTTGTCTTCCTCTCAAGATTTGTTTCCTTGATTCTTCTTTACTCATTATACCAATACAATCATATATGTGGTCATCCAGTGAAATAGAGTATTCTTTGCTCTCTTTATCCTTAGCACTTTTCTTCAGTAGCTCATGCTTTCATACTTTCTCACTACCACCACACTACTACTTTGTGACCTTATGACTTTTTAAATAGAAATCTAAAATATCTTTCTCGCTCAATTATCCCTCTCCAATTTTAGGGTTTTAATGGATTAGGTAGGATACAATGTATCTACCCCATATTTCTTCTTCATCTAGAAACCTTGTCTAGCATCCAGTTGTATTCGCTAAAAACCTTTTTTTACATGGTGTTATGTGCCACCAGCTCATCACTCTTATCTTCTATCTGGTTTACAAACTTCTGAGTAACAACCTTGTTGGCTTAGATCTAGAAAATCTTCAATTTCAAAATAATGCAGTAACTCAGCATTATTGGTTTACTGATACTCGGCTTGTTCTATGTTACTCGGCACTTGTTTCTTTCTTGGCATTTATATCCTTACTCAGCACCTATTTTTTGCTTGGCACTTGATGTTTACTCGAAACTTGATATTTACTCAGCACTTTTTTCTAATCGGCACTTGTTATTTACTCGGCACACTCTAAAAGTGAACTTGCTCAGCTTCAACTAAGAATCTGTCTGACACTAACTAGGCTTGCTCGACATTCTCTTATGAACTTAGTTAGGCTGTCACAAATAACATAGCTAAACCCTTACATATTTGATATGCTTTAATGTGTCTATTATATGTGTCTTAGAATATGTCAACAATACACTATTTCATCAATGGCTTAGCCGATCCTTGCACTTCATTAAAACATCATAACTTTAACCTTTCTCTAGGTAGTCTAGTTACATCTTATTGATTGCTGCCTCCTTGTCAATCAACTAATTGATAGTATTTGGATCACTAAAACAATTTTCATTCCTACAAGTAGCAAGTTTGACATAAATGACAAAACAATGATTGAAAACATTCTTTGGCAGTTCCATTATTCTTATTCAATCATTTCCAATAGTTCTAAGATGTCATCCACGAAAAGTATCCTACCTTTGGCAGACATGATGAATCCCAACAAAGTTTAAGTTGGATTTTCACTTCTTCTCATCTCTAGGAATGTGTGATAACTCTATATCAATTTTTAACACTATACCTACCATCTTTTGATGCTACACAAATGAATTTTTCATTTCTCTCTAACTGCTTTGTTTTCCTTTTCTAAATGATTTTTTCGTATGCCTTTTTTACTGCTAGTTTCACATCTATATTCTCCATAGTTTTCCATTCCCATCTTAAAATTCCATTGATAACTTTTTTAGTTTTATAATTGTTGACCTTACTTCCCTAGAGTTTAACTAATTTCTATTTGATGCTAGGTAGGATCCCCATGCTATCTATTGAGGGGTGACCATCCCATGAATCCTCCCAAAAGAGAGCTTCATCACCATTCTCAACATCCCATGTAATATATTTACTAATGAGGGCTCTAATTTTTGCTATAAAATTCCAACTTTCAAAGCCTTTAGGGAGGGTCTTCATTCTAAACATGGAATAGGGATCATCAACATTAAGGTATTTTCTATACATAATTTTAGCCCATTTATGATCCCTTTCTACAAAGAGACACCAAGTAAGTTTAGCCCCTAATGCTTCCTTTTGCCAACTTAAGTTTTTGATATTTAAGCCTCCTAATTCCTTTGGCTTACATAAATTTTCTCATTTAATAAGTGCTAGTTTTTATGTTCATTGGTGTCATTCTAGAGAAAACTTTTGAGTTTTACCTCAAGCTTCTTATTAGTATTTTTTTGATAAGCATAAGCAAGAAATGAGATAAGTTTGGAGGGCAAAAAAAACTACTTTGATCTTAGTAGCTTTACCCACTTTAGTGACCCATTTATCTTTCCACCCTCTTATCCTTTTATCTATTCTATCAAGAATATTATGCCATCCTTTATTAGTTTTACTGCCTTTTTCTATTTCTATTCTTATGTATTTACATGTGAATGTACCTCTTTTATACCCCATAATGTTACATATCTATTTTTCCATTTTAGGCTTGGTGTTAATGATGAATATTTCTAATTTTTTCACATTCACTTTTTGACCTGAAGCTTCCACATATTGTTGGATAATCATCTTAATGTTTAAGGCCTCATTTATTATGCTTTCTCCTGGTAAAATGGTATCATCTACATATTGTTGATGGGTTATATTAGCAAAATTCTCAGTAACCATAATTCCCCTAATTTTTTCATCATAGTATGTTTTTGTAATAGCTCTACCAAAGGCTTCTACCATGATAATGTATAGGAAAGGGGATAGAGGATTTCCTTGTCTTAAACCTTTAGATGTGTCAAAAAATCCTTCGAGGGTCCCTTTAATGAGAATTGATGTTTTAGGTAAATATATGCATTGATAGAAAAGATTTATCCATTGGTGAGAGAATCTAAAAGCTTCTAAGGTTTTACATAAAAACCTCCAATCAATCATATCATATTCTTTCTAAATATCTAGTTTCATGAGCATGCTTGCCTTTTTATTTTTATTGGCCAAGTTTAATGTTTCCTGAATAATGAGTATCCTATCTAGTATTGATCTTCCTGGTACAAAACCTATTTATTCTTTTGATATAAGCTTAGGAAGAAATGCTTTCATTCAATTAGCTAAATTTTTTAGGATTTTATAGATGGTGTTGCAAAGAGCTATAGGTCTAGAATCCACTAGAATTTTAGGATCAACTTTTTTGGGTATCAACATAAGAATGGTATAATTAATTTATGATAATAATGATCCCCCATTTCTTGATTCCTCAATGGATTTCCAAAGATCAATTCTGATAATATCCAAACACTTTTGATAGAAGAAGGCTTGGAAACCCTTTGGTCTTGGAGAGTTATCTAGATTCATGTTGAATAATACTAATCTAGCTTCTTCCAAGATATGGGTGAGTTTAATGCTTTATTATCATCTACAGAGATCACTTTTGGTATAGTTTTCAACATTTTTACTTGACCAATCATGTTCAAAATCGTAAAATTATTCAATAAATTCTTAAAATGATCTGCAAAAATCTTTGACATACTATTACGATTTTCAGTGATATGACCTGATTTTTTTAAATTTTACTAATTTTTCTTTTAACTATATTGATTAGTGTGCTATTATGAATTTTTTTTTTTGTTATGATCTCCCTCTTCTAGCCATTTCTCTCTTGATTTTTTCCTCCAAATGACTTCTTCCTTTTCTAGAATGTTTTTCTATTTAGCAAGAAGTTCTTTTTCTAGAATTAAGTTTTCATTGTTCATACCTTCTTTAATTACTTTTGTATTTAATTTCTTTAATCTTTCTTCTATGTCTAGTTTTTCTTTAAATATATTGTTGAAATGTTCTTTGTTTCACTTTAGTATATTTTCTTTAAGAATTTTCATCTTAGATACAATAATATACATATTGGATTATTTAAAATTGCCTTGATTCCACCATTCTCTAATGAGATCAGTAAAAAATTTGTCTAAAAACCACATTTTTTCACATTTAAAAGAGTTTTTGATAGGTTTATGGGGTTCAATAAATTCAATCCCATCCAAATAGTGATCTAATGCTACTATGGGTAGGATAGAGGCTTGAATATCAAAATCTATTCCTCTTAGTTCTCCTTTGAGGAAGAACCTATCTAATTTCTCAATGATATATGAGAAATATTTCCTTCTAATATTCCAAGTGTACTTACCATTATTAATAGGGATATCAACTATTGGAAATATTCTTAAAGGCTAAGTTACTGAGAAGGGAGGGGTGAATTAGTAACTCCTAAAATTTTTAAAACTTTAATCCAATAATTAATCCAATACTAATCTAACTGCATGCATGAGAAACCAAAACCATGAAAGTATACATAACATTTTCACACAAAGATTTGGTGACCTAGAAACCTTCCAAACAGAAAGTAAAACTAGGGTGGGGATGATACCCACAAGCTTTAATAATGTAGTATAAAGTTGGCCTGTTAAGGCTTACATTGATCACTTTTGATGATTATTAGGAGCAATAAGGACTGCTAGGTCCACCTTGTTAGAGAATTTGCAAATATACAATGAAGTATGCACTTAGTAAAGATATTTACACAAGACTATTAGGTCTACCTTGTTAAAGGATTTGACTAATCCACCTGTTAGGATGCAATAGTAGCTAATCTCTAATCTGCAACTTGGTTTACTGAATGAGATTCCTCTGAGTGTATAAATCACCTTGCTATGATAGATGAATCTTTGTTGCTCCTTATACTGTTGTAGCCTTTGTAATTCACTTTTTCTGCTCTTCTCTGAAGATCACATTGATACCATACACATATTCACACACTGAATGTGATACAATACATTACATATATACCAATCTAATTATACAATTACAAAGTTTTCCACAATATAAGTTTACACAAATATTACAAAATTGACTCAAATGTAAACACTTACGTTCTGAAGACTAACTTGGTGAGGTTCTAATACTTTGCATTCATTATCAATGCTTGGCATTGTCATGTACTTGGTAGATGTAGAAGCTCGGTCCATACTAATTATCAATGCTTGGCATCGTCATGTACTTGGTAGATGTAGAAGCTCGATCCATACTGATTACTTCCAAGTAGTCTTGAACTCAGTCTACACTAGTGACTTGGTGAATACTATGAAACTCATCATATAAATTGAATCACTTATTTACCACTGCATAGCTCAATAAACACTATCACCTTGAGCTTGGTATAAACTGAGTCACTTGGTTAACACTAGACTCGCATCACATCAACTATGAACTCGGTAAGCATTTCACAACTTCGTTTGAACTAGTAAACTCGGCATACACCGAGATGCTCTATTTACATTGCTAATCTTCATAATAATTTTAACTACTTAGTTTACACTAGAATTTGTCCAAAGGACTTGGTAGCAATTGAAGAACTCAGTGACAACTAAAATTCTTGGTTAACACTATTAACTATACAATAAGCTTGCTAGATACTTACAATCTGAATAAGTGTATGTCACTAATAACAAACTTGACTGATATGTCAGCAATCAACTAGGTTATTAAGGTCTATCCATTTTATGATTTCCAAAGATGCTAGGGGAATTTGTTGGATACCTCCAAATTTTTCATCTATATTCGTGATAGTATTGAAATCTCCACCTATAAGAATTAGTTTATTGCTGTGATTTTTTTTATAAATATACTTATTTCTTCCCTTAATTTTTTTTTCTCTGTTATAGATTGGGCCATAGATGTTTATTAGAATTAAATCTAAGTTAGTCTTTATGCTTTTAATTTTGCTACTCATCCATGAATTTTTTGAATTTATAATATTTATATTTACTTTCCCACGATTCCAAACCATTCCTAATCCCCTTGGTGCTCCTTTAGATTCATATAAGTTGATGTTCCAGCTACCTAATTTCTTTCCTAGTATAATTCCTTCTTCCTTATTTAGTTTTGTTTCTTGTAACATTATAATTTTAGAATCATGTTGTTTTAAATTATGCTTTAGTAAATGTTTCTTGCTAGGTGCACTTAAGCCCCTAGCATTCTAGGTAGTGATCTTCATGTTGCTATGGGAAGATTCTTCCCCTTCCCAAGTTTAAGTAACTGACTTATCTTTTGTTGTTATTTTGCCTACCCATCTGCTTCTCTTATTCTTTTAGAGACTTCCTATTTTAGCTTTCTGATTTCCATATTTAGGGGTGCTTATTCCTTCTTGATTCATCAAAATACCTAAATGTTCTTTGTTCTCTTATGAATTTATTATACTTTCTAATTCCTTACCTTCTTCCATGTCTATCTCTTCATTTTCTAATCCTATCATTATCTGATTAACAAGATTTATCTAATCATTTCAACTCTTATTAACTACTAAATCTTGTCTATTCCTTTTTTTCCCACATCTGTAACATCTCCTTCTCTTGAGTATAAACTTTCTTTGATTGATTGTTCCACTTGACTATTCTTATCTTTATCATCAATGATTAAGAAATCTCTTCTTAAATCTTCAAAATTTTAATTATCTCCTCCTAGTTTCAAAACTCACTGAATTAGTTCCTCTTTTTGTACATCACTACTTTTATCAATATTATCATGGTTAAAAACATGTATGAATTCATTTGTTAATCATTCCAAGTTTTCTTTTTGAGCTTCATCTGACATTGATATTTCTAGATTATCATTTTTTGACAACTCATTATTCAAGAAGTCATGAAAATCTTGTATTGGTATTCCTTTTATCTTATTTTGATCATTATTTCTTGAAATTTTCCCATTGAGATTATTATTTTAAGATTCTTGTGTTTTATTTGGTGTCTGCCAAAATTTGGTACACTTCTTGACTACCTCTTTGTTGGCTTCTATGTTTTCCTTTGTAGACTCTACTTTCTGTAGCAATGGGGACTCTAATACTTCTTTTGTGTGTATATCCTTACCACTCTTAGGTGAAATAATAGAGAAGAGACCTTCATTTTCAATTTCTTTAATAGTGTTGGTAAAGTTATCTAAAATGATTTTTTCCTAGGACCTAGGTTCTTTCCCTAATGCTTTCTCTTTCCAACCAATTGCTTCTATCACATTTGTTGTCTGAGTTTTTTTTGTTTCTTATTATTCCTTCTATATCTATTTTTTATCTTTTGCATCCTAATATAGCCTATCTTAAGTTCTATTTAAACTCCATCTCTTCTATTGATACCTTTATTGCTTTGGTCTTCATAGGTTGGTTCATTTCCCCACTATGAATTAGTGCCTTTATTTTGTTTTATATCTGATAGATTAATCACTTCTTTACTATTATTTGATATTGAAGACTTTTCCTTTTCTTTATTTTTCACTTCATTTTCTTCCATTTCTTGTAGATTTTCAATAATTTCTTTTTGATCTTTGTCTCTAATATCTATGATTTTAGTTACGACTATTATTTTTTTCTTTACTTGTTTTATGAACTTCTAACTCTACACCTATTTTCCTTGCTATAAAATGGTTGCACTTCCCCTAAAATTCTTTTCTATTCCTTATACACATCATAGGGAAGATGTCTTTAAGCTTAGAGGTTGGTTGCATAGTTTTGAACGTAATCTTTCTTTCATTATTTAATCTGATTATTTCAATGATTTTACCTTCAAATCTATGAGGATTTAAGTTATAGATAGATCTATTGGTTATTACCTTAATATGTTGGATTTTAGGAGTATTAATATCGTAGTTAATAAAAAATTTAATGTTATTATAGTATTTGTAAGAAGCATCTATTCCCATTAGGTTTCCCATTGATGAACCTATATTCCTGAGAATCTTTATATGTAAAAAGTTCTGGTGGGAGCGAATGAATTGAAACCCAAGTTGAAATGGAAAAGTTTAAGAATTATTCCTTAAAATCTAGTATCCATTCTAAAAATTTAATAGAATAACCATTAAAATAGAAAATAGAGGTAAAGGGAAAATCTTTTTTGACATTTTCTTCCCTACATTGGATGAACATAACTCTTTCAGAATGGTGAGATATACTTATCTAGTTTTGATAGAAATCCTAAAGCCAATTAATTAGATTGATCATATCTTGTTTTGGCTTGTTCCATAGTGCAAAAGCACTGAGATTCTTGCATTCATGCCACCGCTCTTCATTGTCTGGATTATTGATGATCAATATCTATTCTTTAGCTTTAGTATTGGATTGAGCAATCTTTTGAAGTTGACTGAGGTACTGAGAGGGATAATTGGGAAAAATATTCATGTGATGAGGGGGAATATATGCTCTTGGAAGGTTATGCGAGGGTTTGATCTTTGAGGGTTCAGGCTTGCAAAGATGTGATTCAAAGGTTTTAGGGAAATTCTCATACGGATTCTCAACGGGACCTGTCTGCTAGGAATACAGAGGCAATCTCTTGTGGGAAGCATATCTTGTCTGATTAAAAAATTGTAATTTATGATCAAGGCTATCAATTGAAAGAAAATATTAGATCGATAACTTTCTTGCACCAAAGAATTGTCGACTTTATGAAGATCATTACTATTATTTCTTTGTTGATTAACCATAACCTTACTTACCTTATTCACAATCGGGACATTTTGGTTCAAAAATCTCTAAAATGTGTTGATATACCCATTTGGATTTATCCCTAACCAAACCCCTATCTTCTTTGTGTATTTCTTTGGACAATTTTGATTAGTGACACTTGACATATTATTAATGATCTTGTGATTGAGATTCTTGTCCTATTTATTCACATGGTTCAACTCATTTGGCTCAGCTAGGGCTAAAAATACATTATTTGTCTTTACTAGCATATCTCAAATTTGCAGACAGCTATTTCTATTGTGATGACACCCATTTTTATTTATTCGGTGCTCTAGTAGAGAAGGATGAATAAAATATTTTTGATGCACATATGCTCTAGGGTTTTGGCCCTTCCTCCAAAATATTGGATTAGACTACTTTTCTTCATAATTATGATAGTTATTAAGTGCAAAATTTGTATTATTAATCTCTCCTCTACTTGCCATATTTTCTCAATAATCTATAATTTGATTCATTTGAGCATCTAAAGAATACATATTAAAAACCTAGCCATCAATTTAAACCCTATAAGCCATGAATTCAAAACTTTAGATGTCAAATCACATCCTTCCAAAGATGTGTGATGCATGGATTCCAAATTTCAAAAAGAATCCATGGATAATACTTGCTTAGTCTGGTGTGAAAAAGCTTCAAACTAGTTTTAAAGTGGTGTATGTGTATAGTTTTCTAAAAGAATTTGCTCTGGCAACAAAGAGTAATTCTTGAGATGTATGTAATTTTGATATGAGATTCATGTTGCTTCACGATGACAAGGACATTGATTTGCAAAGGGTAGAGCAATTTGCACTATGATCTGTGATTTTTGGCATTCGAGTTCACATCTTCCACAATTGAATTGTTGTATGAAATTCATTGTGTTTAAGTCTAGTTTGTTCTTTTAATTTTCTCACTGCCACTTCACAAGATCCATATAACTTAGTTGATAATTATCACTACTCAAAATTCATAATGTGTTTTTAGTTGCCAATAGCTCAGTTTTGCAAGATGGATAATTGTTGGATGATGGAGTTTTTGCCACTCGATTATGATAACTTTATTCACTTTTTTATTTGTTATTTCTATTCACAATTGATTCAAAAATTTGTGCTTTTCACTGAAGATTTCTACTTTTCGCTAAAGAGAAGAACACTCACTTTTGTGTTCTTTTATATCTAATTCCATTTTCATGCGAGATGAATTAGGAAAGAATATTGATCCATTCAAACATGACATCATAATCTAATATTTTAATCAATTAAATAATTAGTTTCAACACTTATGATGTGTTTATTTAATTAAATCAATGTATTTAATTCCTTTTTAATGTGTATTAGGTAAAGAGGGTGGATTTAAATTAAATTAAATTGCTTAGGACTTATAATTAAAATAATCCAATTAAAAGGTTAATTTAGCCAATTTTCATTAATATTTAGCAATTAAATAAAGTATGTGATTAATACAAATTAGGAATTTTCTACATTTGACACTTAGGTCAAGTAAAGATAATCAGAACAAAATATGCCTAGTACAATAGAACTTAATTGATCAAGAAATAGATGTGAGATTGATGCACCAAAATTGGTTCAGAATGCCAATGTGCCAATTTAAGGGTATTGCATTTGCCCTTTTTTGAATAAATGTACAAGCAGGATGTTGATTCAAAGAAATCAAAATTCTGAAGTATAGAAAAAGAACTAAGATTGATGACATGGAAACCAATTGCTGAGATTTTTAGGGTTATCTCTAGAATGAAGCTTAACCCTCTGGAGTCTAGATAGAACACCTAGATACTAATCTAATAGAAGAATGATTGTCAAAAATTGTAGGATCATTCCTAGAACAAGACTCTATCCTCAAGAGTCTAGGTTAGAATGCCTCGATACCTATCCATTAAAGGATGAGAAGATTAAACATGATTCATAAGATTGTCCCTAAAACAAGGGTTGATCCTTAGGAGTGAGGGTTAGAATGCCCCAATACCTTTCGATTAAATAACAATTCAAAGAAAGTTTAGAATTATCTCCAAAATGAAGCTTAATCCTCTAGAGTTTAGATAGAACACCTAAATACTAATCCATAAAGAAAAAAGATAACAAGACCTATCATGAGTCATAGGATTATCCCTAGAATGAAGTTTAATCCTTAGGAGTCAAGATAGAACACCTATATACCTATCCATCAAGCTATGATGAGGACTATGATTAGTTGATCAATAAGTAAGATTAGATAGCATATAATGCTAGATAGAGGGAATATAGATGCCCTATGTGATGAGATGACCCTAGCAATTAGGACAATTTGAAAGACTCAATGATTTAATCATCCTACCCCCTTGGGAGTGAAATCGAAAGATGTCACATCCAAATAATAGATTGGAAGATAATGATGTGGTCATATATTTAGAAAAATATAGAATAGAGTAGAAGAGCATGTAGAAAATTTTGAATTGATTCAGAGTGATTGAGAGGTTTAGTTTACCAAGTTTGACCTCAATTGACTAAAGTTAACTTTTTTTGAAAAATTTATCTTTTTGAGAATATGCAAAATTGATGGTGTTCTGAGATTCATAGAGTATCAAAAATATAGACTACACAAGAATTTAGTCACATCAATCCCAAAATTTTAAAATATGGTTTTGAACTATTTAAGTGTGTCAAATTTTGATTTTGATCCCAATAATTAGTTTAGAGAGGTCTAATTAGTTAGGGGGCAATTTTCACGTCCATCGGAGCACTTTGATAAATCAGGTCAAAACCTATATAAAGGCGCAAAGGGTCATTTTCAAATCATTTGATCATTTCTCTTTCTTGGAGAAGGAGCTTTGGAGTTAAAATGGTTGTCCTTGTGTATTTTCATCATTTCAAGTGATCTAGGCGACATAGTCAAATGAAACATTATAGACCACCTATGAGTACTTAATAAACCTCATGTTTGTTTCAAATTTTATGCATTTTTATAGATTGTTTATCAATTTTGGTCATTTTAAATTTGAAAGCATGGGGGTTTCACACAAGAACTAGCTTTCTTACACGAGCCTCTATAAAATCTCGCATAAAGAAATTCTACTAGAGCATAATCTCATGTGCATGCCAGGGATTCTGTATGTGATACATACCCATGTCTCACATGTGAAACCCTTGGATTGAGTTGATTTTTTTATGTCTCCTAAAGGAAATCTCGCATGAGATTATCATGTGACTTGTAGAGATTCCTCACGTGAAGATATACCTCTTAGTCATGGGATTGGGAGCATTTTTGAGATAGTTAGATGTAGAATTGCATGTTTTTCATCTTGTTTGCATTGTCATGAGTTTTTTCTAATGTTTGTAGGATGTTTGTGTAGTAGTAGTATGAAAATATCATATATTTTTTTGTGATCACATATTGATCGTGCTATGTTGTTTGCATGTATTAAGGTTGACTTTCCAAATATCAGTTTTGGATCACATTATCCAACCATTTGGGCATTGATCAAAAAACTTGATATAGCCGAGTTGAGACACATTGATTTACTTTCTCTTTCTTATTTATGTGATATCCCTAATATTTGGGTGAATCATGTCTTATTGATGGCATTGGTGGAGTGTTTCCATTTGGAGACATATACTTTCCACCTACCCCTTAAAGAGATGACCACCATACTCAAGGACATCTATAGGATTCTATGGATCCCATTACATGGGCCTCAAATAGAGTATGATACACAACCATGACTGGGGACATTGGTACTAAAGGCCATATTCTAGAATGATATCATTATGGGCAGGGCAATCCCCTTGGAGGAGCTGGTATAGGGTTATGGTCCTACATATAGATTGGAAGTGGTGTTAGGAGCTTGTAATATCCTTCTATGAGATTGAAATTTGATATTAAGATGGAATAATTATTATTTTGGTTAGACATCATTCAAAACATTTCCCCATTTATAATAAATTACTAAATATTTCATCATGCAATTTATTTATAATTAATAAATAATAAATAAATACTCCTAATAAATGGATATATATGTTTATAAATATATAATTATATACTATCAACTATCTAGTGAAGAGTAACTAATTTCCTAACATAAAGAGAAGTATCTAAGGTCATAACCCTTGTCAAATGTTGTGACATTCAATTAGTCAAGTGATATATAAGTCAGAAAGGTTATAGACATAGGGGAGATATATGGTTGTACATATTCAACCTACCATTACTAGCATATGTCCTGTGTCAAGATTGATAAACCATCACACACATCTAATTAGGACCTCACATTGATAAAAATATAAGGATTGAATGGGAAGAAGAAATAGTGAATAAATTTCATAGTGCCAACTAAACACATGTTGATGTACATATGAGAAACAATGAGACTGATGGACTTGGTGGAATATAAATACCACCCATCAATTAGGAAATAGACAAGTAAAAGGCACCATCATTTTTGGGTGGAAGACCATGTAATATAGCGAGTGGGAATAGGTTGCAAACATTGTCAACATACCATCCACATGGATAGCCACCATTCACTATGAATGCAACTAGAGTGTAGGTCACACAGAAAGTCATTGACAGAAGGTGGCAACAACAGTAAGTAAATTCATAGAGTATGGAGGGTTAACCTAGTCAACTCCACCAAGCACATTGCTCAAGCATACATTGGCAAGTAATCACCACATCAATGTGCAAGTAAATCACCAACAAGAAAGTATTTTTGGATTCATACATATTTAAGGTATGTAATATAAATGTAATTATTTTTAAAAGTATTTACTATATGACCCTCTACACACACACACACACACACACACACACACACACATACATATACATAATATCAATGGCTAATTCAATAAATAATTATTTTGATATACGTAGTATAAGGAAATAAAGGGTAAAATAGAAAGATATAAAATGATCCAAGTTAAATCTTGTTGGAGGGAATTTATGCAAATGCCATGGAATGATTCATGTTTATCACTTCACGTACTTTGTATCAGAGATGGGTTCATTCCCATTTGGTAATTATGATGAAGCTAATGGAAAACTCTTAGTGCTAGTATTAGAGATAGGTATTACTACCCATTTGGCTGACACAACAAAGATGAATGAAATGTTGGTATCAAAGATAGGAAATATACCTATTTGACCAATTATTAAGGAAAGATTTATGCATTGGTATCAAAGATACGTGTCATACCTATTTGGCTAACTTTTAAGGAAGGATATATGTGTTGGCATCAGAGATAGGTATTATACCTATTTGGCCAAACACGACGAGATGTTTTTATGTATAGGTGCTTCTAACTATCAACATACTTAAGGAAATATAATGATAGAATATTCTAATGGTGTCAACATATGCAATTGTGAACCTTAAAGGGTGCACTCTAAATTTCTATACACTTTAGCTTGAGTGTTCCAACTAATTTCATTTTGTATCCAGGACATGAAGGCTCTAAGTTGAATATCCCCAACATAAAGTAAGGGATTCCAAACTCAATAATTTGGAACTACTAGATTTTGGAGATAAAGTTCACATAACATATTTTTGATGGCTGCAGGAGAGTTATGGAAAGTTTAGAAAAACTAGGTAGACCCTTGCAATGAGGGAGTCCTATCCTACAAATAGAGGTCATTTGATAGTTCAATAGCTATTCCTTGAGAAAGAAAGAATAGATAAGTGATGGGGATCTACAACCCATTAAGTCAAGGATTAAGGATGTAATTTTGTCAAGCTTTACACTTAACTATTCTACCTTTTCCTCCTGAACAAGTGTTTCCTAATAGTGACTATCTATGATTTTAATTAGTTCTTTCTTTTGTTATTTCCACTCCTCCCTCTTAGAATTTAATTGCTTAACCAATAGGAAAATAACATCAAACAAAGAGGTTGTCCTAGACTAAGATGCTATCAAATTATGGTGAGAATTATCTATTGCTTTAGGAACAAATGACTTACCCTTGTTAGCACTTGTCCTTTTTAAAGGATCCATCCAAATAATCATAGCTTTCTTAGGATTAGAGCATTTTTGAGCCACTAAAGCTAATGTTTCTAATCCTTCACTCAAAATATATAAACCACCCTTTTGACAAAGCCCATATTAACAGATGGATTTTCTTCATAGGGATCCCTCTCTACCAAGGAGATTCTACTGTAGGAGAAAATGTTGGTTTATCTACTTCCCTGATATAACTATTTCCTCAGTTGGTGTGGTTCTTCGCCTAACACTTCTTCTTAATGGAGTTTCCTCCTCTTCTAGGGCTTTCCTTTTTTTGGAAGTGCTCTTGGCTGTAAGAGGTGCCTTAGCCTGCTAGCTAGTATTAGGGTTAATTTTTCATTTCTTATGCTATGGGGAAACTATTTTATCTTAGGGGAAACTTCAGCCTTCTCTATAGGAGTCTCCAATTCCTCTTCATGGACTATTCTTAAAGGAGAGGAATTATGGCTTCCAACCTTAGCTTCCTTTTTCTTTTTGGGCAAAGAATATTGTCCAGTTTTGATAAAGATTTTTCTAATCTCCTTAGTAGTTTTAACCCTCTAACCTACTCTACACCCAACTAGATTTGGGATAGGCTCCTTAAACCCTCACAACAAAAATTCCTCCTAGGAAATATCTAATTGTTCCTTTAAAGCTTTTTCTACTATCATCTTAATTAGATAATGGTGGGAGATGGAGTTTCATCTACCCTCTTGTACTAGTATGGCTTGTTTTGAAAAAATGCCAAATACAAACCTAGGAACATTGATAGTTCTGATATCATGCCTTGAAAAACTCAAAAATTTGAAATGAACAACTTGCAAAAATGAGTATTGCCCTTCAGAGGTGAAATACTTAATGATAAAAACCACACATTGTGTAAACAGCATAGGAAGAGATAGTCTAATAGTATGGTCTTTCTTATTAATATCAAGCTTTGGATCTCCATGTAGAGTGAATTGAGTTTTGGTGGAAATTGGGTCAAGATTCTCTGTAAGTTCCTCACTTTCCAATGGTAATCCCATAACTTCTACCAAAACTATCTGAGAAAATGACACCTTCAGTCCTTTAACTGTTGCCACTTCATTCTTTAAGGAGTTGAGAAATTGAAATGCAACCTTGTCATCCTAGTTAGTTAGTTTCTAAACATAATCTATCCATCCCCTTTCTTGAAAATATGGCCTACAATTCTAGTCTTCCAGAAATGTATCATGCATAGTAGGCTCTCTTCAAATCAGGTCTCCTACCATTTTCTAATTCCCAAGTTACCCAAAAAAAAGTTGTAGTAGAGAATAACATACAACCACAAATTTGGTAAGAAAAATTGAAACAACAGGTTACAAGATGAGTTTAAATTTAGGAATTTCTTAACTAATGAAGCTTGAGAAAAAAAAATTGAGTAAAATATTTGCAAATATTCATGCTATCATTTCATAATTACTCATAAATACGTTCCTCAGAACTCATACACAACATATCCTTCCACCTTAGCAATATATGTGGAAAAAATAACATGCAACAAAAGAATTTCAAAAAATGTCAAATCATTGGTAGGAAATGCAAGTATGACAAGGGAAAAGAATAAATAATAAGATTGTATGAATATAATGACTAAACTAATATAAATTTCCCCCAACTAAAATAATGCAAGTGGTCTCCCAATTGCAGCAGTGACAAGGCATACAAAAAAAATAGTGGAAAAACAAATTAATATCACATACCTTGGAATTTGTGCTAACTAGAAGTGTTGGTGAGGTGGCAGTTGTTATCCATGAATGAAAGAAATGATGAGATGGATGGGTGGTAGACTAGAAAGGAAGAAATTTTTTATTATGGAGAATCAAATTTCATAATGAAAGTATTTATTATGATAGTGACAAGAACAACAAGAGTGAGGAAGGAAAATGAGCAAAAAGCTCATTAGGAGATGCTATAGGAACTATAACACCAGCAACAGAAGAGAATTCTTGTAGGAAGTCCTCCTCACTCTTTGGTTTGTGATATAATTTTAACCTATGACCATTGACCAACAATTTGAACTGAACATAATCCTTAGTGGAGAGCTGGATCACTTCATTTGGAAAGACTAGAATAATTTCATACAGCCCCAATCATCTAGTTTTAAATTTTCCAAGATTATGCTGATACCTGGAGTCATAAATGAGTGCCTAGTTACCAACAAAAAAAAACTTTTCCTTGAACATACTTTCATGTCATTTCTTGGGCTAATTTTGTATCAATTTTGTGTTAAATTCCTTGTAGTCGATACAAACTCTCTAGTTCCCTTCTTTCTTAAGTACTAAAACAAGAGGGGAGACCCACTAACTATCTAAAATTGGAGAGATGAAGCCAAAATTTAACAACTTCTGCAACTCATTCTTGATTCTATCACTAAGTTCTAGATTTACCCAATGCTGATGTTAATGAATAGGTCTGAATTTAGAGATGATATAAATTTTTTGAGTGTAGAGCTAAGGGTCTAGGTCTTTCATGTAAGTATAATCCAAAGCAAAGGTTGATTGATGTTGTTTAAGAAACTGTAAGACTTTTGACCATTGAGAGGAAGTCAAAGCATTGCCAAAAATGAATTCCTTGTTTGAGCTAACATCTATCTTAGTAACCTTTTTTTCCATGATCAGTTGAGTAATTAGGAAAGACTCCATTTCATGAGGTAGTAATGTATGAAGAAATTTTGAAGTGTTTGAATACTATAGATCATCAATAGGTGGTATCAAAGTATTAAGAATGCAGTTCCCTTGGAAACACAGCTAGGTTTCTTCTCCATATTCATTTAGAATAATGGAGGAAATGATCTTGTCTTTCCTCCTAGAAGCTATAAAAGGTTCCTTGAATATCATCATTAGTTGATGAATGACAGTGACCTCAGGTCTAGTATCATCCAAATCTAGCCAAATGATCTGATCATCTTGTAATAGAGGTTGAGTTGGGGAACATAGATTCAGATGTTTAGTGTTGACTCCATTAGATACAATTATTTTTTTAGAACGACAAGCTATATATGCATCAACAATAGCCAGCCAAGGTCTACCTAGGATTGTTGGGTATCTTCTATTGTTAGCCTTTGGGGAAAGTATAACAAAAGTCAACCAAATATTCCCAAGAATTCAAGGTGACCATAACATCTTCTACCATCCCATTAGGTGTAATGATGAAACTATCATGTTGTAGGATGGGGGGTGCTTCCTCAATATCAA
Organism: Cupressus sempervirens; assembly: GCA_028749045.1. NCBI lineage: Eukaryota > Viridiplantae > Streptophyta > Pinopsida > Cupressales > Cupressaceae > Cupressus > Cupressus sempervirens. The sequence continues at coordinate 454,508,243 of CM053783.1, forward strand.
TGATATGTAGCTGAGACATTACTTCCTTGGTCACAACATTTATGAAAGCACCTAAGTCAACTAGGGCATTATGGACTTGAACTTCTTGAATATTGGTTGTTACCACAAGACTACCATGATTAGAATACCTTGGAATTGTCAATTTCTTTAACATGAGATCAGATAACTAACTAAAGACATGAATGGGTTTAAGATTTTTTTCTTCTTCTAGGCTATGTTATGTAGGCTTCCTTGATAGCTTTGGTATATGCAAGTACTTCTTTCATGGCCCCTAACAAAGGAATTTTTACTAGCATTTTCTTCTTTTGAGTAAGAAAATCCACTACTACCTAATTTTCCACTGGCTTGACGTGTTCCTCTAACCTATGAGGAAATGAAGGTTCTTGTGCTGCAAGAGTAGTAGGAGTAGCAGGTTGGATTGGTATCTTAGTTAGCTCTTCTGAAGTATCAACAATAGGTTGCTATGGAGAAGAAAGAGTTGTTCCAGATCTTAAATGGATGTTATTCAGGGAAATTGCATAGCTCTGCTACTTTTTTATTGGCTTAGCATTGTTGGGATTAGGAGTGGGCTAAGTAGGCAATTAAGTTTGTTTAGGGGAAGTAATATTGGCTATAGGATGACTTGATTGGTTAGACCAACTATGTGGTTGTTGCCACCCTTGCTATGGCTATTGCCAACTATTATATCCACTAGATCCACTATGCTATTGGGTTTTCCATGCATTATTATTAAAATTGTAAAGATTATCTTGAATACCTGGTTTTGAAGCCCATGGCCTCCACTAGGAAATGTAGAGGACCTCTCCATTCTCACTAGTGGCTCTAAACTTAGTAGGCATAGGTTGAGATTCTAGGCTTGCAATAGACTTGCACTAACAATTCTTTTTCTTATCCCTATAATGTGGACAATATCTTGCAAACATTGCATCAGATTCTTCTTTCTTTCTTCTTACTTGCATTGTATCCAATTGAGTAGCAACATCATTAATGAGGTCTTATTTAAAGTCTGCTAACATTTTAGATAGCTACATTTTGGACACACCTCCTCCATTAGAATTATGAGGGAGGGATCTCAAGCCTCTTCCTTTCTTGATAGTAACCAAAGAATAGTTAAGACACATATTCTTTTGATGATGGTGGTGAAGGAAATTGGTCATTGGTATCAGTAAACACATTCTATAATGGTTCTTCCTCTTGTAGAATTCTAGTGGATTTCCTTAGGTGCTAGATCAAGAACCTCAAATGGTTCTTCCTGATTAAGATTAGGTAGGAATCACCCAAGATGGTCCTAATGCCTATGGATGCAAAATTTAGCAAAATGCAAACTAACTTAATGACTTTTGGGTTGAACTAAATTGACACCATCCCTAGCAAAGCTGTCAAAAATGACTCATTAGAACAATATCCTAGTAACACAAGGATTGAACATCCTTAAACAATGATTCATTGCTGAAATTCATCATGTTTACACTAAGAACATCATGCTAGACTAATTTACTATATCAATATGGGAAAGTAAACTTGAGATAGTGACTACAAAGTTTATGGTTTAGTTCTTCTCATTAGTCATCACTACTAAGGTAAAAGTAGTTGCTATAGGAAACTTATACTAGAAACTAAACTTACAAAATAAATAAACAATGCTCTATAAATTAACCTATGCTATAGGATATAGTCAATGGTTCTATTACCAATGACTGCAGGAACAACAATACTTAACAACTCAAAAGAAACTTAAGTAAATTCTACCTAAGCATGAACAAAGGATTCACCTTTCGTGTGGGTCCCCATGGAAGTGTGAATGAATTATAACTCAGAGATTGAAGTGAAGAATTATCATATATTTATTCAATAAAACATGTACACAATATAGAGTATAGAGATTCTTTATTCTACTGCTTGCTTATAACATGAATGTCTCATAAACAAAAAAACATCTAACTCCCTACAAATAGAAGCTCCAGCTTATTTAAATGAAACTAGGAAAATTAGAGCACCTATAAACTAAGTCTTCCATTACATAGCATAACAGCTTTTAGCTTCAAGAGTGACCTCATCATTTATGCAAGAAGATAAACCACATTCAATGATTCAAAAATATAGGAACGCTCGACAACTAAACTATCTTGAACCAAATCAACAACTACAAAGTGATGGAAGGAGTAGAGCTATAAATGAACTCTAAAATAGTTGCTCACCTTGAAAGAGCCACTCATCCTTTAGTTTGCACTCCTTTTTTGACATATTCTTCCTATAAAAGGTTAACAAAACAAAAATCCAAAACATGAATCCAAGGCATACATCATAATAAGTTTTTCTCATTTAAATGTAGCCTTGTCACAAAATTGCAGGAAGTCAACCCATTAAAGCTTAGAGAAGAAATATACCAGATTACCATAACATTCATTAATCTAGATATATATTTAGTATTATCTTTAACTTTCATAAGCATCAACTATACATATAGTTAAAACTTATAAATATAAAGTATTGTATCATGTTCATGAAAAACCATAAAAACCATAAGATATTCAAGTTTGTGCTTCGAAAATCATAAACAAAATAGAGCACAAAGGAGACAATGAGGAGATGCAGGATTAGGCTTGTCCTGAGCCACAAGGCAGAGATATCCTTGCATAGACACAAGATGCTCTAAGAAGATTGTGAGACTGGATGAGGATAGTGTAGTGGTAGCTTGAAGAGCTATAGATTCAAGTCACAATATGGGATGCACATCTAATAGAGTGGGATCAAGAGATCCAAGAGCTACAACAACAACTAGAGTACCATTGGAAGAAGGCCCAAACAAAGACATAAAGAGAAAAATACTATTAGACAACTTATGTGGGGATAGTCCTAGAGGCAACAAAATAGGTGCCCTAATTCTCAGAGTATGTGAGTGCATTAGAGGGTGCATGGCCACTAGCTAGAGCATATGTGCCTCTGCCTCCTCCTCCACCCGGGGATGAAGGAGAAGGATGTAGTTAGTCTACTCTCTTCTATCTAGTTTTGATCATGTATGTGAGATGTATCAACATCCTTTTGTATCAACATACATTTTTTTCTCTTATGATTTTGTGTACATGAGACGTGTAGCTAGTTGATCTTAATTTATGCAAATATATATGATGTATGAATACGTAGCCTAGATGAGATGGATGTTATTATGCAAATGTGATGAATGCAATATAGAGATGTGATGCATGTTTATGACATGATTTGATGATGTGTAGATGAATGATATGATAATGCAAAATGAATATGTACTAACATCTCATGCAAGATTTACAATTATTTGCTCATGATAGGTGCCCCAACAAATTTTTAAAGATTGACCAAGGGATCAAATGCTTGTGTAGTCAAGATGAAACATGATAAATTAAAGAAATCAGCAACATCTCAAGTTGAAGAATGTGAGTAAAGAAGTAACCAAAATCATATTTTAATGCAGTTTTAGTATGAAATGCAATCCTATGCTAGACGTAATCCCTAGGACTGGTTACTAAATCCATAAGATAGCTTTCATCATAGAGATTTTTATTAAGGCCATTGAATGTCATATAATCCTTCCTAAGATTGCAACCATGATAATATTGTTGATCTCATATTAGTTTTGACAAGTGAGTGTCAACACACTTAAGACATTTACTTAGTTCATGCCGAACTAGTAATGCATGCTGAGTACAACATGTAAATATTAGACCATGCCAAGTTTCAATGAGTGTCAAGTTACTCATGTGTTGAGTCACTCAAGTGCCAAGTAGATAGACCATGCTAAGTGATTCAAGTGTCAAGTAAATAGTGGATGTCAAGTACTTCAGGAGCTGAGTCAGAATAGTATATGTCTAGCATTAGAGACTACATATGTCGAGTAACATAGATTGCACATATTTGTTTGTTATGGCACAAAAAACTATGTAAACCATTTTTTAGCTGACCTAAGGATAGTTTTTGATCCTTTAGAGATAAGGAAAAATCTTTATGCAGATTACCTATGCAAATTACATATAGGCAATAAAAAATGGGAAGGTTTAAGTTGAAAAATGGATGAATCTTCGCTGTAGATTTATACCTAACCCTAAGCCACCTTAGTATTCTTAAGGAGGATGAAACCCTAAATTTTTAATAGAGTAGAGAACATTGCAAAGGGGTGAATAATCAAATTGGAGGAGTGAACAAGATAGTTTGCAGAGCATTCAAGGTGACTTAGTAGTAAGAGTGAATTACATAATCAATTAAGTGAAGAATAGAAGATAGAGGATACAACATGGATACATAAAATTGTGAAGGATTAAACAAAGATTGGATAGAGCTGATCTATTATTAGGCAAGCAAGTTCCAACTACAAGATCAATGCTAAGACATTTTGATAGGTGATTTCAATTAAATCTCCTAGATGGAGTAGTCCTAATAGGCTTTACCAAATCCTTTAACAGGGTGGCATTCCAACTAAATGACCTAAATTCCTTTAATAAGGCACACTTCTAATAGGGTGTTGAAATCCTCTAACAAGGTGGGACTTAGTAGTCTTTGTAAGCCTTTAACAAGATAGGCCTTTCACAGGGTAGATCATGATTCATGGTCAAACCATTGTAACCTTAATTAGCTACACTTTATTGTTGTAGTAGTGAATATTTATGGGTATCATCCCCACTCCAATTTTACCTTCTCATTTAGAGGTTTTATGTGTAATCATATATGGTGTTAAGTGCATGTGTTTGATTACATGTTTACATGATTGATGCATATGCTTTATATGTTATTTCAGTTTATTGTGCATGTGATGTATGAAAGGTGAAAGTTTTATGGGTCCTATTTTAAACTTTTGATTCACCCCCCAAACCCCTCTTAGAAGTTTACTCCTTTCCCACTTGTAATTCTAACAATTGGTATCAAACCTAAGTTCTCTAAAAGAGAAGCTTTGTAGCTTAGAGGAAAGATCTTGAAATGGAAGTATATAAATTGGGAAAGACTATTGAGAACTAGGAGATTGAGATTCATCTTATACTACATCAACTAAATAAATTTAGAGATGCTTTAAAGAGTTCCTTGAAGAGAAGGAAATAAATTGTCATTGTAGATAATGACACACTATACAAAGAGATAGAAACTACCAAGCTATTTGCAGATGGAAACCCCATTGAATTTGATGCAACGATTGTAGATCTAATGGAGAAGAATAGAATCCAAGCTAAAGAAATTAGAAATATCAAGTCGGAGGAAGAATCACAAGCTATACTACTATGTGAGTTGACTAAAAAAAAGAAGAAAGCCATGGATGATAAGGCCATGATTGAAGAAGACAAAAATCTCTTGAACAATTGATTAGAAGAGAAGTCAACAGAGCTAACCAAGATCTCAAACATGCAATTGGATACCTTAAGCCAAATGATGAATGCTCATAATGAGTTGAATGTCAAGGACATTGAGATAACTACATTGAAGTTGTAGAACGAACAATTGCAAAATGACCTAAAAAGAGAAAATGAATTTGTTGAAAGTTTCAACAAGCCAAATGAAGTGATAAAATACTTTGAGCAATTACTAAGATCCCCTAGATCTAACAAAGATATATCAAGACTAGGTTACACAAGCATTGAAGAAGGAGAATCATCCAAAGTTGTTGAAGAAAGGAACAACAGAGGTAAGAATTCCAAACCTACTTGTCATAGTTGTGGAAATAAAGGACATACTACTCATCTATGCAGGAGCAACAATACAAATTAGAATGTCAAGCCTAAGAACATGGTTCATCGTCATAAGTGCAATAAACAAGGTCATCAAGCACATGAATGCAGAAACAGGACCATGCATAAACAAAATTTTTAAGGATATTGCTACACTTGTTAGAAGTATGGACATAGAGCCTTTGAATGCAAATCCAAATCCATGCGCTCATCAAACAAGCTAGAAAAGATAAGAAGCTATGGAAACTCTTATAATTGGGATTACAATACAAGATATAGCTGCTACTATTGTCAAGAATATGGACATATTCCTAAGAACTATATTAGGACTCACTTCAATGGTAACTACAAAAGGTGGTTGAGTCAAACCACATGCTTTAGCTATTTGAAGACTGGTCATATTAGTAAGTATTATCCAACTAGTCAAAGACACCAAGTTGTGGATTTGATAAAGGCAAAGGCAAGGCAAATGTTGAACACATCAGGAATGAGATGAATTAGACATGGAAGAAGAAAGATGGTTGTAGTACATCAAATAGAAAAGGGATCACTTCACCCAATGGGTCAAGTGGTCACACCTCATCAAAATAAGCAAACAAGAGGTATGTGAGATTGATATTTTAAGTATTATATCATACATCAATTCTAAAAGAAGTTAGTATTGAAAGGACTACATTAGCATGAATGAAGATGCAAGATGTTGTTGAAAATTCAAGATTAAATTTTTAAGTTTTCATTTTGTTGTCGATCATAAAAAGTTTTCAATGGATGTCAAATGGAATGCTAGTTGATATCAAGCTACCAGATTAGCTAGGTGATGTCGAGTCTATAGTAGCTACTGAGTGATGGTAATATCAATGGATGCTGAATGATTTTGAAATCAAGTTAATGCTGAGTTTACAACTATACAAGGACTAAGCATTAATTGTAAGGGTTTTTGAAGGGGATATATTTTTTTTTCACTTATTTTTCATCATTTCAAATTCAAGCAAGAGAAAATAGAGCAGAAAAAAATTCAAAAATTTGTTCAAAGTGACTACAAAGATTTACGCGATGAATTCACACAAATTCTTCAAGATTTTTAAGGTATTTATCACAAGCTGAGCTACACAGTTTTTATTGTACAAAAACCTTAGTTTTACAAAATGGCATCTAGCTCAAAGAATGTAGAAGGGAAGGATGTTTTGAATGTCCAACTAGTTAGGAATGAGGTCAAACAACCAATATTCAAGGCCATCCCTAAAATAGCATAGAAACAATATCCCTCTCACACATTATCCATGATCCTGCCAAATGTTATTATGGTACAAGATGTTAGGAAATCTTACAATTGCAAAATAGGAGGAATAGGAGACATGGAAACCAGAGAAGCCTATAATAGACTATGTGAAAATGGTGTTCTAAAAGAAGAATTCAAAAATTTTGAAAGGAAGAGTTTGACCCATGCCATAGATTTTCATACCATTTTCAAGATTTAATGAATTTGAATTGTCTTAAGCTGAATACATGATGGGTCCTTATGACTAGAAGGAGGACTAATTAAGATATCAAAGAGGTTAATCCATAGGGTGACTAGATACCCTACCCTAGATTGGCCCAAGACTCTGAGGAGTGACTCCAAATAAGTGATAGAGAGGAACATAGGGGAAAAGTGGAACGAACAAGGAATCACAATTGACACTATTACTAATCCACTACTAAACTTTGTTGTTAGTGTAATCTCACACAAATTCTATCAATCTAGCAGTAGATGTTGGCTATAGAATTGTGAAGAAAGATCATACTAATGATTTGGCTGAGCTATAGTTGCAATAATCGATGGAAAACTTAGGAGCTATAAGGAAAAGCAAAAGTGCACAATGCAAATTTGGTTCAATACTTATTTGTATATTCTTTTATGGAAAAAATAAATTTCCCTCCTTTGGTATAGTTGGATGGAAGACCAATAGGTAAATAGCAGTGTAGATCAATGAGTATATTGCACAAATGGGAGAAAATTTTGAAACATTGATGATTAGGTACTTTGAGGACTTTAAGAAGTCAATGAAACAAAGAATGAGGATGCCTATCTCATTAGTTGAGCAACATTACAATGATGTATGCTTTCTTATTGATGCTGATTAAACCTTTATATGGGCTACTACACCAAGGGTCAAATGGTTAAGACCACTTGAATATGAGATCAATGTTGATGAAGCATCAGCAACAATAATTGCACTTCTAGTAGAGGAAGTGGAAAAAACAACAAAAATCTTTGGAAATTATCATCTGATGAAATCAAAGATTGAAATGGAGTTGAAAACTGCCTCCACACTTCAAAAAAAAGATAAACTAGTGAAGAAGCTAAAGGCCAAATTTGGTGAAGGTACAGGTGAGGAAGAAGAGGAAGAACAAGAACAAACATAAGGACCTCTTGCATTGACCCAAGGCATGAGAGACGAAAAGGAAGAAGAAGAAATAGAAGGTGCTAAGGGAGAAGAAGATGAGGAAGCACCAACACATGTTGAGTCAAAGAAGAGAAAGCTTAAGGCATAGCATGTGACTTGGGCAAAGAAAATTGCAAAGCCAAGCCCAGCCAAGCCTACTACTCCTACCACTAGAGTGAGCACTTGTGAAAACATAAAGAAGACCAAGGGAAAGACAAAGGTAATAGAACAAGGAGGCCAAGAGTAGAAGAAACAAAGAAGAAAGTATATTTCACAACCTAATTCATAGGAAGAAAAGACTGAATCTAATGATTTGAGTCAATTCAAAGTGGTAAGTCACAAACCACTCTTTGCTATTAAAATTGTGTGTGAAAATGTTAGAAATAATGCAGACTTATCTAATTTAAAGAATATTGATTTTGAAAAACTTGAAAGAGAAGAGAAGAATCTAGTAGAAGAGGCAATGTATGCAATGATGTCTAAATTTAAGAATAATCCACTTGAATTTGATAGCACTATACCAAAGGGCCTATATGAAATTGTTGAACAAAAGTGGCATTATTGATTAAATTTGGAAAAACAAATTACAGAAACAACACTAGCCCAGGTAATGCCAAAATTTTTTTTAAAAGGGTACATTGCCAAGGCAAACAAGAAATATGGAGGAAACTTTGCACCAAAGTATAGAGCCTTCAACATTCTTCAAAATAACATTGAAGATTTTGTAAAGAAATCCACACAAATGTGGATGTTTATCTATGGATTAACTATTGTGAAACAAGGAGAAGAGAACCCCTTTGAGGGTAAGAATGATGACAAAAATGACAAAGAAGAGGAAAACAAAGAAGATAGTAAGGAAGAAGGAAATGCAGTGTAAGGGGAGACTAAAAAGATAGATACTGACATAGCCATAGCTGAATATAAGAAGCATGAGGAATAGAGTGTGCAAGACACACAAATGTTGAGTACCTATCCCCCTCATGACACAAGTGTAATTGCAAAAACCATAATTGTCAAGGTTGTTCCTAATGCATCAACTCAGAACATCAATCCATTAACTATAAATGATTGAAGAAGATTCTAGACCAATCTACACTACAAGCACAAGTATGTAATAATCCAATTTTGGTCAGTGTAGAAGAACTTCAAAAGGCAATAACTGAGGTTACAAGGGATAATGTGAATCTACAAGAACCACCTTTTACCATCCCTTTAGTTACTTAAGTACAACCTTTCACTCAAACAATAGTAGATACATCTACTAAGGTTGATACTAATATTAAAGTTGATATAATGGAATAGAAACAAACTATATAAGAATAAAAAAGGGATAACAATAGAGCAAATAGGATAGATAGATTTATCTATACCTAAAACACAAACACAAGGTGCAAGTCAAGTCATTGTCATAGATGAAGACAAGTCTAAAGAAGGTGAGAAAACACCTAAGGTAAAAGAGCAAGAAGCCATCTAGCCACTGGTAACTCTACCAACATCTAGCCCTTCTCCTAAAAAAATTCTTCAGAAGCCAGGAAAGGAAGCTATACCATTTCAAATCTCAGTGCTAGGCTCAAGCTCTTCAAAATTTGATAAGGTAACTCACTATGGTGATATCACTTTAGATGAAGAGATAATAATTCCTAAATTTGATTATGACACAATGACAATAGATCAAATAAGAATTTCACAACAAGCTTTAGAGAAGAAGAAGCATCAAGAAATGCTTAGGAGGGAATACAAGCAAAAGTAAGCACTACAAGAAATTAAAGACATCTTTTTAGATGCATTCAGCTTGCCTACTCCTAAAGAAATAAAGCCACTATTAGAGAAATTGTCAGATGTAGTGGAAAAGTTTAACAATGAAGACATTGGTACAAGTGCATAACTTTTTGAGTGGTCAAAAAAGAAATTCTAGAGAAAGGTTAATGAGAAGATATCTACTGAGATGCACTGACTCAAGTTGGACTAGCAACAAAAGTTGAGGATGTGAATAAGGTACTTGAGAACATATTATCATTGTACACCAAATTATGTGACCCTACACTCTTCACCCAAGAGACCAGACATCACATTCTGAGCTTGGAGAGAAATCTCAATATATCAAGTACAAGGTTACCTCAGAGCCCAGCTCAAGGTGAGAAGCATTTTAGCACATTTCTTTAAACACAAAGTTAGTTAGCTATGTTAATATTAGAAGAGGCTAACATAAGAGCCAAATTGATTAATATACAAGTGTCTCTCACCCCTCACATGGAAATACTATAGAAGGAAGTAGGCTATGGAAAAACTTTGCTAAAGAAAGACCCCAATCTTTCTACTTTAGATGGCCTAGTACACCTTTCTGCCAAGCTTGCCATCCAACTCAAGTCACTAGATGTTGCATGTGACAACTAGGATGCATTTCTAAAAATCATAATGTAGGTCCACAAATAATTTTTGGAGAAACACATTATTTGTGTATAGCCCACTTGACATAACTGTCAAAAAGGGGGAGAATATTCTAACGGGGATAGAATAAAAGGGGGAGAATATCCTATAGGAGAGACAAAAAAAAGGATGAGAATATCCCATGTGTAAGAATAAAGAAAGGGGAAGTTATACATTTTTTGAGAAATACAATGTAGAGATAAAAATAGAGCAGAATAGAGCATGAAAGAGTATCAGTCAGCAGAGACAAATCTACTGAGGATGGAGAATAGATTTTGGATACAAAATAGACATATTAATTTAGGGGGATTTATAAATTTTGAGGCATATAGGTTATTGCAAAAAAATTTGAAAATTTTGAAATTCTACATATAAGCTAAGTTATGGATATGTTATACTCAAAAATATTAGATTGATTGTGTATATTCAAGTGTTTTTGACACTCATGTCAAAGGGGGAGATTGTTGATCTTAGATTGGTTTTGACAAGTGAGTGTCAACACACTTAAGAGATTTACTTAGTTCATGCCAAACTATAAATGCATGTCAAGTACAACATATAAATATTAGACCATGCTGAGTTGCAATGAGTTCTGAGTCACTCATGTGTCGAGTCACTCAAGTTCCAAGTAGATAGACCATGCTGAATGATTCAAGTGTCAAGTAAATAGTAGATGCCAAATAGTTTAGGTGTCAAGTTAGAATAATGTATGTCAAGCATCAGAGACTACATATGTTGAGTAATATAGATTGGACATATTTTTTTGTTATGACACAAACAACTTTGTAAACCATTTTTCAACTGATGTAAGGATAGTTTTCGATCCTTTAGAGATAAGGACAAAAATTTATGTAGATTCCCTATGCAAATTACATGTAGAAAATAAAAAATGGGAAGGTTCAAATGGAAAAATCTATGAATCTCAGCTATAGATTCATACATAACCCTAAGCCACCTTAGTCTTCTTAAGGAGGACAAAACCCTAAATTTTTAATAGAGTAGAGAGCATTTCAAAGGGGTGAATGATTGAATTAGAGAAGTGAACAAGATAGTTTGCAGAGCATTCAAGGTGACTTAACAGTAAGAGTGAATATTTGAATTTGTTAAGTGAAGAATGAAGGATAGAGGATATAGCATTGATACATCAGATTGTGAAGGATTAATCAGAGATTGGATAGAGGTGATCTGTTATAAGGAAATCAAGTGCCAATCACAAGATCTATGTTGAGACATTTTAACAGGTGATTTTAGTTAAATCTCCTAGGTGGAGTAGTCCTAATAGGCTTTACCAAATCCTTTAATAAGGTGGCATTCCAAGTGAATGACCTAAAGTCCTTTAACAAGGCACACTTCTAACAGGGTGTTGAAATCCTCTAACAAGGTGGGACTTAATAGTCTCTATAAGCCTTTAACAAGGAAGGCCTTTCATAGGGAAAATCATGATTCATGGTCAAACCATTGTAACCTTAATTAGCTACACTTATTGCTACAGTAGTGAAGATTTGTGGGTGTCATCCCCACCCCAATTTTACCTTCTCATTTGGAGGGTTTTTGGGTAATCATATCAGGTGTTAAGTGTGCATGTTTGATTACATGTTTACATGATTGATACATATGCTTTATATGTTATTTTAGTATATTATGCATGCGATGTATGAAAGGTGAAAGTTTTGTGTGTCCTAGTTTAAACTCTTGATTCACCACCCCCCTTCCCCCAACCCTCTCAGAAGTTTACTCCTTTCCCACTTGTCATTCCAGTAAATATGAATATGACATTTATCTTAGTTTTGTTTGAATCAAATTTAAGAATTAAGGAACAAGAAGCCATTATAACAAAAACATTTGTTCCTTTTAATGTAGCAAGTGAACATAAGCATTAGAGCATAAACAGTAGGATGACTAGAATTTTTCTTTCATACAAACACACTAGACACAATATAGATCCTTCTCATGCTAAGTAATCAATAAGTATTATGTATGTAAAGACCCTTGTAACATTCATAACCTAAGATAGAAGTGTGATAAGTATACACATATTGACCTATTTATTCACTTCATAGGACGAGTATCAGTATTTTACTATAGCATAGAGAATTTACTCAAACAATCAAGGAGAATAACCAACCTTACTAAAGTTTTCATATAAAATGAGTTAAGGTACACATGTTCATACAACATGAGATAAAGGCTCTTATAGTGGACACTCCTTTTATATGTATGCTTTAGATCATTGGAACCAAACCAACAAGCAGAAACCAAAGAAAGAATCATGCCCCTAGTCCTTGCTTCTCTAGTCAAATGAGACATCCTCAAATTCATCAAAGGGGAATGACAAAGAAAAAGAAAAACACACAAAGAAAAGATCAAAATAGCTCAAATAATTTTAGTTTTCTCAATTCAGTTTCAGAAATGTTGATGTTCAAAATGGTGACTGACTTTAGAGAGATATTGCATGAGAAGAATATCATTAGTAGACTAAGGGATAGTAGAAAAACACATTTATGATAATTGGTAACTAATTTGAAAGAGATATTCTTCAAGAGGAATCTCATTAGTAGACTAAGCGATAGTAGATAGACATAGTTAGGACAATTGGTGACTAACGTGAAAGAGAACTTCTTCGAGAGGAATCTCATTAGTAGACTAAGTGACAATAGACATACATAGTTAGGAAAACTGGTGACTAACATGAAAGAGATCTTCTTCAAGAGGAATCTCATAATTAGATTAAGAAACAATAACTAGACACAATTAAGACAACTAGTAATTGACGCGAAGGAGATCCTCTAAAAACCATAGGGTGTTTCCTTGTAGACTATGACAAGTTTCAGTCCATGTAGATATTGAGCATAGTCTCAAGTATAACTAAGAGTATATGCATGAGTGAAAGCAGAAAACTATAGTAGTAATGCAGAATACAAAAAACAAGAAACCAACTGTATAAGAGCTAGAAGATGCACTGTAAGATATAGCATTTGAAACAAGAGGCAACTTTTTACTAGGTTTTCACCTTCTTGGTATAGATTCTATTTTTTCTACCATGATGCCTATATGATAATTTTTCATCAATGGAACTTTTCTTCTTTTTTCTTTTTCTTTTTTCTTCTCTTTTCTTAAATTTTTTTTATATATTTTGATTTTTTCAAAAAAAAAATGGTATTACCAAGGCACCTATTGCTAGGTTTTCACTAAGGAAATAGATTTTTTAAAGGACTTTTTGCAAAATTTAGACCTTTTTTAGGAAATTTAGATATTTACAAAGAGCTTTAAAAAGCATATCAACTATAGAAAAATTTTAGATGAAGAGTGTTGACTAACTCCTTTAGCGATTCTCTTTCAGTAGTAGAGTTGATAAACATCAGATCCAAACACTATAGTGACAATGTATGGACCAAGCTAGTTGGGCTCAAACTTTCCTTTCTATATTTGTTGTTGCTAATTTTTAGGGTTTTCCCTCAAAATGAGGTCACCCACTTGGAAGTCACATGGTTTGACTTTCTTATTGTAGCTTTTGGACATACACTTTTGATAAACTCGTAGATGATCAAACACCACTTGCTAACATTCATCTAGCAATTATAGCTCTTTTAGCCAAGATATTCTATAGTCATTATCTATAATGAGGTCTTTCAGAGAGATTCATAGATTAGGGATCTCATCCTCAATAGGAAGCACAACACCTGCTCCATATACCAAAGAAAATGTCATTATTCCTATAGGAGTTATGATACTTATTCTATAAGCCCATAGAGCCAAATTGATTTGAAGGTGTCAGTTCCTTCCACATTTTTAAACTGTACCATGTAGGATTTTGAGAATAACCAAATCAAAGGCCCATTGTTGAAATGGCCAAAGTGTGATGAAATGAATTAGCTCCCTAGCTGGAGAATGAATCTGATTTCCATGAAGTTGATATTGCTTTCAAGACTTTGCATATTTTATTGCCTCTTTCTCCATTTTTGACCAATAGTAATGAACTCTAATAATTTTGTGAGGCAGTGTCAAGCCATTTATGTATGATATACAAATGCCTTTGTGTACCTCAATTGACACACATTTTGACTCATCAGGTTCTAGACACCTAAAGTCATTAGCATTTCAAATAAGGTGACATTTCTCATTTTGGGTTAGAGTATCTAGAACAATTTGGTCACATAAGTAAGAGTAGATGTGATGGTAGTGAGATGAATCATGTCCTATAATAGAAAAAATCATTCAAGATTAAGGGTAATCAAAGGCAAGGTAGGATAATTTATCCACTAGGAACTCATGTCAAAAGTCATTTTCTAGCATTTGTAACATAGAAGCTAGAGTAGCCATTGCATTAGCCACCTTGTTATCTACCTAAGGAATTTTTTGGAAAGTAACACATGCAAAGTAATTTTTTAGATCATCAATCATTCTTTTGTAATGTGTCAATTTTTCATCTTTTGTCTAATAAATATCATTAATCTATTTGATCACCAACTATGAGTCGCCAAAGATATTTAGTTTGTTTACCCTCCATTCAACAACGATTTTCATTCCGTTAATCAAGGCTTCATATTCAATAATATTTTTTGTACAAGAAAATATAATCTTGAACACCTTAAGTAAAGAATATTTTTGTAGTGTTATGAATACAAGTCCACCACCAGATCCTTTTTGTGTGAAGGATCTATCAAAGAGCATAACCCATGTTTGGTGTGTAAGCAATAGAATAGACTCGTGAGGAAATTCAATATTTAGTGGTTGATGACTTTGCAATGGTGCTTCTACTAGTTGATCATAAATTTCTTGTCCTTTGATAGCTTTTCATTCTATATATTCAATATCATATTCACTCAGGATCATAACCCATTTAGCCAGCCTTCCTGTCAAAGTAGTTTTTCTATGTAAGCACTTTAATGGATTTTTTTTACAATCAGTCTTGTAGTATGAGTGAGCATGTAGTTTTGTAACTTATGGGAAGTGAAAAAAACTTCCAAGCAAGCTTTCTCAATAATGTTGTAATTCATCTCATAGAAGATCAATGTATGACTGAGATAGTAAATAGCTCACTCCTTATTATTGTTGTCATTTTGAGCCAACAAGATACCTAGAGATGGGTCTATTTCAAAGATGTACAAAATGAGTGGCTTCCCATAAATAGGAGGCATAAATATTGGTAGATTAGTAAGATACTTCTTGATCTAGGTAAGAAAATTCAAGTGTGGAAACAATTTCCTACTCTAACCCCTCAAGGAAAGTATTTTACAAATTCTATTGAAATCCTTACAATTTGAGATTTTATATTATATAAACAACAATATTGCATTCAAACATGAATACAAAAAATAAATAGAGAAGAAAAATACAAACACACAGATATGCCAGTGGGGAAACACCTTTCGATAAAACAGCCCCACCTCTCCAAAACTTACACAATGTATTTATTATCTTTGACACAAAGGTTACAATATACTTGCAATGTAAGTTCTTTCAGGACACAAAAGACAAATCTAGTTGCAACAAAACACTACCAACAATACAATTTTTACTTTATCCTATCTGCAACCCTAAAGTTTCTTATATCATAGGCTTTCCATTTTAGGGAAATTTCCAAAGAAGAATTGTATTACAATTTTAACATTCTCCAAAAAAGCAGGAACCCAATTTTTTTTGGGGTGATGCCTCGAACCTTGTGCACTAGATGGAGACTTGAGGGTACAATACTCAATGATCAATTGCCACATGTGTTCACATCTTCACCCATCATTGTATCTTCCAAAGATAGCTCTTATACGTCATATGAATCCATCATAACCATTTCTGTCATGATCTCCTTACAAACAATTCAAGATGCCAACACATGCAAGTGGAGTGACACATCAACATGCCAACTAGACATGTACTCTCACACTTAGTTACATTATTTGCAAAAAACAAATTTACAACAAAAAAAAAAATGATTAGGAATTATCCAAGGTTGATACACCTTATTCCTAAAAATATATGCTAAGATTTGATCACAATATGTGTTGTAGTCATATTTCACACCTTTATGCAAGGCTTTAGTGAATGGTTGTGATTTAGCTACTAACTATGATATGAACCGATGAATAGATTGAAGTCTTCCTTGTAGCTCTCTCATTTGACTAATTTTGTGAGGTGGAGGAATCTCCATTATAGCTTGAGCCTTTGTTGCATCTACCTTGATTCCCTTTGTAGACACAATGTACCCAAGTAGTTTCCTTGATGTGACACCAAAGGCACATTATCTTAGGTTTGAATATGAGACTGAATTTCTCCATGCAATCTAGGATAGGTCCCAAATCTTGAAGATGAGTGTTTCATTGCATACTCTTGACTAAAGTATCATCAATATAGTCTTCCATCATTTTATGCATCATGTCATGAAATATTGTTGTAAGTACACATTGATATGTTGTACCAACATTCTTTAAAGCGAATGACATTATAATCTAGAAAATAGTACCCCATGGACAAGTGAAAGCAATATTCTCTTAATCTTTGAGCCCAAGTTTAATTTGATTATACCCAAGAAACCATCCATTAAAGAGTACATTTCATATCCAGCCATCATTTCCACTACCATATCAATGTTAGGTAGTGGAAAATCATTCTTAGGACATGCTTTATTTAGATATCAGAAATTAGTGCAGATCTTTGATAGATTTTTCATGCTTTGAGAGGAGAACTATATTTGATATCCATTCAACATAATCAATAGCATGAATGAACCAAATTTCAAGAGATTTTCTAGTTTAACTTTAACAAGAAGTGCCACATGAGGGTGCATATTTTTGAGTTTCTATTTAATAGGTTTCACCCCTAGTGCAATGGAAAATTGGTACATAATAAAATCAAGATCTAGACCCTTTTGGAATTAGAAGTGGAAAGAGTAAACTTCTAAGGTGGGGGGGGGGGGGTGGAGTGAATTAGGAGTTTAAACTTAGACCCATAAAAATTTCACCATTCATTCATCACATGCATTAATATACTGAAATAACATGTAAAGCATATGCATCTAAATCATGTAAACATGTAAGAAATCACACACATAACACCAAATATGATTACCCAAAAACATTCCAAGTGAGAATGTAAAACTAGGGTGGGGATGACACCCATAAATATTAACTACTATAGTAATAAAGTGTATCCAATGAAGGTTACAATGACTTGACCATGAATCATGGTTTACCCTATGAAAGGTATGCCTTATTAAAGGCTTACAAAAATTGTTAGGTCTCACCTTGTTAGAGTATTTCAACACCCTCTTAGAAGTGTGCCTGGTTAGAGGGCTTCAACTTACAATTAAGTAAGCATGCTATTAAAGGATTTCATACAGCCTATTAGGACTACTTTGTTAAGAGATTTAACTGAAATCACTTGTTAAAATGTCTCAGCATAGATCCCACGATTAGCACTTGCTTACATGATGATAGATCACCTCTACACAATGTCTAATTGATTCTTCATGATCAAATGTCTCAATGTTATCCTTTTCTTTATCCTCGATTCTTCTCTAACTGATTATGCAATTCACTTCTTACTTTTAAGTCACCTTAAATGCTCTATAAACTATCTTGTTTGCTCTTCCAATTTGATCATTCACCCATATTATTTTCATAAAGAGTTTAGGGCTTTGTCCTCCTTAAGAAGACTTAGGTGGCTTAGGGTTAGGTATGAATCTACATATGAGATTCATCTATATTTCTTCTTAAACCTTCCCATTTTTTGATTGGCTACATGTTATTGCATAGAAAATCCAAATATAGATTCATCCTTATCTCCAAAAGATCATAATCTATCCTTAAGTTAGTTCAAAAATGGTTTACATAGTTGTTTGTGCCATTATGAATAAATATGTTAAAATTGTCTCACTCGGTATATGAAGTCTCTAGTGTTCAACATGCACTATTCTATATTCTATGACCCAACACCTGCATTACTCAGCATTCACTATTTACTTGGCTCTTGAATCACTTGGCATGGTCTATTTTCTTGGCTCCTTAGTGACTCAGCACATTAGTGGCTCGACACTTATTG
Source organism: Cupressus sempervirens (assembly GCA_028749045.1). Classification (NCBI taxonomy): domain Eukaryota; kingdom Viridiplantae; phylum Streptophyta; class Pinopsida; order Cupressales; family Cupressaceae; genus Cupressus; species Cupressus sempervirens. The sequence goes on from CM053783.1 coordinate 454,526,817, forward strand.
CAACTTGGCATGATCTATTATTTACATGTTATGCTCAACATGTATTACTAGTTTGACATAAACTAAGTAAATGGCTTAAGTGTGTTGACACTCACTTGTCAAAACTAATCTAAGATCAACAATCTCCCCCTTTGACATGAGTGTCAAAAACACTTGAATATACATAATCAACTTCAATCTTCTTGAGCATAACATATCCATGACTTGACATATATACAAAACTTCAAAATTTGAAAAAAATTCTATAATAACCTATATACCTCAAAATTGATAACTCTCCCTGAGTTAGTATGTTTTTTTCACATCCAAAATTTGTGCTCTCTTTAACTTCAATGTGTTGTATCTAATATTCTTTCATCTGATATGATCTATCTTAGCTAATATCTGTATCTGTTTTCTACTTTCTCTCAAAAAAATGCATATCGCCCCCAACGATATAATTTTGATACTATGCTTCCCCTTTGTATATCACCTCTTTTGTTCATACTCCCTCATATCATGTTTCTCATATTATATCTTTTCCTTTCTTTTATTCTTCCCCTGTATTTATTCTCCCCTTTTAATATTTCTCCCCCTTTTTTACACTTATGTCAAATGGGTTATACACCTATGGTGTGTTTGTCCAAAAAGGATTTGTAGACATCCATTATTATCCTTAGAGTTGCATCCCAGTTGTCACATGAAACATCCAATAACTTAATTTGGATTGCAAGCTTGGCAGCAAGGTGCACTAGACCATTTAGAGTAGAAAGATTGGGGTCTTTCTTTAGTAAAGTCTTAGCATAGCCTAGCTCCTTGTGCATTATCTCCATATGAGGGGTAAGCATAGCCTAAATACTTGTTAGTTTGGTACTAATATTAGCCTCATCTTCTATTAAGATAACTAACTAACTCTGTTCTTGAAGAAACATTCTAAAATGCTTCTCACTTTGAGCTAGATTTGATGGTAGGCTTGCATCTGATGCATCTCCAGACTCAAAATGTGACTTCTAGTCTCTTGGGTGAAGAGGTTAGGGTTGCATGGTTTTGTGTATAGTGGGAATTTTTTCTCAAGTACCTTCTTCACATTCTCAACCTTTTTTGCCAATGCAACTTGTTGTAGTGCTATCTTACTGGACATTTTCTCATTTACCTTTCCTTGAAACTTCTTTTTAGACCATTCTAAAAGTTTTGCATTTATAAAAAAGTCTTTTCTTGTGACCTTTTCCACTATATTAGTTAGTTTTTCTATAAGTGGCTTGATCTCTTCAGGAGTTGGAAAGCTAAATGCATCTAAAAGATGTCCTTGATATCTTGGAGTGTTTTCTTCTACCTTTGTTCTCTCCTAAGAATTTCTAGATGCTTTTTCCTCTCTAAGGCTTGTTGCAAAATGCGTATTTTCTCTAGTGTCATAGTGTCATAGTCATATTTTGGAATCACAATTTCTTCATCAAGGCTTATGTCTCCATAGTGAATTACCTTTTCTACCTTTGATGAGCTAGGGCTTGACATTGAGATTTTGTAATGGAATGGCTTCTGTGGTCGACTTCTGAAGAACTTGTGTAGGAGGAGTGTCAGATGTTAGTAGGGCTACTAGTGCTTGAATGGCTTCTTGTTCCTTCACCTTAGGTGTTAGCTTATGTTCTTCATACTTGACCTAATCTATTACTAAGACTTGAATATTACCTTGTTCCTATACTTTAGGTACAGATGAGTCCATCTATCTTATTTTTGTTGTTGACCTATAGTTGTATCTTTTTCTTCTGCCTTCTTCTCAGGGGTATCAACTTTAACACTTGTATCAACCTTAGTAGATGTATCTGCCATTATTTGAACTGAAGGTTGTACATTAACTAAAGGGATGATAGAAGGTGGTTCTTGTGGATTCACCTTTTCCCTTGTGACCTTAGTTACTATCTTTTGTAAATCTTCTATAGTAACCAAAACTGGATTTTCCCAGAGTTTAGCTTGGAGTGTAGATTGGTCTAGAATTTTCTTCAAGTATTCTATAGTAAGTGGATTGATGTTTTGAGCTGATGCATAAGAAACATCCTTTATAGTTATAGTCTCAATTGTTACACTTGTTTCATGAGGGGTACTAACATTTGGCACTTGTGTGTCCTACACATTCTGATCATCTTGTTGCTGCTCAACTATTGCCTTGTCACCATCTTGGTTTTCTATCTCTTCCCCAACTATATCATCTTCCTTGTCATAATTTTTTTCATCATCCTTCTCATCATGTTTATCATCTAAAGGATCAGCTTCTCCTTGCTTCATAGTGGTCAACCCATAGATAATTTTTCATATTTGAGTTGATTTCTTGACCACATCTTCAATGTTATTTTGAAGAATGCTAAAGGCTCTATATTTAGGTGTAAACCTAACTTCATATCTCTAGACAACCTTAGCAATTTGTCCCTTTTTCAACTTTGGCATTACTTGAGCTAATGTTGTTTCCCTAATTTATTTTTCCAAATTTAGATATTAATGCCATTTTTGCTCAACAATATCATATAAACATATGGGTGTAGAGTTGGCAAATTCTAGTGGAGTGTTCTTAAAGTTTGACATCATGGCATATAATGCCTCTTCCACTTTATTTTTCTCTTCTTTTCCAAGTTTATCAAAATCAATATGTTTCAAACCAGATAAATCTACATTGCTTTTAATATTTTCACATAATTTTTCAAGATTAGATAGAGGATTATGACTTACCACTTTAAATTGGTTATTTTCATGTCATTCTATCCCTTCTTCATTAGAATCTAGTTGTGCCACATATTTTATTCTTTTTGTTTTCTACTCTTGGCCACCTTTATTTTTTTTCTTGGTCTTTTCTTTGGCCTTCTAAGTTGAAACATGTGTGCTAGCTCTAGTGGTAGGAATAGTGGACTTAGCTTGACTAGGTTTGACAATTTTTTTTTCTCTTTCCATTGGTTGTGCTTTAGCCTTCCTCTTCTTTGGCTCAATAGGAGTAGGTGCTTACTCAACTTCTTCTCCCTTGGCACCTTCATTTTCCTCCTCTTCCTTGTCTTATCCCATGCCTTGGGTCAATGCAAGAGGTGCTTGAGTTTGTGTTTCTTCTTCCTCTTCATCCTCTTCTTCTTCTTCTTCTTCCTCCTTGACACTTTCTCCAAATTTGGCTTTTATTTTATTCACTATCTTATCTTTCTTCTTAATGGCTGATGCAATTTTGAACTCCATGGTAATCTTTGATTTTACCATCTCATAGTTGCCAAATATATTTGCACTTTTATCTATTTCCTCTACTACTAGTGCAGTGATAACTGTTGAGGCTTCATCAAAATTAATGTCATACCTAAGTGGCCTTAACCATCTTAGCCTTGGTATGGCAGCTTGCACAAAAGTGTAATCAACATCAACAAGAAAACATATGTCATTATAGTGTTGTTCAACCAAAGAAACTAGTATCCTCATTCTTTCCTTCATTGATTTCTTGAAATCTTCAAAGTAACTTGTCATCAAGGTTCAAAGTTTTCTCCCATTTGCTTAATTAACTCATTGATCTGCATAGCAATTGATCTATTTGTTTTCCACCCTACAATACAAAAAGAGGGAAATTTATTCTATACATAAAAGAATATACAAACTAGTACTAAACCAAATTTACACTGTGCACTCTTGGTTTTTCTTATTGCTCCAAGGTTCTCCATAAGTTGTTGTAATTATAGCTCTGGCAAATCATATGTATGATCTTTCTTTACAATCTTGTAGGAAACATCCACAACTATGTAGAGTACACTATTCAATCTACTAGATTGATAGAATTTATGAGAGATTACCATTATTGCAAAGCTTATCAATGGATTAGTGATGGTATCTATAGTCATACCTCTCTTATTCCATTTTTCTCCAGTATTCTTCTCAATTACTTCCATGGAGTCACTTCTTATTGTCTTTGGCTGATCTAGGGTTGGGCAACCAGTAACCCTATGGATTATTCTCTTGGTTATTTTGATTGCTCTTCCTTCTAGCCATAAAGAACCATCATGAATTTGACTTAGTACAATTCTTATCCACTCAATTTTAAACACATTCAATAAATCTAGGGCTCATGTTAAACTATTTTTCTCAACGATTTTGTATTCCTCATTTGAAACAACATTTTCACACAATCTATTGTATGCATCTCTTATCTCCATGCCTCCTATACTTTCTATCTTGAAATTGTAGCACTTCCTCACATCTTACACCATAATTACATTTGGCAGGATTATTGACAATGTGCTAGAAGGATCTTGTTTATAGGCGATGTCAGGAATGACTTTAAATATGGGTTACTTAACTTCATTACTAACAAGTTGAACATTCAAAACCTCCTTCCCTTCAATTTTTTTTGAACTAGATTCCATTTTGTCAACTAGGGTTTATGCAAAACTAAACTATGTAGCTCGGTTTGTGATAAATACCTTGTAAAATCGGATAAACTAGTGTGAGATTGTTGCTAAAATCTCTACAAATGTTTTGAATAGGTTTTTGAATCACCTTTTGCTCTGGTTTCTCTTGCTCGAATTCAAAATGATAAATAATGAGAAAAAAGCAACGATATACCCTTCAAAAACTTTACATTTAATGTTGAGTGCTTACACAGTTGTAAGCTTGGCATCAACCAATTTTAGAATCACTCAGCATCCATTAGATTTTTCTACCACTCAATAGATACTACGAGTCCAGCATCAACTAGATAGCCTAGTAGCTTGGCATCAACTAACATTTCACTTGGCATACATAAGAAACTTTTCATACTCAACAACAACATGAAAACATAAATATTTAACTTGAGTTTTCAACATCTTGCATCTTTATTCATGCTAATGTATTCTTTTTAGTATAATCTCCTTTGGAACTGATGTATGATATAACACTTGAATATCAGTCCTGCATACCTCTCGATTGCCTAGTTTGATGAGGTGTGATCACCTAACCCATTGGGTGAAGTGATCCCTTTTCCATTTGATGTGTTGTAATCATCTTTCTTTTTCCATGTCTTGTTCATCTCATTTTTAGTGTTTAACATCTGCCTTGCCTTTACTTTTATCAAATTCACAACTTGGTGCCTTTGACCTAGTTGGACAATGCTTACTGATGCGAGCAATCTTCAAATAGATAAAACATGTGGTTTCATTCAACTACCTTTTGTAGTTACCACTGAAGTGTGTCCTAATACATCTCTTAGGAACATGTCCATATTCTTGACAATAATGATAGCTATATCTTGTATTATTATCCCAATTATAAAAGTTCCCATTGTTTCTTACCTTTATTACTTGTTTGATGACCATGTGGATTTAGATAGTTGTAGAAATATCCTTCAAATCTTTGTTTATTTATGGTCATGGTTCTACATTTATGTGCTTGATGCCCTTTCTTGTTGCACTTATGATAGTAGGTCATGTTCTTAGGCTTGACATTCTAATTTGTATTCTTGCTCCTGTACACATTAGCAGTATGTTCTTTCTTACCACAATTATGACAAGTAGGTTTGGAGTTGTTACCTTTGATGTTCCTTTCTTTAGAAACTTTGGATGATTCTCCTTCTTCAATGCTTGTGTAACCCAATCTTGATGTATCACTATTAGGTCTAGGGGATCTTAGTAATTGCTCAAAGTATTTGATGGCTTCATTTGGCTTATCGAAACTTTTAGCAAATTCTTTTTCTCTTTTTAGGTCACTCTACAATTGTTCACTTTACAACTTCAATATTATTATCTCAATGTCCTTGACATTCAATTCATAGTTGGCATTCATCATCTAACTTAGAGTATCCAATTGTGTGTTGGAGATCTTGGTTAGCTCTGTTGACTTCTCTTTCAATCTATTTGCCAAAATTCTTTTGTCCTCTTAAATTGTGGTTTTGTCTTATATAGCTTTCTTCTTTTCTTTAGTCACCTCACATAGTAGTATAGCTTGTGATTTTTTATTTCCTCCGCTTGAATTTTATTCTTTTCCATTAGATCTACAACTACTGCATCAAATTCATTGGATTCACCATCTACAAACAACTTGGTAGTGTTTATCTCTTTGTATAGTGTCATTCTCTGTAATAGTAATCTCTTTCCTTCCCTTCAAGGATTTCTTTAGATCCTCTCTTGCCTCATTCAACTGATGTAGTATGAGATTTATTTTGATTTCCTGGTTCTCAAAAGTCTTTCCTAACTTGTAGACTTCCATTTCAAGATCTTTCCTCAAAGTTGCAAAGTTTCTCTTTCAAAGAACAAGGCTCTGATACCAATTGTTGGAATTACAAGTAGAAAGAGTAAACTTCTAGGGGGGGTGAATCAAGAATTTAAACTTGGACCCATAAAACTTTCACCATTCATTCATCACATGTATTAATATACTAAAATAACATGTAAATCATATGCATCTAAATCATTTAACCATGTAAGCAATCACACACATAACACCAAATAAGATTACCTAGAAACCCACCAAGTGAGAAGGTAAAATAGGGGTGGGGATGATACCCACAAATCTTCACTACTACAATAATAAATTGTATCCAATGAAGGTTACAATGATTTGACCATGAATCATGGTCTACCCTATGAAAGGTCTTCCCTGTTAAAGGCTTACAAAGACTGTTAGGTCTCACCTTGTTAGAGGATTTCAACACCCTATTAGAAGTGGGCCTAGTTAGAAGAATTCAACTTAAAATTAAGTAAGAACCATGTCAAAGGATTTCATATAGCCTATTAGGGAAACTCTATTAAGAGATTTAACTGAAATTACCTTTTAAAATGTCTCTGCATAGATCTTACGATTGGCACTTGCTTACCTAATGATAGATCACCTCTACACAATGTCTAATTGATCCTTCATGATCAAATGTCTCAATGCTATATCCTTTTCTTTATCCTCTATTCTTCTCTAACTAATTCTAAAATTCACTCTTACTTCTAAGTCACCTTAAATGCTCTACAAACTATCTTATTCACTCCTCCAATTCTATTAGGAATAAGGTGTCTCAACCTTGTATAATTCCTATTCTTATTATTTGTATTTCTTGCAAATAATGTTGATGTGTCGACATCTTGAATTGTGTTTAAGGAGATCATGACTAAAATGGTTATGAAAGATTCCTATGACACGTAAGAGCTATGTTAGGAAGATTCAATGATAGGTGAAGACATGTGGAAACTAAGATATTTGAGTACTGTACACTCTACCCCAATAGTGGGGTTCGGGGCATCGCCTCAAAAAAAATTTTGGGGTTCCTATTTTCTTAGAGAATGGTAAAACTCTAATACGATTTACCTTTGGGAATAGCCCTAAAGTGAAGCGCATGTTATAAGCATTTTTTTGGGTTACGAAGAGAAGCGATGTGAAAGAGGTGTATTGTTGGTACTGCGAGTAGCTATTGGAGTCTTATGTTGTTGATGTTGAACTTGCATTGCAAGTGTATTGTAACCTTGTGTTGAAGATAATACATTGTGTAGGTTTTGAAGGGGTGGGGTTGTTTTACCGAAAGGTTTTTCCCTACCAGCAAATCCTTGTGTTATGTGTTTCTTTCTTTGTCTATTTTCTATATGCATGGTTGGCTACAATATTGTTGTTTACATGATATTGAATCTGTAAGTGTAGAAGATTTTGATAGGATTTGCATCATACTTTCCTTAAGAGATTAGTGTAGGAAGCTGTTTCCACACTTGAGTTTCCTTACAAATTCAACCATTCACTCATGTTATTTTCATAAAGAGTTTAGGGCTTCATCCTCCTTAAGAAGACTTAGGTGGCTTAGGATTAGGTATGAATCTATGGTTGAGATTCATCCATATTTTTGCTTAAACCTTCCCATTTTTTGATTGGCTGCATGTAATTGCATGGGGAATTCAAATATAGATTTTTCCTTATCTCCAAGAGATCATAATCTATCCTCAAGTCAGCTCAAAAATGATTTACATAGTTGTTTGTTCCATTACAAACAAATATGTTAAAACTATGTCACTTGACATATGAAGTCTCTATTGGATACAATTTTCTAATTGTGTGTTGTCTTTGATGTCACACAAATTTCATATTAGTTGTCAATCTATGCTTACCAAGCTCAATTGGTCAGCAAGACAATTTTTCTTGTCTATCAAGTATTCCTAGAGATTACTCTGCGAAGAAAATGTCTATCGAGCTCACTTAAGCGTCGAAGGAAATTATGGCAAAAAGCAATGTTAACCAAGTTCTCATGGTTAACAAAGAAAAGTTGGTCAAAGTCAGTGTTCACCGAGCTCACTCAATTGAAAAAAAAATTTGCAAGTTCGCAATGTTAACCAAGCTTTTGTTGGTTAACATAAGAAATCATTTTAGAACTAGTGTTTACCGAGCAGGGTCAGCTAATGAAGGATTTTGTTGATTTGGGATATGAAGTTTAATTATTTCAAGTATTGATTCTATCCAACTATGATAATGTTTATTGGTCATTATAAATTGTAACTAAGTCAACTTGATAATCTAGACAATATAAATATAAGGTCAAGTTGAGATTCTAGTGTGTGTGTGTGTGTGTGTGTGTGTGTGTGTGTGTGTGTGTGTGTGTGTGTGTGTGTGTGTGTGTGTGTGCGTGCGTGCGCGTGTGTGTGTGCGCATGTGCGTGCGCATACGCATGAGTATGCAAGTGTATTTATTGATTAATAAGGAGAGTTTGTAAGTGAACTTGAAGGATGGTCAGATATCCATGTGGAGCAGAAAAGTAGCATTCAATTAGGAAGGATCTAGTGTGAAGAAAAATAGATATCTATAATCAATAATTCAATTGCATCTCATTCAGGTCATTTCATTGTTACTTTCTTACCATTGTAGTAGTTTTCCAAAATCTCTTACTAGAGTTGGTTTAATAGCCAATTGAAAATCCTCTAACAAGGTTATAGTTCCATTAAATTGTTTTAAGACCTCTTTCAAGGCCACTTCTAATAGGGTGATTAAATCCTCTAACAAGGTCATAGCTAACAGTGTGTTTTGTAACCTTTAACCAGGTTGTCTCCTAACAGGGCTCACTTTAGAAGAGTGAAAACAGTAACTAGTTATATTGGTGGTTTTTCCCATATTAGTAACTAGTAGTAATAGTAACCTTTAAATCTTGGTGTCTCATGTGTTCATGTTATTTCTTTCATGCTTGCAATTTAATCACTATGAATGCTTAAGATTAGTTATAAGTAAATCTCACTACTTTTATTGAGTTACAACATTTTTTGTGAGTTTACCAAATAACAACAACAGTCAATTTTATTATTAACATCCAAGGGATCTAAAATATTTTTGTGGTAATTGATTCACCCCCCCTCTTAGTTACTCTATCTATATTTCCAACAATTGGTATCAAAGCTTTTGGTGCTTGCAGGAAAGGTTTCAAGGACCTAAGCTAAAGATTAGGATGTCATACAAGAGAGAAATTCCAAAGCTTAATTGAGATAAATTTTCAATATGGTGGGGACTCATGAGACTCCATCTAGCTTTCATTGGTGATTCAAGATTGAAATACCTTGATGAAGAATACACAATTTCTATTGGTACATTATCTGTTGGAGACATTGCTAAGAAAAACAACCATAACACCATGATGATAGATATTGTGTCTGCTCTTAGCTATGAGGAATTTGATGATATCAAGGACTTGAAAACCAATTTTGAAATGTGGAATAAGCTAAAGGGAATCTATGGTGGTGATGACAATGTGAGGAGAGCCAAATTTGAAAGCCTTAGAGGATAATTTTATCAAATGAGAATGAGAGAAGATGAAAATATTGCCAAATATGTGGAAAGAATCATAGCCATTGTTAGTGCAATTAAAGCTTTTGGAGGAGATATCAAGGAACAAACTATTGTAAGTAAAGTTCTTAGAACATTGCTTCATATCTATGCAATTAGAGTATCTACTATTCAAGAAAGGAGGTGTGAGACAAATCATAAGATAACTTTGGATACCTTAGTAGGAAGATTGACAACCTTTGAGCTAGATAACTTTGACAATTATGTTCTAGCTTCCAAGAATATTGAATTTCCATTTGAAGCCAAGATTTCACTTAAGGAGAAAGGCAATAAAATAAAGGACACTAAGTCAAAAAGTGAAGAGGAATTAGAGGAAACTTTTGACAGTGATTTTGAAGTTGTTGAAGCTCTACTTGCAAGAAAATATTCTATAGGTAGAGGAAAATACAAAGGTAAAGTTCCCCTAATCTATTATTCATGTGAAGAAATTGGTCATATTGCTACCAGGTGCCCAAACAAAGAAAGCAAGGATGAGAACAAAAGTCACTAGTGCAATGGCAAGAAGGATTTCAAAAATCATAAATCATTCAAGGACAAAGGTAAGAAGACATGTTTTATGGCTAGAGATTCTAATAATGGTGAAGATGAAATAGTTTACATTGCTATAAATGATGAATCTACTGATGAAGAAGATAAGATGATACTTATCTCTTATGTGAGCAAAAATGATACATGGATCATAGATAGTGGATGTCCACATCATATGATTGGTGATAAAAAAACTTTGAACACTTTGAAGACTATGATGGTGGTAGTGTAAGGTTTGGAAACAATGAACCTTGTTGCATAAAAGGCAAAGGTTGAATCTCATTAACCAAAGAACTTGTATGTGATAATGCCTACTAGGTTGAAGGACTAAAACATAATCTATTGAGTGTGTCATAGCTAATCAACATTGGATTCAAGGTGGAATTCACGCATGGCAAGGAAAGACTGCTGGATGACAAAGGAAAATTGATTGGATCAGGCAAACAAATAAAAGGTAACTTGTCTTATCTTGATCTTGGTGATTTCTCAAGTTTTATTGCTCAAGTTGAAGAAAGTTGGCTATGGCATAGAAGGTTATGTCATGTAAATTTTGATAACATGGGGAAAATAATAAAATTCAAGAAAGTAAGAGGCATTCCTAGTTTGAAGAAACCAGATGTTGGTTTATGCAAGAATTGTTAGATTGGCAAAATGGGAAAGACTAGTTTACAAGAGAAAACTATCAATCTAAAGATATCTTGGAAATTGTGCATACTAAATTGTGTGGACCTATTGGAATAGAAAGCTATAGGGGAGAAAAATTATTTATTCTTTTTGTTGATGACTAATCTAGAATGATGACTATTATGTATCTTAGAGAAAAGTCAGAAGCATTTGAGAAATTCAAATGGTATCTAGCAAGAGAAGAGAAGGAAATAAGGAAAAGATTGAAATGCCTAAGATCAGACAGAGGTGGTGAATTCATCTCCAATGAATTCAATAAATTTTTCATTGAAAGAGGAATCAAAAGATAGGTGTCAGCCCCTAGAACTTTCGAGTAGAATGGAATAGCTAAAAGGAGAAATAGATCTATCATGGATTGTGTAAGGACTCTAATGATTGAAAAGAATATTGCTATCAAATACTGGAAGGAAGCTATCAGCACTGTAGTTCATACCTTAAACTAAGTATAATTGAAGAAGGATTCATATAAAACATCCTATGAGTTATGGTATGGCTATAAACCCAATGTAAGTTACCTGAAAGTATTTGGAAGTAAATGTTATATTTTGAAAGAATCTAGAAAATGAAAGTTTGATGTAAAAGGTGATGAAGGTATATTCTTAGGATATTTTTTCAGAAGTAAGGCATATAGATGTTTGAATTTGTCTACTTATAAAATCATAGAAAGTGCACATGTGAGGATTGATAAGTTTGTAGAAAGGACTAAATAAGAAAGCAACAAGGAACCATAAGATTACAGGAGATTTGTTTACATCAAACCATATACATTTCTGGACACATCTATCAATAAGGAGACATCTACTCCTGAGTCTTCCTTAGTCACCGAGTTGCAAGAAATTCAAACCAAGTCACAAGGACTTGAGTCACATTCTCAAGCTACCAAGCTAACGTCTACCAAGTTTGAGAAGCCAAAACTAGAAGTTGAAGTTCAAGAAGATGATAATGCAATTCATTCAAAAGGAAAGGAACCTATTGGTTTGATTTTTCGCATTATAATTTTCCCTTTCCTAGGTAAAAAATTAGACTGGATCTACTGATGGCATGAAAACCTTTTTTAAAATATGTGAATATTCTCCATCCTTTTCAAACTTTCCACGCCCTGAGTCTCCCCTTTTCCTTTTTTTTTCTTACCACCCGATCCTTGAAAGATCTACGGTGATCGCTATCTTGCTATGAAAAGATGCAAGTATTTTACCCTTAGCGACATAGTGACTGCCGCTAAGTTGAAGAGTAGTGCCGTCAAATGGACATGGGGTTTTATTTTTATGTCAGAAGCATTAATGAGTTCCAACCTTGAATTAAGCATAGTCACTGAAGATCACTATATTGCTATCAAGAAATTTGTGTTTCTCGCTATTAGCGACATAGCACCTTGATGGAAAGTAATACTATAACAACTTTTTTAGAAGATGGGTCCCAAAAAATGCTCTATCAGATATTAGTTATAAAGTTTTGGCACATGATGGCATCTAGAGGGATACACGTATACACAGGGAAAAGTGACAACATCGAAGGTCATTGTATCGCTATCAGGAAACTTGTGCTTCTCGCTGTTAGTGACATAACACCCAGCTAGGAAATAAATACATGGTGGGACCTCAAAGTATGTGGAAAGGTGATTAGGATGAAAGTAAGGTTTTGGTTTGTTGCCAGTAGTGCATATTTTTCTATGTCATCAGTGCCCTAGACCCATGCCCATTCATAAACCATATGAAGGATCCCGATCATCAAATCGATCTCGAATCAACAATCCTCACTATCTCGCTATGGAAAGTTGCAAGTTGTTTAGTCTATGTGACATAGTGACTATAGGACCCACCACTTCTTTAGGGTACTTTGTGCAGTTTCTCTACCTTTGATTTGGTCTCAAATTGATAGTCATCACTATCTCGTTATGGTGAGTTTCATGAAGGTTACGAACAATGACATAGTGACAAGGGGTCCACCATATTTATCATAAGTAATACATCAAATGTCTTCGACACAATCAATGCAAAATAAATGATGGTCGCTATCTCACTATGGCAAGGTGCTCACTTTTTATGTATAGCGAGATAGCAATTCAGCGACAAGTGTCCTTAGAATTCTGTGGGTCCAGTTTAAAAGTGCCAACAATGAAGGAAAGGTATAGATGGAAGCATTTTATTGGGTTGACTGCTAGCTTATTCAAAAGATGGTGGGTCAGCCCAATTTTCATTTTGTAATTGTTGATCTTGCCTTGATCAACGGTTGGTGCTTACCCACAATTTTAAGATACAAGAAATTTAAGGAATGCAGGTAAGCAGTAATGTGACATGTGGCCCCAATCTTAAAGGTATAAGGATCTTTTCCTTTTGAATTAGAACCACTCAATGTGGTGAAAATATATGGGTAAAATTTAAAGCTAATTGCAATTTGGAGGTAACAGTTACTGAGAGTTAAATATGGTGTGGAGCTCAAAGCCAAGGCACAAAATTTTCATCTAGGGATCCAAAAATTTGCGGCTGGAATTATATAGAGAGGAGGTGCGAATTTAATGTTGTAGATGAAATCACAATCAAATATAAAGATTTTTTCTTGATGCAGTTGTGAGCAGTTATATTTTTGGCAACATCAGCACAAGTTCATCTTCACAGCAAAGCAGATATGACAAGTAAAGATCAGATTTTTGGAGGCTCAGTGTAGATTGTAATGATTTCTTGATATCCCTTCATGAGATATCTGCATATTTTAAGTGGGGATATATCAAATATTTTGGCATCATTTATGGTTTTCAAAGTGTAGGTAGATGAGGAAGTTCAGTTTCAACAACTCCAGATTGAAGACTCTTTTAGTGAGACACATGTCAAATGCAGGTTAAAGACCCAGAAAGTTCTTCTCTCCTATATATCTTCCTCTTTTGCTTATTGTAAGGGTTCCAATTCTTTGAAGATTTTAGGTGGATTGTGAGACCAGTTCGGTTCCAATTTCCTAAGTTTTCTTACAGTTGTGATACCAAATTTTCTAAGTGTTATTCAATTATGAACAACATATTGTATTCCTTTTGAGGCATTTGTTATATTACACAGTCATTCTTTGTGTATTTCCTAGGTTTTAATATGTAGATGGTGTATTGTTTTCAATGAAATTAATACAAGATCTTCACCTTCCTTAGTTTCATTCTGATTCTCATCTCCTTCTTCTATTATTTGCAATCTTTTCTATTTGAGAATGAAGAGCTTAAACTCAATTGCAGTCCTGAAAGGTTGTATGTCTGGATAAACTTTCTAGTGGAACAAAGATCCATGTAAATGCTTGCTTATACTAACAAAATTGTGGTTTGCACCAGAAGGATTTCATCATAAGTATGAGAGTTGTATGAAGATTGATGTCTATTTGCAAGTCAAGTAGATAGATCATATGCCAAAATATATGAGTATACTTTGGGTATCCATCTGCATGTTAAGGTTTAGTTGGTGCCCAATGGATAACTAGTTATCTTGAAGGATACATGTTCTCTATTTTTTCATATCTAGGTTATGCTGAGATATCAAAACTTTAAATGTACATCAATTCCCTTTTTATGTTTTGAAGAACTAGAAGTGCAAGTCATGGCTTATTTGTTGTTACTTTCCTTGGTTGTGATTAGCTACTGCAATCAGGAAGTTTGTCAGCAAATTATAGAAGAATATTTACCATTTTTGCTATAGGGGATAGTCTTGCATAGAAGAATATCAAGTTAATAAGACCAATCCCTAAGGTTTTCCCACCTTGGCCCTGTAGAGCCTAAAGTGAAGTGAGTCCTGTTGACTCTGTTAATTGGTCCAAAACTAAAATTTAGCCTTGCTGAACATAATATTTAGCTCATCCTTAGGCTTGTCCCTGGTCTTTGTTTCTTGATATCAGGTTTAAATCTACCTTATATGTTCTTTACCAAAAAGAACTCCAACAAAATGGTGACTCTACTAGGGAATTAAGAAGAAGTTACTATCAAAGTGTTTCATAAAGTGTTAAAGTGTCAGGGTTATTGTGTGTTGCTTATTTTTTAGTTTCATTTCATATTTTTCCAAATATTGGGTGGTGACTCAAGTCAAGGTTTTGTAACTAGTGATAAAGAGTTTGTGAAAAAGCCCTACACTCAATGGCTGAGAAAAAGAAGAATACATGTGCCTTTACCAAGAATCATCTTGAGATACCATTCTTAACCGATTTACCCCCTAGGGGAAAAAGAAATCAAAATAAGAAGAGATCTAATTTTAGTTCTACATGGGTCCCTAGAAGTAATCTCTCACCCTAGTCATCATATCAGCCTATGGAGGAGAAGGAAATTTCCCCTAATAGTACCAAGTCAGAAGGAGTTGTACTCTTGGGAGAGACTTTCTCAGCCCCACCAGAGGTTTTCCAAGACAAAAGTATGTCCCATGTGGTCAATTTTCCTCATAGATCAAATATGATAAATGAGATAAACCATAGTTGGGGTTTCAGGGAAAACATGGAAGTGGCTTTTGGTCCTAGACAAGAACTATATGTAGGAAATCTTATGGATTTTGACCTAGTTGATTCTAAGGCTACTACTATAGATCATGACGAATTGTTTCCACAGCTTGCCTTCCTCAAAAATAAAGTTGCTGATGAGGAAGCTAGACACCTGTGTTTAGAAAAAGAAAAAGAGAAAGTTATTATGAATACTATCATTGAAACGGATAACTTTCTCAGGTGAATGGCATCCTTGCAAGAACAAAATAAAATATTGGAGCAGAGATCTTCTAATCTACACGTTGACATCTTTGGGGATGCGGGTGCTTTAAGAACTAATGTTCAAAGACAAGAGAAACTGCTTAGAAAAGGTTAGGATCATATTGTTGCACAAGTTCAACTTTATAGGCCTTTAGAGACTATAGTCGAGGAGCCTCAAAAGTGAGATTTAGAAAAGGGTAAACAAAGGGCTATTGGAGTAAAAATAAATGAGCCATATCCCCCTAGTAATTCCACTCCTTGTGTCATAAAAAAACTTGACCTAGATCTAGAAAAATTGAGAAAAGAAAAAGAAGACTTGAATAAGGAACTTGAGAGAGTAGAAAATGAAGCTCAAGCTACTGAGGCTAGAAGGAAAATCTAGTTTATCAAGTTAAACTCTAATCTAATAGTTAAACCCAGTCGGCATGCATAAGTTTTACCCTTAGCACCTGGTACTAGTACTTTTACAATAGGTCAAAGTGCACCACTCTTACCCCCTTTTACAACTCTTGCCATTACTAGTTAGTTTCCCCTTCTCCAGCTTCCCCATCAAACTCAAGTCCCTTTCCAAACTCAAGCTAGTGGAGCAAGTTCCTTAGGTATCCCAATCTCTCAAAGAAAACCAATTTGTATGGAAAGATATAATCAGATATCTTTCTTGGGAATCCCTAGTTTTCCTCATCCTATTCCAAATGACCTTAGGGACAAGGTTACCAACTTTGCTGGAAATAATGTTGTCATAGGTGAAAAACATCTCTGAAATTTCATTGATATGCTAAATGATTATGAGGTTGAACATGAAGATGTAGTGATGAAGCTTTTTGTTCACTCACTAATTGAGGATGCAAGAGATTGGTTCAGAAGACTGCCTGATGATAGTATCAACTCATGGAGTGATCTTGAGGCCCTATTCAAAGAGCAATATGGTGACAAGACAAATGTTGGTTTTATGTTGAATGAATTCAACAATATCAAGAAGAATCCAAATGAATCAGCCTTTGACTTTAATGTCAGATTCCAAAAAGGTATGTACAAGCTTTTCCAAGTAATGAGATTGAATGAAGATGTGTGTCTTACTACTTATTTCAATGCCTTTGATAGTAAGATGGCTTATGTCCTTAGGGATAACGAACCAAAAACATTAAGGGAGGCATACACAATGGCTATTAATATTGAAAATAATAGAAGAGCTACAGGAAAGCTTAGGATAGGAGATGACCCTAAGTTATTCAATAGTAGGGGAAAGAAAGATAATCAAAAACCTATTTTAGGAAAGAAAAAAGAAGACGACCAAATTGGACAAGTTTTAAAATTGTTAAAATAATTAAATTTCCTAGCTCTTTTATCCAACAAACCAAATATCCTAGAGAGGGCTCCTTTCAATAATGATTTTAATAGGCAACCTAGAATGCAAAACTATCCCTACACTACTCAATGGAAAGATGGAAAGCCAATTCCTAATCCTACACAATGGAACCTAGGAAAAGGGACACTAGATCCTCTATAAAGAAATTTAATAAAGATGAATGATGACATTCTCTAGTGTCATATTTTTCAATCACCACATTCTCCTAATTTTTGTGTTGTTGCTCAATATTTTTGTGATAGTCAGTAGTTGCACAATAATGAAGGCATGACTGACGAGGATCAAGAGGTTATCACTTATAATATGATTCATCTTTGTGATAGTGATGGAGAGTCAAATATTGATGAGCCTAACCAAGATATTATAAATCAGAGAATGGTATATCGCATACATCACCAACAAATCTTTTCTAACAATGAAGGCCAAGATGAAAATGTTATGTGTCACACTTTAGCTCCTACTGATTAGGTCACTTTGAAGAAACCTTCTGTTAAGGAAATTGGTAGAATTACTTCAGAATTAGTGGCCCAAGTCCAGAGTACTTACAATCTAAGAAATAGGGTTGTAGATGGTGCCTCTCTTAAGTCATCTGGCATTTTCATCAAGGAAAATATAGAAAAAGTTACCCATGAAAATAAGAAGATTTTCCTTGAGACCCCTAAGATTAAAGAAAACAAGAATAAGAGATGGGAAATAAAGAAAAGGGTGCATTTCCAAAATGAGGAGGTTGGTAAGCTAACTATCTTGGGAAAGGAAACAAGTTCTGATAATTTAAAGAAAAATTTTTAATTTGTTGTTCAAACTCCTACACCTTTAGATGTTAATACAAAGAATATTGCCTATGATCCAATTGATATGGTCTCAATGTTGTCACAAATCGTTGTTAAGGTCCCTTTGGTAGAAATGTTTAGGATAGAGGAACATAAGAGAAAGGCTTTTTCTTGGTTGGGAGGAATACAAGATAATGAAGTAGTTACACAAGCACTAGCTAGTACATTGCAGATCTCAGTGATTGATAAAGAAAAGGAAGATATTGGAGTCATGTGTCAGATACCCCAAATGTATCTAGACAATTCATCAGTAGCATATCTATAGGATATTGATCCTTTTTTATCAAGTTTGATCATAAAGGGCACAACATTAAAAAATTGCATGATTGACTCAGGAGCCTCAAATAATATAATGTCTTTTAAAGTGATGCAGCCCCTTGGTCTAGGAGTTGATACTAGACAAGGAAAATGCAAGGAATCGGATGCTAGAGAAGTACCTATCATAGGTACTATTAATGCTCTACCTTTCAGACTTGATTCACATCTTGATGAGGAGCTAACCATGTCAGTTCTAGTAGTGGATATTCTTTCCCACTATGGAATATTACTTTCAAGAAAGTGGAGTGTTGCAATGGGAGGAAGCATGCAATGTGATCTGTCATATGCCACTTTCAAAGTAAAAGAAAAGGCCATCAAGGTTAATAAAGAACCTAGAGTGACTCATATCTTTGAGGAAAATATTGATAATGATGCAACTTGTTTCATAAACATAGATGTGAATGCATTTAGAGTTGAACTGATCATTCAAGAGGTGGAAAAGTTGCCTGCCTTAATTGAGCAAGAGGTGACATGTTGTTTAGATTCTCCAAATCTTTGGAGCATTTTTTTGATGGAGCAAGCTCAAAGGAGGGATCGGGAGCTAGAATTGTCTTTGTTTCTCTAGATAAGAATACATTCAAATATTCCTTTTCTCTAAATTTTATATGTACCAATAATGTTGCGGAGTATGAGGCCCTATTGCTAGGATTGAAAGTTGTAACACATCATGGAATCAAGAAAATACATGTTATTGGTGATTCTAAGTTAATTATTTCCCAAGTTAGGGGTGTTTATGTGTCAAAAAAAAAAAGATTGAAGCAATATAGGAATGCTATCTAGGATATGATTGAGTCTTTTGATGTTGTTGAGATAATGTGGAAGGATAGAAGTAATAATAAGATGGCAGACCTTTTGGCAAATGTGGCCATAAAGCCTGATTATATATCATTTTCTGGTGTGTCCACCATAGAAGTACAGAACAGACCTTTAGTTCCAAACAATGTCCATAGCTGGCAAGTTTTTGAGGATGACAAAGAAATTCTAAATTTCCTACTCAATGAGGATAAATATCATGGACAAGAACTTGGTTGTAGTGCATGGGTGGAAATAGTTTATGGGAAAGAAACAATTTTTGGACAAGAGATTTTGCAATTAAAAAATAACAAGGTACCCAAGGGTCTAGTTGTATTGGAAAGTACTTTTGACAATCAAGATAGGATACTTTCGAATGCAAAAAACGATAACCCACAAGAACTAGAGGAGATTAATTTGGGTACACTTGACACCCCAAAAAAGGTGTACATTGGAAAAACTTTAAATCCTGAGATCAAAAAATATTTGATTAATCTATTAGGGAAATTTAGACATGTGTTTTCCTGGTCCTATGATGACCTAAAATCTTATAGGAAATATTTGTTCCAACATGTTATACTGCTTAAAGAAGACGTAAAAATTTTTAGGCAGAAGCAAAGACCTGTGAACCCTACTCTTGCTCCTAAGATGTAGAAAGAATTACTGAAGCTCAGAGATGGGGGAATAATTAAGCCAATTAGACATTCTTCATGGGTGTCTAATCTTGTACCTGTGAGAAAAAAGAATAGTGACATCAAGCTTTGTATTGATTTTAGAAACCTAAATATTGCATCTTTAAAAGATAATTATGGATTGCCTAATATGGAGGCCATGCTTCAACAAGTCACTAGTTCAGAGTTGATGTCCATGATGGATCATTTTTCAAGTTATAACCAAGTCTTGGTTGATGAAAAAGAGCAATTTAACACAGCCTTCACCACCCCTTGGGGAACCTATGTATATGTGAGAATGCCTTTTGGCCTCATAAATGCAGGGGCAATGTTTCAAAGAGCTATGGATGTGGCTTTCAAAGATTATATTAACAAATTCATGGTAGTGTATCAAGATGATTTGACTACATATTCAAAGAAGGCTAAAGATCATTGTAGGCATCTTGAAAAGATTTTTCTCAAAGCTTTGGAATATGGAGTATCTTTGAACCCAAGAAAATGTACCTTTGGGGTCATAGAAGGAAAACTTCTAGGTCACATAGTTTCAAAAGAGGGTGTTAAGATTGATCTTGAAAGAGTAGCAGCAATTGACAAGGTCCAAAATCCAAAAAAAATTAAGTTGGACAAGTTAATTTCTTAAGAAGATTTGTGACTAACTTTGCTGAGATCAGTAGACCAATCTCAAAAATGCTCAAGAAAGGTGCTACAATAAATTCGGGAGGTGAGCCTTCTACTGCCTTCCAAGAAATAAAAAGTGCTATTAAGAATGCTCTAGTGCTTAGAACCCTTAATTATGGAAAGCCCATGCATATTTTTTCTTTTGCATCTTTTCATACTATTGCAACAATTTTGATTCAGAAGAATGAAAGTGGACATGAACAACCTATAGTATTTTTTAGTAAGTCCCTACAATCTGTAGAATTGAAATATGATATCAGTGAGAAATAGGCATATTCTCTAGTTAAAGTTGTTAAAGCTTTCAAATGTTATCTTGTAGGGGCTATTTTTATTGCTTTTGTACCAAGTGTAGTAGTGAAGGATATTTTCTCTCAACAAGAGGTATCTGGTAGAAGATGTAGATGGATTAATAGAATCTAAAAATTTAATATAGATATCCAAATTACTAAGTTAGTAAGAGGTCAAGGATTGGCAAAACTCATGGCACAAGAAAATTTGGATGTGAATCAAATCAATGCCAAAGATCAGGATCTTAGCCTTAGTTCATGTGACATGGACTACTGTGATTGGTACAAAGATGTAATATATTACCTAAAGCACATGTAGTCTCCACCTCACCTAACAAAAAATGAAAGGAGAACTATAAAATTGCATTCAATTAGATATATTATTGTGAATGGAGCCTTATGGTGGAGTAATTTTGAAGGTATATTATTGAAGTGCATTGATCAGTAGAACTTTGAAAAAATATTAAGTAAGATGCATTCAGGTATATGCGGAGGACATTATATGGAAAAGACTACAATGCATAAGGTTATGAGGGTAGGTTTTTGGTGGCCTAATTTGTTTAAGGATGCTCAAGTTTTGGTAAGAAAGTGTGATTCATGCCAGAGGTTTGTAGGAAAGTTGAAATTCTCAAGAAACACACCTTTGAAATTAGTTGAGGTTCAAGCACCTTTTCAAAAATGGGGAATGGATTTTATAGGAGAGATCTCACCTAGCTCTAGTAGTGGTTTTTCTTGGATACTAGTTACAACTTATTACTTCACAAAATGGGTTAAGGCAATCCCTGCTAGGAATTCAACCAGCAAAGTAGTAAATAATTTCCTACTCAGCAACATCATCACCAGATTTGGATGCCCTAAAAGAACAGTGACTAATAATGCAATGTGCTTTAGGTCTAAAGAATTCATTAAGTTTTGTGAAAAATATGGCATCGCTAGGTCAGTTTATTCACCTTATCATCCACAAGGGAATGGACAATCAGAGTCTACCAATAAAAGTTTATTGAAAATCATTAAGAGAACTTTGGATGACAACAAGAAGACCTAGGATTCAAAGTTTCAATTTTCCATTTGGAATGATAAAGTGATAGTCAAGAAGGCAATAAGTGTATCACCTTTTGACCTTGTATATGGAATTCATGCCAAAATGCCTCAAAATAATATGACAAGTTTATATAACTTTATTTAGACGTATGATGATGACATCATTGATGATATGCATCAGAGAATTGATGAATTGGCTAGATTAGCAAAAACAAGGAAAGAAGCCTCTGCAAGAAAAATGAAATTACAGTTGCAAACAAAACATTTGTATGACAGAAGGGCAATAATGAGGAAGTTCCAACCTGAGGATCTTGTTTTAATGTGGAATGCAAGGCTACAAGAGAAAGGTAAACATGGAAAACTCGATCCCTTTTGGTTGGGACCTTATTTGGTTGACTCTTTCTAGGGTCAAGATTCATATTTCATTAAGGAATTGTTAGGAAGCCTTTTAGAATTGCCAGTTCATGGGAAATTTTTGAAAAGATATTTTTGATTAAAGGTCTTCTCCTTTCCCAAAAAGCTTTTTCTTTCTGTAAGTGCTTGTACAAATTTGTATAGTCTTTGTATGTATGTGCATTCTTGTTAATATTCTCTAGTTCTTCCTCAAAGTTTTGTGTGTGGTCTACTCACACCAGAGATCTGAAATCTTTCCATGCCCACAAGGGGCATGCATCCCCAGACAAAGCTACTGTTGGTCTAATTTTTCACATTATAATTTTCCCTTGCCTAGGTAAAAAATTAGAATGGATCTATTGATGGTGCAAAAACCTTTTTAAAAATTTGTGAATATTCTCCATCCTTTTCAAACTTTTTGTTCCCTAAGTCTCCCCTTTTCCTTTTTGTTTCTTAGCGCCCGATCCCTAAAAGATCTACGATGATCACTATCTCGCTATTAAAAGATGCAACTGTTTTACCCTTGGTGACATAGCGACTACTACTAAGTTGAAGAGTAGTGTCATCAAATGGACGTATGGTTTTATTGTTATGTTGAAATCATTAATGAGTTCTAGCTCCAAATTAAGCATAGTCATCGGAGGTCACTATATCGCTATCAGGAAATTTGTGTTTCTTGTCATTACCGACATAGCGCCTTGATGGAAAGTAATACTGTGGAAAAATTTTCAGAAGATTGGTCCCAAAAAATGCTCCATTAGATATCAGTTATAAATTTTTGGTTCATGATGGCATCTAGTGGGATACATGTATACACCAAGAAAAGTGACAGCATTAAAGGTCACTATATTGCTATCGACAACCTTATGCTTCTCTCCATTAGTGACATAGTGCCCAATCGGGAAATAAACACATGGTGGGACCTCAAATGACATGGAAAGGTGATTATGATGAAAGTAAGGTTTTGGTTTGTTGCCAACAATGCATATTTTTCTACGGCATCAGTGCCCCAGACCCACGCCCATTCATAAAGCATATGAGCGATCTCGATCATCAAATCGATCTTGAATCAATAGTCCTGGCTATCTCACTATGGAAAGTTGCAAGTTGTTTAGTCTATGTGACATAGCGAGTATGGGACCCACCACTTCTTTAGGGTACTTTATGCAATTTCTCTACCTTTGATTTGGTCTCAGATCAATGGTCTTCACTATCTTGCTATGGTGAGTTGCACGAAGGTTACGAACAGTGACATAGTGACAAGGGGCCCACCATATTTCTCTTAAGTAATACATCAAATGTCTTCCACACAATCAATGCATAATCAACAATGGTCTCTATGTCACTATGGAAAGGTGCTCACTTTTTATGTATAGCGAGATAGCAATTCAGTGACACATGTCCTCAAAATTCTGTGGGTCCAGTTCAAAAGTGCCAAGAATGAAGGAAAGGTACAGATGGAAGCATTTTATTGGGTTGATTGCCAACGTATTTAGAAGATGGTGGGTCAACCCAATTTTCATTCTGTAATCATTGATCTTTCCTTGATCAATGGTTGGTTCTTACCCATAATTTCAAGATGCAAGAAATTTAAGGAATACAGGTAAGTGGTAATGCAACACATGGCCCCAATCTTAAAGGTATAAGGATTGTTTTCTTTTGAATTAGAATCACTCGATGTGGTGAAAATATATGGGTAAAATTTAAAGTTGATTGTAATTTGGATGTAACGGTTACTAAGAGTTAAATATGGTGCAGAGCTCAAAGCCAGGGCACAAAATTTTCATCCAGTGATCCAAAAAGTTGTGGTAGGAATTATACAGAGAGGAGATGTGAATTTAATGTTGCAGATGAAATCACAATTAGATATAGAGATGTTTTATTGATGTAGTTGGGAGTGGTTATATTTTTGGCAACATCAACACAAGTTGATCTTCAAGGCAAAGTAGATATGACAAGTAAAGATTAAATTTTTGGAGCCTCAGTGCAAATTGTAATGATTTCTTGATATCCCTTCATGAGATATTTGCATATTTTAAGTGGGGATATATCAGATATTTTGGCATCATTTATGGTTTTTTAAGTACAGGTAGATGAGGAAGTTTAGTTTCAACAACTCTAGATTGAAGACTCTTTTAGTGGGACACATGTCAAATGCAGGTTAAAGACCTAGAAAGATCTTCTCTCCTATATATCTTCCTCTTCTGCTTATTGTAAGGGTTCCAATTCTTTGAAGATTTTAGGTGGATTGTGAGATCAGTTCGGTTCCAATTTCCTAAGTTTTCTCACATTTGTGATACCAAATTTTCTTAGTGTTCTTCAGTTATGAATAGCATATTGTATTCCTTTTGAGGCATTTGTTATATTACACAGTCATTCTTTGTGTATTTCCTAGGTTTTGATATGTAGATGGTGTATTGTTTTCAATGAAATTAATATCAAAGCTTCACCTTCCTTAGTTTCATTCTAATTCTCATCTCCTTCTTCTATTATTTGCAATCTTTTGTGTTTGAGAATAAAGAGCTTAAACTCAATTGTAGTCTTGAAAGGTTGTATGTTTGGATAAACTTTCTAGTGGAACAAAGATCCATGTAAATGCTTGCTTATATTGACAGGATTGTGGGTTTCACAAGAAGGATTTCATCATAAGTATGAGAGTTGTATGAAGATTGATGTTTGCTTGCAAGTCAAATAGATAGATCATATGCCTAAATATATGAGTATACTTTGGGTATCCATCTGCATGTTAAGGTTTAGTTGGTGCCCAATGGATAAGGGACTAGTCAGGTTGAAGGATACATGTTCTCTATTTTTTCATATCTAAGTTATGCTGAGATATCAAAACTTTAAATGAACATCAATTCCCTTTTTATGTTTTGAAGAACTAGAAGTGCAAGTCATGGCTTATTTGTTGTTACTTTCCTTGGTTGTGATTAGCTACTGCAATCAGGAAGTTTGTCAGCAAATTATAGAAGAATATTTACCATTTCTGCTATAGGGGATAGTCTTGCATAGAAGAATATCAAGTTAATAAGACCAATCCCTAAGGTTTTACTGCCTTGGCCCTGTAGAGCCTAAAGTGAAGTGAGTCCTATTGACTCTATTAATTGGTCCAGAACTAAGATTTAGCCTTGTTGAACATAGGATTTAGCTCATCCTTAGGCTTGTCCTTGGTCTTTGTTTCTTGGTATCAGGTTTAAATCTACCTAATATGTTCTTTACCAGAAAGAACTCCAACAAAACCTATATTGGCTATGTCAAGAGGCATCATGCACTAGATCAAATTATTGGAGATAAGTTAGAAGGTACTATGACAAGAAGTAATCTAAAAAGTACATGTTTACTTGCTGATTTTGAAATTAGAAATGCTAAAGATGCCTTGGAAAATGAAAGTTGGATTGAGGCTATGAATGAAGAAATAGAGAAAATAGAGAAGAACAAGACCTTGACTCTTGTACCTAGGCCTAAAGATAAAAATGTGATTGGAACAAAATGGGTATTCAAGAATAAGTTGAATGAAGATGGTAAGGTATCAAGAAACAAAGCTAGATTAGTATGTAAAGGCTAATCTCAAGAAGAAGGCGTTGATTATCGTGAAACTTTTGCTCCTGTTGCAAGATTGGAAGGTGTCAGGACCTTACTTGCATATGTAGCACATAAAAGATTTAAGGTGTATCAGACGGATGTTAAATCTACATTTTTCAATGGTATTCTTGATGAAGAAGTTTACATTAAACAATGAAAAGGTTTTGTTGATCCAGACAAAAGTGACATGGTCTACAAATTACACAAAGCATTATGTGGTCTAAAGCAAGCTTCTAGAGCATGGTATGAGAGGTTGCACAACTACCTTATATATATTGGTTTCCAAAGAGATAATGATAATAAAAATTTGTACATCAACGAAGGACCACATAACAAGACTGTATTGGCAAAAATATTTGTGGATGGTACTTTATTTATAGGGAATGATGATCTATGCAAAGAATTTTTAGAGAAAATGAACAAAGAGTTTCAAGTGTCTATGTTTGGTGAGGTTAAATTCTTTTTTAGACTATAGATACAACAAAGTAGGAATGGTATCTACATCACTCATTCTAAATATATCAAGGAGATACTCAAGAAGTTTGGTATGGAAGATTCAAAACCAATTGGAACCCCCATGTATACTAGATTAAATCTTACCAAATATGATTATTCAAAAGAGGTAGATCAAACCTTATATAGATCAATGATTGGAAAATTATAATATGTAGTTCATACAAGGCCTGATATTGCTCTTGCAATTGGTATAGTGGCAAGATTCTTGGCAAAACCTAGAGAAAATCATATTATGGCAATCAAAAGAATCTTGAGATTTTTGAAAGGTACTAAAGACTATGGCTTATGGTATAAACTTGGAGAAAATCTAGACCTAAAAGTATTTACTAATGTTGATTGTGTAGGAAATATTGATGATAGAAAGAGTACAAGTGGTGGAGCATTCTTTCTTGGAATAAGGTTGGTTTCTTGGACAAGCAAAAAGAAAAATTGCACATCCCAATCTATAGCAAAGGCAAAATATGTTGCAGCAACAATAAATTGTTCTAACATTGTTTGGTTTAAATAGTTGTTGGAAAGCATGAAGGTTGAGATCAAAGAACCAATTGTCATGTTCTGTGATAATACAAGTGCAATTAAAAAATCTAAGAATCCAATGATGCATTCCAAAACCAAACATATTGCCATAAAATATCATTTTATTAGAGAATTGGTGTAGGAAAAAGAAATTAGATTGGAATATGTCCATACAAAAGAACAAATTGCAGACATATTTACCAAGCCATTACCTGAGGATGCATTCTTTTATCTAAGAGGTAAGTTAGGGGTCATTCCCCTATCTAAAGCTCACTAAAATAAAGGTTTAGTGATGCATCAACATGAACCAAGTTGAAGATCTATCAGTTGATGTAGCATAGTCAAGAGAACATTGCATATGAATCATTACTCAAGGTACATTGATACTCATTTGGTATGTGTTGTCTTTGGCATGTGTTGTCAAAGAGGCAGAATTTACTTTCATATCTTTCTTAAATTTGTTTTGAGAAGAAGCTATGTAATTCCTTCACAGAGGGAGATTACTGTGTCAAAGAAAAGCTTGTGATATAAAATCTAAGAGGGAGAAACTTTCTATCATAGAAAGTCTTGTTTTCAAATTTCATTGTGCTATGACATGTTGTGTTGCCATCAATGCCAAAGAGGGATATTGTTGGATACAATTGTCTAATTGTGTGTTGTCTTTGATGTCACACAAATATCATATTAGTTGTCAGTCTATGCTTACTGAGCTCAGTTGGTCAGTAAGATAAGTTTTCTTGTCTACCAAGCATTGTTGGAGATTACTCTACAAAGACAATGTCTACCAAGCTTACTTAAACATTGAAAGAAATTATGGTAGAAAGCAGTGTTAACCGAGTTCTCATGGTTAAAAAAGAAAAGTTGGTCAGAGTCAATGTTCACTGAGCTCACTCAATTGCTAAAGGATTTTGCAAGTTCCCAGTTTTAACCAAGCTTTTGTTGCTTAACATAGGAAATCATTTTAGAACTAGTGTTTACCAAGCAGGGTTGGCCAATGAAGGATTTTTTTGATTTGCGATATGAAGTTTAATTATTTCAAGTATTGATTCTAGTTTACTATGGTAATGTTTATTTGTCATTATAAATTTTAATTGAGCCGACTTGATAATCTGGATGATATAAATATAAGGTTAAATTGAGATTCTAGTGTGTGTGTGAGTATGCAAGTGTATTGATTGATTGAGAAGGAAAATATGTGAGTGAACTTGAAGGATGGTCAGTCAGATATCCTTGTGGAGTAGCAAAGTAACATTTGATTAGGAAGGATCTAGTATGAAGCAGAATAGAGATTTGTAATCAGCAATTCAGTTGCATCTCATTTAGGTCATTTCATTGTTACTTTCTTACCATTATAGTAGTGTTCCAAAATCTCTTAACAGAGTTGGTTTAATAGCCAGTTGTAAATCCTCTAACAAGGTGACAGTTCCATTGAATTGTTTTAAGACCTCTTGCAAGGCCACTCCTAATAGGGTGATTAAATCCTCTAACAAGGTCACAACTAACAATGTCTTTTTTAACCTTTAACCAAGTTGGCTCCTAACAGGGCTCACTTTAGAAGAGTGAAAAGAGTAACTAGTTACATTGGTGGTTTTCCCCATATTGGGTTTCCACATTAAATCTTGGTGTCTCATGTGTTCATGTTATTTCTTTCATGTTTGCAATTTAATCACTCTGAATGCTTAAGATTAGTTATAAGTAAATCTCACTATTTTTACCAAGTTACAACATTTTCTATGGGTTTACTAAATAATAGCAGCAATCAATTTTATTATTAACATCCAAGGGATCTGAAATATTTTTGTGGTAACTGATTCACCCCCCCTCTCAGTTACTCCATCTATATTTCCAATAGTCTCTAACGCTCAACATGCAATATTCTATATACTATGACTTGATACCTTCATTATTCAGCATCCACTATTTACTTGGCTCCTAAATCACTCAAAATGGTTTATCTACTCGGTACCTAAGTGACTCAGTACATGAGTGACTTGACACTCATTGTTACTTGGCATGGTCTATTATTTACATGCTGTGCTCACCATGTATTACTAGTTTAGCATACACTAAGTAAATGGCTTAAGTGTGTTGGCACTCACTTGTCAAAACCAATCTTAGATCAATGGACCTAGCATATCTAAGTATGTCCATGCAAATTTGATCTTCTTTTCTTGGAAGAATGTAACAAATTCTTCTTTTACTTTAGCAGATAAAGATTGTGCAAGATGTATATTATGAGGATGTTCCTCAGTTCCTAGATTGATTAGTTCTATTGGTTCTATCAGCACTGATGATCAATATTGAAAGTGACTTGGAAGTGCATCAAATATCTCATCCTTAGTGCCTTAGAGAGGTTTTCACCTTTGGATACATCTTTTGTTTTTACTATTTTTGGTTCTGATACTAGTACAATATGGTTTTCACCATTAGAACATCTATTCTTTTTTCTTTTGATTGTATGGCTGAGATATTTGATGTTATCTTTAGTCATATTGAAACTATATTCACTAGTGTAAGATGTCACCAATTCAATAACATGTAGATAGAAAGCAAGAGAATAATCATTCTATAATGTGCAGACTTCACTAGATGTAGTATTTGAGTTCTAGTTTGTTACTTTAGAATAAGTGAGTGAAAGAGAAGTGGTAGGTTCAATTGTGTTCATAATATAATTATCAAATGCATGGACAAGTAATTTGAGACCTAGAGTAATTATGTCCAAAGGTATGTTTGAATTCCTTCGAGTTCTAATGACATCAATTGAAGACACATCAACATTAGTAGGGTGAGACTCATTAGACAAAACCATATATTTCTCTCCTATTTTGAGTTGGTTTTCATTTGTACAAACTTTGTCAATATCCTTATCAAAAGTTGCATCTGAGATAGAATCAAATTCATACTCTCAAGAATCAATGCTACATGGAGTCAAACTGTAGCATTCACCAACAGTCATGGATACCCATTCTCCACTTTCACTATCATCTTGCTTTTGACAAAGTCATTCAACAATGAAAGCATGACTAGACTTTCCCTATTCCTTATGAATTAGGGGAGTGTCATTAGTATTCTTAAAAGAATCACTATAAGCTTCAACAATACTAACATGTGGTATAAAGACATCTAGTTCTACAAAGAATGTAGCAAGATCCAATAAAATAGGATAAGGAAAGTGTTAGGATTAAACCACAAATAGAAATAACAATTACATGCAAATATAACCAATAATAGAAAATAATAGATCCCATAGAAAAATAACACAAGGCACCAAGATTTAATGTGGTTCACCCAATCCCTGGGCTACATCCACCAAACAACAAGTCTGATATTATTATGATCCAATGATTACAACTTGATTACAATCTGTAATCCCTTACATCTCAATACCACCACAAGAACCAATTTCACATCACAACTTAATGAAAATACCTAACCCTAAGCCCTTTTATACAAGTATTTTATGTCATTTTAGGGTTACAACATGTCATCCATATGTCAGCTACAACGTCGGCCATGGCCCAATTTTTTTTTAAAGAATTTATGAAGTATGCACAATACTTTCTTGATCAGTCACCACAATCCAACAATCTCCCACTTGGGGACTAATCAAGCTCCACACTAAACAACAATCTCCCACTTGGAGACTAATCCTATAGCAATACCACTACCACATGGGGCTCCCACTGGATCAAACCAACCTAGACTCTATTGTTCTTTTATTCATGTTTAATCAAGAAGACCAACTGAAGCTAAAGAAGAGCTTAGCTTCTACCTTGTTACTACCTTTGTTAACATATCTACTAGATTTTCATTTGTATGTATCTTCTCCATCTTTAACTATCCATCCTCCAAAACTGACCGAATGAAATGGTACCTCAACTGTATGTCTTTGGTCTTAGAACACAAAGCTGAATTCTTTACAAGATGAATGGCACTTTGACTATCTGTAAACAAATAATTATCCCTTTGAGGGTGTCCCAATTCTTCCAAGAAGAACTGAAGCCATATCATCTCCTTGGCTGCCTCTATAGTACCTACATACTCTACATCTGTAGTGGATAAAGAATTAACCTTCTGTAACCTAGAAACCTAGCTCATGGCTGCCCCACCAATAGTAAAGACATAACCTGTAGTACTCCACCTAGTATCAATATCCCCTACCAAATCAGAGTCAACATAGCCTTGTAAATTAGTAGTAGAGGCCCCAAAGTGTAAATACTTATTGGATGTTCCTCTCAAATATTTGAGAATCCATTTGATGGCATTTCAATGCTCAATTTTTGGATGACTCATATACCTGCTAATGACACTCACTGCATGTGCAATATCTAGCCTAGTGTATACCATAGCATACATCAAGTTTCCTACAACTAAAGCATAGGATACCTTGGACATCTTATCCTCATCTTCCTATGTCTTGGGACACATCTCCTTAGTCAACTTCAAATGACCAGGTAAAGGTGTGCTGACATCTTTAGCATTCTCCATAGAGAAATGTTGCAACACCTTTTCCACATAATCAGTCTGAGATAGCATCAATGTTCTATTCTTCATGTCTCTACAAATCTTCATATCAAGGATTTTTTTTTTTGCCCCCAAATCCTTCATAGAAAATGCATGTGCTAATTGGCTTTTTAGCCCGATAATGTGATCCATGTTAGACCCAACTACAAACATATCATCAACATATAAACATAAAATAATGTAGCTATCATCATCCAACCTCTTAAAGTAGACACAATGATCTGAATGACACCTACTATAACCATGCTCATGCATAAAACTGTCAAATTTCAGATACCATTGCCAAGGTGCTTACTTCAAGCCATATAAACTTTTCTTCAATTTTCACACTAAGTTATCCTTACCTTTGACCTCAAATCCCTGTGGCTGAGCCATATGTATCTCTTCATTCAAATCACCATGAAGGGAGGTTGTTTTAACATCAAGCTAATCTAAATGCGAATCTCCAATAGCCACAAGACTTAAAACAATATGGATAGAAGTCATCTTAACAACAAGAGAAAATATCTCATCAAAATCAATTCCCTTTTTCTGTGCAAATCCTTTTACAACTAACCTGGCTTTAAATCTTTTCTTACCTCCTTCCTTTTCTTTCAACCTGTAAACCCACTTATTCTATAAAGCTCTTTTACCTATAGGCAACTTGCACAAATCCTGTGTCTTATTCTTTATCAAAGAGTCCATTTCATCTCTCATTGCAGACTCCCATTGAATCTTAGTATCCACCTACACAACTTCATCATAACTTCCAGGTTCACCAGCATCAGTAAGTAAAATTGAATACAAAGAGGGAGAGAATCTTTCTAGAGGTCTAATTTGCCTTGTTGATTGTCTAACATTCACCAATGTGTGTGGTATTTGTTGTTGCAATTGTTTCACATCATGAGGAATGGTTGGAACATTAGCTTTTGGAGTATCATAGAACACTACATAATCATCTTCTTTCTTCTCATGTTGCTACAATATATCTTTGTACAACACTTTCTCATTGAATATGACATCCCTACTTCTTAAAATTTTATGATTTTCAAAATTCAAAAGCTTATAACCAAATTCATTAATTCCATATCCAAAAAATACACATTTCTTTGACTTAGCTTCTAGCTTGGTTCTATTTTCAAAATCTATGTGAGAAAATGCTTCACAACTGAAGGTTTTGAGAAAAGAATAACTCACCTTCTTACCAGTACATTCTTCCTTTGGAATACCACAACCCAAAGGAGTAGAGGGAAATCTATTAATCAAATATGCAGTAGTATTAATAGCCTCCACCCACATGTGTAAGGGAAACCCAACATGCAACCTCATGCTCCTTGCATGCTCCATTATAGTCGTGTTCATGCGTTTAGCCACTCCATTTTCCTATGGAGTCCTTGGAATAGTTTTCTATCTACAAATACCATTAGTGGAGAAATAATCTTCAAATTCATGACTGCAATACTCACCACCATTATCAGATCAAAGACATTTTAATTTCTTACTAGTCTCATTTTCAACCAAGCATTTCCATTTCTTAAAAGTTTGAAATACATCAGATTTCTATCTAAGGAAATAAACCCATACTTTTCTAGTTGTGTCATCAATAAATGTAACATAATAATGAGAACCACCAAGGAAAGATACTACATCAATATGCACAAGCTCTAATTTCTCTTTTTTTCTTCCTTCCCAGTCTTCACAAAACTCACTCTCTTTTTTTTTCCATACTTGCAACTTTCATAGAAATCCATATTAACACATTTTAGACCTGGTAAAACTTTCTTTGAATGAAGTACTTTCATACCTTTCTCACTCGTGTGCCCAAGTCTATTGTGCCATAGTGCTATATCAGAATCTATAACAGCTATTTGTTCTCCCTACTCAACTGTAGTAATTGTTCCTGAACATTCATTTTTCTCTAAAATAATCAAAGTAGAAGGAACAATATGACTTGTACAAAGATATAAGGTGCCTACTTTCAAACCTTTTGCTACTACAAGAGAACCTTTTGAAACCTTCCAATTTTTATCATTAAAAGTAACTACACAACCCTCATCACCTAGTTGCTCTACTGAAATTAAATTCCTACTCAACCTTGGAACATGTCTTACCCCATGTAGTAGCCAATGATTCCCACTCTACAACTTAATCTTAATTTTTTCCTTTCCAACAATGTGATAGGGTTCATTATCTCCCAAATAAAAAAGCCCAAAATCCCCTTGGACATAATCAATGAAATAAGCACTATGATGTGTAGCATGAAATGAAGCATCAGAATCTAAAACCCATGAATCATTAACACTTTCTAAAAATAGAAGCAAAGCATCCTCTTTGGATTTGTTACTTACCACATTTTCCTCCTTGTCTCCATCTAGTTTATCTCTTTCATTTTTTTTTCGATTCTAGCAATCTTTCTTTTTTTGACCTAGTTTCCCATAGTACTAATAGTCATTTGGTCCTCTCAATTGAGACCTCCTCCCCTTTTAATTTCCTCTTGATTTCTCACAATTTCTAGAGTTACTTCCTCTCTCAGTCATTCTACCCTTGCTTTGTGCATTCAAAGAACTTCTTGATGTAGATCCACCTAAGGTTTTCATACGTGTTTCCTCACTCAAAACAACACTGATCACATCTTCACATTTTAGGGTACTAGATCTAGGAACATAATTACTCATAGCCATTACCAATCCATTCTAGCTTTTAAGAAAAGAACATAAAATCAAGAGAGCCCTAATTTCTTCATCAAAATTGATACCCAAAGAAGATAACTAACTAGTAATAGTATTAAACTCATTTACATGATCTGCAACTAATCCACCTTCTATCATTTTCATATTAAATAAATGCTTCATGAGAAATACCTTGTTTGAAGTGAAGGGCTTTTCATAAAGTTTCACTAGGGTTTGCATCAATTCTTTTTTCGTCTTTTCTTTTGTAATATTAAATTCCACTAATGGTGCCAAGCATAATTGAATGCTTCCAAGTGCCTTTTTATCCAAAAGATCCCATTCATCATTTGACATAGATCCTTGATTCTTGGATTTTCCTTCTAACAGCTTCCATAAATCCTTCTGATAAATATTGTCTTCCATTTGCATCTTCCATAACTAGAAATTATGCCCATTAAACCTATCAACCCTTAGCTTACCCTCATCTACCATCACTCCCACTCAACCATGAGACTCCCACTTAACTGTGAGACTTTCCTATAGAGGATAACTGAAAGACAACCTCACTCTAATACCACTTGTTAGGATTAAACCACAAACAAAAATAACAATTACATGCAAATATAACCAATAACGGAAAATAATAGATCACATAGAAAAAGAACAAAAGGCACCAAGATTTAATTTGGTTCACCCAATCCTTGGGCTATGTCCACCAAATAGCAAGTCTAATATTATTACGATCCAGTGATTACAACCAGATTACAATCTGTAATCCCTTACAACTCAATACCGCCACAAGAACCAATTTTGCATCACAACTTAATGAAAATACCTAACCCTAAGCCCTTTTTATACAAGTATTTTATGCTATTTTAGGGTTACAACATGTCAGCCATATGTCGGCTACAATGTCGGCCATGGCCCAAATTTTTTTTTAAGAATGTATGAAGTATGTACTATACTTTCCTAATTAGTCACCACAATCTAACAGAAAGGTATCCTAGTCATTAGAACTTTCTGCTTGGTTGTCAAACTCAATTTGTGACTCATGTTCAGATGAACTATCATATTCTAGTACAAATTTGTTGATCCCTAGATGAAAGGGATCTTTCTTGAAGTCTTGGCTTGTTGTGTTATGAGGCCTTCCATATGTTGCTTTGATTGGATCAATCAATTCTTTGTTGTTATGTCCTAAAGGACCATTTCCTTTGTAGCCCAAGCATTTTATTAGTTTAAGATCTAGTCCATATTTTTCAAAATTTATTTCATGAGACTAGTCTGTGAGATTAGGTAGGACTTCTTTTTATAACCAAGCAACAATAGCTCTATTTTCATCTTCATCTTCTAGAGGTACAATTGCCTTTATGAAGACACCATTGGATATAGTCTTAGGTGATACCACAAAAGGTATTTTCATTTTAGATGGTCTCCCATAAAGACAAGGAGATTCAAGAAGAGATGTCAAAGAAAAAACTAGTTCAATGTAACATTCACCCATTCTAGTTTCTATTAAGTTGAGATTCTTCTCCATTTCTTTGAGCTTGCTGACTTCTATTGGTAGGGAAAAAACTGTTAGCGGACTTGAGCATGCTACATGTGTAACTGGTATTAGCAAGTATGGTAACTTTTGATCCTTAGAACAAAAACTTGATGTATTGATGGTATGTTGAAGGTACTTCTTACATTTCATGAATCTATGGTCTTCCTAACTATATGTTGTATGCTAAAGGAATATCAAGGACTTGGCAGATAACATCTTGTTCTACAAGACCAACTCAAAGAGGTAACAGAATAAGTCCTAAGGATTTTTGTTCTACCTCATCATATGCTTTGATGGTAATTTCGTGGTGAGGATCAATAGACTCTTCATTGTAACCCAATTGTATGAGAAAACTAGTAGAACATAGATTAAGATCATCTCCATTGTCTATAAGCACATGACCGATGCATTTTTGATGTATTATGACTTCAATATGCAATGAATGATTATGAGGATGACTCAAAAATTGTCATCCTCTTCAGAAAAGGACAAATAATGAGGTGAGATGAAGTGACCTACCATGGATTGAGACTTATCAAGATCAAGACCTTGAGGTATGCTTGCCTTAGTGAGGCATTTGTCAAGAATCTATGTCTGAGAAGGCAAGATTTTAAGTAATTGAAATATAGTTATTTGAACATTCATTCATTGTAATTGTTCAAGGATGCTATAGTTTACAGCTATGGAGGATGTTACAATTTTTGTGTTCTTTCTAGATGGACCAAAAATAGGTTTATCTTTATGTTGATCAACTTTAGGAGTAGAAGGCACGAGGCCTTTGAGTATTATCTTGGCATGAAAATGTGTAACAACATTGGCACAAAATTGTGGTTGTTCTTGATTAGATGTAAGAGATGTGGTACCTCCTAGAAAAAAAGGAGTCTTAGGTTTTGTATTGTCATTTTTTCCTTAATTGTGATGATGTCACAATTTTCAAAATCCAAAGGTTTAACCATGTTGATTATGTTATCATCATTGGTATATGTATAGTTGACCTTGTTTTTGTCTTTTTGTTTAGAATTTTCTCCATTGTCATAAGGAGGAAATGGTTCTTTAAAAGCTTTATGATCTAAATTCTTGTTATTTCGACCCATAACTATTTCACCATCATCAATGAGGTCTTGAACCTTATGTCTCGGGTTAATATAGTTTTTTATTTTATGACCTTTATTTTGATCGCATTCACAATACACATTCTCATTCCACACTATTTATGTCATGGTTGTGGGTCATAAGGATGAGAATTATCAAGTGGAGTAATAATCTGATTTTGAAATAAAGTTTTATAAACCACTTCAAGAGGTTCATCCAGGGGTGTGTATTCACATTTAGGTCGAGAAACCCAAGATGAATTTTTAGCTTTGTTTCCAAATGTCTTGTTGTCCATAGTAGCTTGTTCAGTGGTTTTAGATGCATGCATGTTATTGGTGAGATTAAAAGCTACCTTAGAAGGTTTAGGAGTCATATTGTCCACCACTCCATCATGTACTACCTCTCAATTTTTATTAACATACTTAGATTTTTCTTTTCTAGAGGTAGACCCTTGTTTGATATCTTTTTGAAGGGTTAATTCACCTTTCTTTACCATGAACTCCTCTATTTAGATACCTTGTGTAATCATTTCTTTGAAGGTATGTGAACCTTCAAGTTATATTTTGTACCCAAAATTAGGTAAGAGATTATCCATGAAGATATCAAATCTTTTAGTCTTAGGTATCTTATGTGAGTATTTGGTGTACAATTGTCTCCATCTTTGGAGAAAATTTTGGAAGGGTTCTCCAACTCTTTATTTAAGGTTACATAGATCTCTTATGTTTACTAGATGTTGGATATTGTGTGAGTATTGCTATATGAACATATTAGTGATCTTTTCAAAAGTATTAATTCGAGTAGGTAACCGTGAAAACCATTCGATAGCTTGGTCACCCAGACTTTGTGGGAACAAACACATGAGATATGTTTGATTATGTATGAATTCCATGGAGAAAGAACTGAACTCCATTAAGTGATCTTGGGGATCAGATGTTACTACGTACTTGTCATATTTAGGTATCTCAACTCCTCTAGGGAAAAGGAGGCATGTAAAAATCCTTGTCAAAAGGAAATGGACAAATAATGTCTAGCGTGTATTGTCTAGTTGGTTTATCTTTGTCTTTCAACATTTGGGCCAATTGCTCTTGCATGGTGTGTAGTTGTTTTTGTAACTTGGAGGTTTTAGATTCCTCTTCTTGCATGACATTTTGTCAACATGATATTTTTGAGGTAGTTTTGATCCCTCTTGAGCAAGTTTGAGGAAATATTTCTCTTTCTCATCATTGGCTAGATTTCCATCATTGTCTAAAATATTTTTTCTTTATGACATTTCTCTATGTCTTCTAGAGGTATTTCTTCAATATCCCCATAATCATTTGTGTAGGTGTAAGGATCCTTAAGCCTTTCAATTATTTAGAATTCCTCTCTATTTTCTCTCCTACTATTTTCACCTATTTCTTGATCTTGATCTATCATTCTAGGGGTGTAGAAGTTTTCAATTTGTTAAGGATGTTGGAAATCTGATTGAAAAGCTCATTGTTGTTGAAGATCAAAGAAGAAGATTGTTGTGAAAGATTGTTTTCAATCATTTTTTTCCATTGATGTCAAACTTGCCATTTTTAGGGATGATATTTGCTTATAAAATTCATGCACTATCACTTAGTTGATTGATGAAGAGGATTTTATCAACAAGATGTAACAAGAGCACCTAAGGGAAAGGTTGAGTTATGATGTTGTAATGAAGTACAAGGATCAGTTAAGACAATGGTTAAATAATGTATTGATGAAAAAATCAAACATATAGAGGTTGGTCACACTTAGATACATTGGAAGAAGAAGTTGTATCAAGGTTGACTGTAAAGCTTTAACTTTGATCATTAGAAGGTGCTGAGCAAGTCAGTTGAAGCTGAGAAGATACTTAATAGAAGTCGAGTAAAAAAAAAAAAAATTAGTGCCAAGTAATCTTCAAGTGCCGAGTAAAAAATCAAGTTTTGAGCATCAAAAGAAATTTAGTATGTGCCGAGTAATCTTCAGGTGCTGAGCATCAAGAAAAACATAGTTAATGCCAAATAACACAGTATGTGCCAAGCACCAATATTTCAATAGTGCCAAGCTACTGCATTATTTCAAATGATGAAGATTCACCAAATCTAAGCTGAAATAATGGTTGCATTGAATTTTGTGAACAAGTTAGAAGATAAGGATGATGAGTTGTTGGCACAGAATCTTATGTAAACCATTTTTGGATGAATTCTAAAGGATTATTCAAGAATTTTCTAAAGGAAATAGAATATGGGATAGATACAATGTATCCTACCTAATCCATGTGAATTGAAATTAAAAAATGGGAGAATTGAGAAGGAAAAGGAACTCCAAGACTTCTATTTAAGAAGTCATAAACCAAGAAGCAAGAAGCTATTGATCTTGTTGCTATAGAAGTGCCAAAATCTATGAAGTAATTGAAAGGGTGTCAAGGAGGAGACATCTAGGAGAAGGAAGAGCATAGAGGCTCTACTTCTACAAGTGGTCATGAAGAGATGATTGCACTAGTACATTGAGTATGGAGACTCAAAAAAACAAAGCTTGAAAGAAAAGGCAAGTAGTTAAGAGTTGCAGAGATAGAAGACCAGGAAAAGGGTATGAGCTGAGAAGTGATCTGAGATCTGCAAGATAAGTTGTATGTTGTAATCAGGTCAAGTCTTTCTAATAGTCTCTAGCAATTGTATTAGATCTAAAAATTCTATGGACTTAGGTTGGCTTAATAGCCATTTGTAAATCCTTTAATAGGGTGGCATTCCAAGTGAATGTTTTAAAGTTCTTTTACCAGGCCCACTTCTAATAGGGTGGTTAAATCCTCTAACAAGGTCACATTTAATAGTGCATGTTGTAAGCCTTTAATAGGGTAGGCCTTTCACAAGGAATCACTTCAGAAGGGTCAGAATTGAGTAGCATGTTATCAGTGGCTTTTTCCAAATTGGGTTTCCATGTAAATCACCGTGTCATGTGTTGATTTCCTGTGTTGTACTTGCATGTTGATTTATAGTAACTTGCTAATTAGAAAAGTTAAAGTTTTCTTGAATGAATGATTGAATGGATTTATCACACTTAGAGAAAAGTAAAAGGGACATCTGGACCTTGAATAACTGATTCACTTCCTCCCCCCCCCCCCTCTCAGTTATTCTAAAGCAATTCTAACAAAGGATAGTTGTTTCAAATAGAAGCTTAATTTTTTTGTTTAAAGATGTAGATGTCTTGTCAATATTTGGATGTTCTTAAAATAAAAAATTCCTAAATTGTTGCAATTTGATGGAAAACACTGATGGAGTTCTATGTGGACCAACAAGTGAAGAAGACTATGGGGATCCTTCACTATACTCAGACTATATGTATAAATGCAAGTGAACTCTACCACAATTCCTTCCTCTATGTCTACCTCATCTAGTTCTATGGGGAGGAAACATGTTTCCACTTATAGTTGCAATAGTCATAGACAATGACATATGACAAAGTTTAAACAAGGACCAAACTTAGAACATTATCTCAAAGTAAGTACATAATTAGTAAGCATGATGTATACTAGGGTATGAGTAGTTAGAGAAATGGCTAGAACAACCAAGGGTTTTGGATATCATGACACAAGATATGACAAACATAATGGAATAAATAAGACAATAGATCAATGAGACTAGTGTTGGCAATATGATCAAATAGATATTTTGAGAGTTTTCATTAATAAAAACATGTATTCAACATTTCATTTATGCATTTAGAGATAGAAAATTTTTTAAGTGTTGGACAGTTTGTAGTAGCATAGAGACACATATGATGTGTACAGATGACTCATTAAGAGTTAGCTCATGCACAGTTGAGAAAAGTTCTATGATAGCATCATGATGACATATACTAGTGTGCAGGTGTGTATGGATAGTATGATGCGAGACATGATTGAAATACTAGTTCAAGTATTAAACAATGCAGAACAAAGTGTAGCGAAGAATTTGATTGTACAACTTTAGGAATTATGTTGGTGACAAAATAATTACTAAGTCATGATAAGTTGACTATATGGTTATTAATCCATAATTGATTTCATATTATGTCAAGCATGAAGGCTGAATGAGTAGTGAATTATGAATGTGCAAGGTAAAGTAAAGATCTTCTCTTGAGAAGATAAGTGTCTAATATATGTGCTAGATGAGAAGTTGTATGTGATGTGAACTATTGTATAGAAGGATTGAAAGATATGCAAGCCTAATGTAATGCAATATCTAATGTATGATAAGAGGAAGTGTGAGTTACAACTATAAGAAAATATTGTATGTATACTTGTTCTTGTGAAGAACTGAATTGTATAATTGCATTTTAGGGCAGTGGGTTCTTCTTGCATACATTGTATTTGATATACCACCTCCTAACAAGGTTGAGGCTTCTAACAAGGCCTAGTCCTCTAACAAGGACTCGAGACACTATATGTACTTCATAGACTCCTAACTAGGTCAATATCCTTTTGCTTATTGAATCATGTTGTGGGTATCATCCCCCTGTGGTTTTCCCTTGACCAAGCTTTCCCTAGTTAAAAAATAAAGGTGTTATGAGTTCTTTATGTGTATGGTTATATTTACTATTCAAAATTATTTTTTTACTTTCATATACAAGTTATAAAGTAATTAAGAATATTCAGTTGAGGGCAAAAATTTGTAGAATATTGATTCACCCCCCTCTTAGTATTATCTATTTCTAACAATTGGTATTAGAGCCTAGTTAATGTGAAGAAGTTTAATAGATTGAGTAAGATCCCTATAGATATGTAATAGTTGAAGAATAATCTTGAAGAAGCTCTTGAATAGATTGACCTTCTCATTGAAGAAAGAGATAACCTAAAAGATAGATACAAAGATGCAAAAGTCTTCATTGGTAAACTAGAAGACAAGATTAATGATATAAAATCTAGCAAGGAATCAATTGTGCAAAATAGTGACAATAAAAAAGTAGGAAATCTTCAGAAACAAAATGAGATTTTGAAACATGAATTGAAAGTTGTTGAACTTAGGTTGAGTCTTAAATGGTGGAAAGAATGAA
Source organism: Cupressus sempervirens (assembly GCA_028749045.1). Lineage (NCBI taxonomy): Eukaryota > Viridiplantae > Streptophyta > Pinopsida > Cupressales > Cupressaceae > Cupressus > Cupressus sempervirens. The sequence goes on from CM053783.1 coordinate 454,568,305, forward strand.
CCTGAAATAAAAACTAAGAACATAGACCTTAGATCCGAATTAAGTCAAGTAACATCTAAACTAGATACTATCAAGATTGAGCATGCAAAGTTAGAAAAGTACAACATCATTGTGAAAGAAGAATTGACACAAGCTAAGCAACAATTAGAGAAGCTTTATTCCAATAGTGAGAAGATAATTGAACAAATATTTCAGTAGAGACCTTCTTATGATAAGACAAGACTTGGATATCTTATTGGAGAGAAATCAACCAAGAAAGTTGAAATTAGAAGAGAACTAGATCCAATTATTGAATCTCCTAAAGAATCTGATTTGAGTAAGGTAGAATCAATTACATCTACTAAAGTATCAAAGGAAATTGATTGATTTATTAGAGAAACATGATGAACCTAAGAAAATAGAGCAAGTTGATAAACCTAAGCAAGATGAACCACCCAAGGAAGTAAGACATGAGTTTAGAGGTAGATGCTTTATATGAAATGAAGTTGGACATATGGAAAGATATTGCACAGGTAAGTCTTTTAAACCCGTTACTAATTTTTATTGTTATAATTTTCATGGTTATGGTCATAAAGTAGTAGAGTGTAAGAAACCTAAGTTTGATGGTAATAATATAAATAGTAGAATGTTAAGGAACACTAACCCTATAGGTAATGAAAGAGAGAGATCACAAAACATATCCAATGATGGAGAGAAATCTAATAGAGAAAAGAACCAGTTTGTGTGTTATAAGTGTAACAATCATGGACACATTGCAAGGAATTGCAAAGCGCCTAAAAGTCAAAATGGAACAAATTAGATTTGAAATGAGCCTATATATCAATTATGTAATAACTTTGGACACATAGTGAGATATTTAATAATGGTTAGAAGAGACTTCAATAGGAATCCAAACTACAGAAGGAACAACAATAAACATGATAGAAGGAATGATAATGAGAGTGATAAAAGTTAGAAGGAAGTAGTCAAGGAACATGTTGATGAATTCAAAGAAGCATTTGAAATAGTTAAGGATCCAAAAACCTCTTACACAATTATGGAGGAACAATATTTCAATGCACCTAATGAGAAATTGAAGTCATAGATTATTTGTGACATCCTACCTGAATTAAGCAGTTTTAGAAGAGGTAGTGCATTAGTTGGGCATAACTAATGTTAGAGAGTGAGTTGGAAGTTGTGCAATTAATAGGAGGTAGTTGATATAGAGAGGAAGCTATGGTCAAGTGTGTAAGTCTAGATATGATTGTAGTAAGTGGGAATTTAGAAAACAAGTTTATTGGTGAACAGAGACATTATTTGAATTTGTGGTGGATCCACATTTAATGCGCAATGTGATTTGAAAATATTTAAGGATCATAAACAAGATTGTGTGTAATATTTTTTAATGTGAAGTGTCTTGAGAAAATTGAAGAGTAATTTGACAATGAAGTAAAGTGTGAAAAGAAGTTCTTGAAGTGCGAAGTTGTAGAAGCCCTAAAATGTGATTTTAAGGTATTTTATGGTGATTAAACTAAGTATTTTTAGTGCATATAGTTGAATTGCAATGGCTAGTTAGATTGTTTATGATGTGAGTGAAAGGCCACAGTATGTATTCAAGAAACATCGATTTATTTCACTTATGGATGACCCATTGGGCACATTTTTGTAAATTCTAGAGAATTTTCTTGATGTCAAAGATGCCAAAAGCTATATACATTGTAAGATTGAGAGCATTAGTGATGAAAATATACATAAGGAATTGGGGACTATGTATAATAATGACCTATCCTTGAAGTTTGAGCATGTGCACCTAGATGGCTTGAATCTAGTAAAGTATATGTTTTATATGGAATTTGACAACCATGAATGGACTTGAATCATTCTAAGTAGGGTACATGATGATATGTTCTAGTTAGATGATATATACATAGTAAGTGATGATGACCTAATTCACAAGGTCGAGAGTTTGAGAATTAAGAGATGCAATCTCGTAAATGAGAAGAATGTAAGAAAGATGGTTGATACAAACCTGAATACAAGATTTGATGGAACATGAAGGTGGACTCCATTCAAGAAAACAGAGTAAAATTATTGAGTAAGATATTAGGGTGCAAGTTTAGCCATGCCTATAGGGTTAACTCAGTACCAACTAGATTTTTATTTGTAACCTATGTGATGGAAATTTAGGGAAGAAAAGTTAATCTGTGTGAGATTATTAGATTGCAATTGTTGGATAACATTGTAAAGGTGAAGAAGATGAAGAGCACAGTCTTCAGATTTGAGTCCTTACTGACTCATTTGTTTTCTATGCTACAAGGAAGTTCCCAAGTGTGAAAAATTGGGATAGAAATGAGTGTGCAATGAAATTGGTCACTCAATGCTATAGGTCTAATTTGGAAAATGTCAGAGATGATGACATTGAAATAATGATGATGAGTTTCTAGTCTAAAATGAAATATGGATACATAATACCTCTATTTATAGTAGAGAAATATAAGGATGGAATATGTTTCAAAGTGCAGATATGAGATGAGTGGAGAGCTCATAGAAGTGTATGTGCAGATCATACTCCAATCAAAGGACACAAAGTGCTCTAGATGGGGACCCTTTTAAGAGAAAATGAGAATAGTTCATTCTAAAATACATTGCAAGAAAAGAAATAAGAAATTGAAAAAGGTTATTGATTCCATCCTTAAGGAGTCATGAATGACTCAAGAGAGGAATTCAGTGAGGTGAATCTGAAAGTTTAGAAGAAGAAGTTGAAGATAGACCAGTTGAACAAGATGCACAGGAAGGCTAAACATCAGCTAGAAAGAGAGCATGGAAGCCTAAGGTAGAGAACCTTAACATGAAAATAATAAATGATGATAGTTTCATACAATTAAATAAGTATTATAGCTTGTATAGTAATATGGATAGAAGGAAATTGGAAAATGTCATTGTGAGAAACATGATTCTGAGATATAAGAAGTTTTAGAATATTTAGAATAAGATACATGAAGACCTATATAATAGGTTAATTAATAGGAAGAAAAGTGTATTGGAAGAAAATCTAATTTGAGGATAACAATAATAAATAAACTATGTGAGGTTGACTCCAAAGAAGACTTAGATAGAATTTTGAAGGGAATTGAGCCCTTATCGAGGAACAAAAGAAGATAAATTCTTCTAATGGGAGGAAATTATGAGGATGTCAAGAAGGAGACAGAGGAGGAAATTTTAAAATTCATGACCTTAGTGCCAAAGGTGAGTGCATTGTCCAAACTTGAGAGCCCAGTCTATGTGGAAGCAAACACACCATCCAATGATGAGGGAGAAGCAGAAGAGTTAAAATATGCAACCTCACCATTGTACATTGTTATGGTTACTGAATTCATGCAAGTGGATAGTACACACATAACTGTAGATACAAAGGAGAACCCTTTTGAAGGTTATGGAGAAAATATTATTGGCAATATAAGCAATATTACAACATACACCAACTCAGATGATGATGAAGAAGAAGAGAAAAAGAAACAAGCTAAGGAAAAGAAGAGAGAAGAAGAGAAGATGAAAGGAATAGAGAGGAAAGTAGAGTTAAAGATGTTAGAGGAAGAGAAAAAAGGGGAAGTAGAAGAAGAAAAGAGAAGAAAAGAAGAAGTGGAAAAGAAAAGAAAAGAAGAAGAGGTAAGAAAGAAAGAAACTAAGAGATTGAAAGAAGAGAAGAAGAAAACTAAGGAAGAGAATAATATTGCAAAACTCAAAGTAGTTACACCTATTCCTACAATAACTCCAATAGTAGTAGTAGTGGTACCACCATTAGATGATCATGATGATCAAAAGGGATTAATGAGCTCATTGAGCAAGTTGTTTGAAAAGAAAAAATCTATAAAGTCTTTGGAAAAGACTCTAACTAAAGTTTTGGATAGAATGCAAAAGACACTTACCACAACTGTAGCCAATCTATACTTACAGTCAAAGGCCAAGGAGTTGGTGAAAATATTTGATGAAGTTTTCACAACTTTAGTAGAAGTAGCTTCAATGCAAGCATAAGCAAAGCATGATGCATCACTGATTGATACAATATGCAAATCATGAGCAATGACTTGAAGGTGCTTGATGAAAGCATCAAAGAACTAAGGAAATACATTGATGAAGGGAAGAAGTTGTATGGACAATTTGCACTATCATACAAGTACCTAACTAACTTTGAGAGTCAAATAAATGGTAAGTTGAGTGATCTTGAAACACTGACTATAAAATTATAGCTCCCAGAAAACAACATTGAATATTGTGGAACAAAAGTGGACAAAATCCATGTTGTAATCAAAGGTTTGGAATATGGCAGAGATGGAAAAAAAGAGATTCTATAGTCTTAGAGAAATTTTGTCACCAAAGATAAGCATTTTGCAGAGGCAACTTGAGCAATGTCTTGCAACAAAGATTTCCTATGTCAATTTTGCATATACTAACTTGAGTGTAGTTGAAGTGGCATCTTATGCACTATGCACACTAATCAATATTTCTAATAGAGTGAAGAAAAATTGGAAGAAAGAAGTGGAAAGGCTACAAAAAATCTATATAGATTTTTTTTCCAAATTGAAAAGTTGATCAACAATAGGCTACATAGTTTTTGGATACAATTTTTGATACCTTTTCCATTGATGTCAAAGGGGGAGTAATATGTAAAGGAGAATTGTATTTATGTTCTAAGGAAATTGAGTATTGTATATGTAAGGGGGAGTACACTTATGTACTTATGTGTCAATGTAAAGGAGTGATAAGGAATGTAATGATCCATCAAAACATGAATAAAATTATTATGTTTTGAAGGAAATTTTGTGTAGTTACTTTTATTTATTTATTTTAATGTATGATATCATTTTAGGACTTAGCCAATTTTCCCAAATTTTGCCATAAATGCTAAAGGGGGAGATTGTTAGCAATATAGTTAGATAGATATTTTGAAAGTTTTCATTTATGGAAATATGTATTCAACATTTCATTTATGCATTTAGAGATAGAAAATTGTCCAAGTGCTAGATAGTTTGTAACAACATAGAGACAGATGTGATGTGTATGGATGACTCATTAAGAGTTAGCTCATGCATAGTTGAAGAAAGTTCTATGAAAGTGTCACGATGATGTGTATTAGTGCACAGGTGTTTATAGATAGTACGATGCAAGATATGATTGAAATACCAATACATGGATTAAACAATGCATAACATAGTATAGCAAAGAATTGGATTGTTTAGCTTTAGGAATTATTTTGGTGACAAAATAATTACTAAGTCATGATGAGCCAACTATGTGGATATTAATCCATAATTGATTTCATATTATGTCAAGCATGAAGGCCGATTAAGCAGTGAATTATGAATGTGTGAGGTATAAGTAAAGATCTTATCTTGAGAAGATAAGTGTGTGATATATGTGCTAGATGAGAAGTTGTATGTGATGCAAACTATTGTATAGAGAACTTGAAAGGCAAGCCTTATATAATGTGAGATCTAACGTATGATTAGAGAAAGTGAGAATTATAATAGTAAGTAAATATCGTATTTATACCTATTCTTGTGAAGAATTGAATTGTATAATTGCATGTTGGGGTAGTGGGCTCTTCTTGTATACATTGTATTTGATCTACCAATTTCTAACAGGGTAGAAGTAACTCCTAATAGGGTTGAGGCTTCTAACAAGGACTCGAGACACTATATGTATTTCATAAACTCCTAATAGGGTCAATATCCTTTACATGATCCTTTTTCTTAGTGAATCATCTTGTGGGTATCATCCCCACTAGGTTTTCCCTTGGCTAGGGTTTCCCTAGTTAACAAATAATGGTGTTATGGTTTCTCTATGTGTATGGTTATATTTACTATTCATAATTGTTGGCTTACTTTCATATGTAAGTTATAAAGTAATTAACAATATTCAATTGTGGAAAAAAGTTTGTAGAATACTGATTCACCCCCACCATCTCATTATTATCTATTTCTAACAACTAGTTGATATGCAGGTCACAATTGATCAACTAAGCAAGTTGTTTAAGTTTCAAACTATTGCAGACAAAGGAATGAATTAGTATTCTTGGACAAAGACCATATTTAGATTGAGTTTTTATGAGGGAGCTGAAAATAGCTCACTATTTTGGACAATTCTTAATAGACTTGTTGGAATACTTTAGAATAACTGAGGGGAGGTGAATCAGTTATCCAAGGTCCAGATGTATAAATAAAACTTTCACAGCTTAGTTAACCCATAAAACATTTATACTCATGCATGCATCTATAATATTATGTAATCACTTAAAACTTGTAAATTACTATCAAATCAACTTGCAGAAATGTAAAGCATGAAACACAATCGATTCATCAACACACTTAACACAATGATTTACATAGAAACCCAATTTGGAAAAACCCACCAGTAACATGCTACTCTTTTCATTCTTCTACAGTAATGCCCTATGAAAGACCAACCCTATTAAAGGTTGCAATAAACATTGTTAAATGTGACCTTTTTAAAGTATTTCAATCACCCTATTAGGAGTGAGCTTTGTTAGAGGACTTTAGACCATTCACTTGGAATGTCACCCGGTTAAAAGATTTACAAATAATTGTTAGGTCAACCTTAATCCAAATGATTTACGCTATACTGATACAATTTTTAGAGCGTAATAGTAAGGTTTTGATCTAATACAACTTACAACTTCATTTGTAGATTATAGATTTCCATTCAGTCCTCAATTCTCCTTGGCCTTCATACTTGGTAGCCTTGATAGCTTGTTCACCCTTCAAGCATTCATCTCCTTAAGCCTTCTTGCTTAACATGCCATTGCAGACTCTTCTCTTAGGTCACTTGATGGAGAAAAACCATTAATGCCTTGTCTCCCTCAGGTTCTTGTACATGACAACCTTCACTTCATGACCAACCATTCTTATAAATAGGAAATTAAGATATTTTGTTGCTCATTCTTGATCGTCTAATTTAGGGTTAGGATTGATTAGGTAGGATAAAATGTATCTACCCCATATTCCATATCTCTTCTAGAAACTTCTCCTTGAATCCTCTTTGAATTTTCCTAAAAAAGGTCTACCTTGAATTTTGTGCCACCATCTCATCAACTTCATCTTCTATTTGGTTCACACAATCCAAGAAAACAAACTTGTTGGCTTAGATTCATCGAATCCATAATCTTTAAAATAATGTAGCTACTCGACATTAGCAACCTTTTGATGCTCGACACATACTACATTTCTTGACATCCTCTATGAAATCACTCGACATCAACTAAAGTTTACTAGTGCTCAGCATCAACTAAACTTTACTTGGCATCAACTATCTTGATTGGCATCCACTAGAATTTTCTTTAACTTAGTTTCAACTAATTTTTTACTAAGCTTGCACTGACTTTTCTTGGCACCTACTATCCATGTGATCAAGCTTAGTAGACAATATTTGTATAACTTTTTCTTCTAATATTTCTTAGTGTAGCCAACATTTGTAACCTTAAGTAGATTATCAATACATTATGTTATCATTGTCTTAACTGATTCTTGTCTTCATTACATAATCATAACTTGACATTTCTTCTAGGTGCTATTGTTACATCTTTTGATCAAATCCTCTTCATCAATCAAATAAGTGATAGTACTTAAACCTTATAAGAAGTTGTCTTACTAGAAAATAGCAAGTTTGACATCAATGACAAAATAATGATTGAAACAAATAATCTTCTTCATTAATCTCCCTCTTTTATTAGCTTCTTCAATCCATTCGCAACAATCTCCCTTTTTGGCATTGATGGAAAACCAAATTGATCAACCAAATCAATCAAATAATAAACATCTTGTTCAACCAAACTGACTAGGTTAAAATAGTAAGTCAATACCAAAAAGAAAATAATTCCTTGTATTGAAATCTCTCCCTCTATCAACAACTTTCATCTTCTGAATAGGTTACAAACTCCCTCTTACTAGGTAGATTAGGATTTCTCCCTCTTTCTTATATTGTTATCCTCTGATCAACAATATCATCTTCCTCTGATGATGATTAGTTTAATACTCTTTCTCCCTCAATAGTTATACATACTAGCATGATCAGAAGAATATCTCCCTCTTTGACAATAAAGCCAAAGACATATGTAAAAAAATTGCCATCTTAAACATTTAGGTATTGGCATTTTTAGTTTCTTCAGTTTCTTTCTCTATCACCTTGCTTGTGACTAATTTGTAGTTCCAACACTTTGATTACTTTAGGAATCTCCTAAAGTAAGATCCTCTACATTAATGTGTAACATATGAACATTAGCTTGTTTTTTGTAGGGCACTCCTCTTGTTACTTAGATAGCCTTTGATAGGGATATCACCCCATGTTCACCTCTTAGATACTCATGAGCATCCTTAGGTAATGCTTTTGTGAAGATATCAGCAATTTTCTCTTTTGGGTTAACATATTCCATCTTCACCTCTTTATCTTGAACTAATTCCTTCAAGTAATGATACTTGATTGCAATGTGTTTAGTCTTTGTGTGCATTACAAGATTATTTGATACATTGATAGCACTTGTATTATCACAATAAAGTTTTACTGGTTCTGTGATCTCTTCCTTCATTCCTTTGAGTAACTATTTGATCCACACAATGTTTGTACAATTTATAGTAGTAGCAACATATTCAACTTTAGTAGTATATTGTGAGGTGCAATTTTGTTTCTTGCTAATCCATGTAACTAGCCTCTTGCCTAAGAAAAATGCTCCTCCACTTGTGCTCTTTCTATCATCAATGTTTCCAAGCCAATTAGCATCAGTGTAGGCTCTTAATTCAAATTTTTCATTTTTCTTATAGTATAGACCAAACCATTTTATTCCTTTCAGATATCTCATTATTCTCTTCACTGCCATTAAATGATTCTCCCTGGGATTAGTAGAGAATCTTGCAACTATCCCTATAGATAATGCAATGTTAGGTATCCTATGTACTACATATTTGAATTTTCCAATCATAGACCTATACAATGTTTGATTCACCTTAACAAAATCATCATTCTTTGATAGCTTGTGTCCTATCACTATAGGTGTACTTACTAGTTTGGAATCCTCTAGACCAAAAGTTTTTAATATTTCTTTGACATACTTTACCTGAGTGATGTATATACCATATTTCATCTAATATACTTGCAAACCCACAAATAACTTGATCTCTTCAAACATAGACATCTCAAATTCTTGCCTCATCTGATTTGCAAAATATTTACATAAAGTATCTTGACCTCCAAATATGATATCAACAACAAATATTTTAGATAGCAAAATACCTTTTTCTTTCTCTATCTTCATGTATAAATTTTTGTTGTCATTAGTCCTTTGAAATCCAATCTCCACAAGATAATTGTGAAGTCTCTAATACCATTCTCTTGATGCTTGCTTTAAACCATAAAGAGCTTTGTGTAGTCTACATACCATGTTCTTATTGTTAACATCAACAAATCCTTCTAGCTATTCTATGTAAACTTTTTCCTCTAATATGCCATTCAAAAATGTAGATTTAACATCCATCTAATAGACTTTGAAATCTTTGTATGTAGAATAAGCAAGTAGATTTCTTACTCCTTCCAATCTTGAAACATGGTAAAATGTCTCTCCATAGTCAATTCCTTCTTCTTGTGCATAACCCTTGCAAAATAATCTTTCTTTGTTCCTTGTGACTTTACCATTTTCATCTAGCTTTTTTCTAAATACTCAGTTGATTCCAATCACATTTTTGTCTTTTGGTCTAGCAACCAGACTCCATGTTTTGTTCTTCTAAATTTTTTCAATCTCTTCTTCCATGGCTTTACTCCAATCAACATCTTCTAATGCATCTCTCACTGATTTGGGTTCCTTCATGCTCAGAAAACATGTGTCATTTCTCAATCTATTTCTTTTCAATGGTCTAGCATTTTTATCTCCAATTATTTGAGTAGTAGGATGATGTCTTTTGAAATATTTGGACAATCTTGGTTTTGCTCTAATTTCTTCATTTTGTCTTTCATTTTCAAAGTCACTGTATACATCTTTGTTTGGTATCTTAGCATCTCTTTCATGTACACCAACTTTAGAATCAGAATATGCTCTAGTTTCATTTTGTAACTCAACATCTGAATGTGGCTCAATTCTTGAATACAACTCGACATTCATAGGATGTGACTCGACAGTCACTAAAACTTGTTGATTTGTAGCTTGATTTATAGCATCTTCTTTAGTAGGCATACCTTCATAAAAGTATACAAATGATTTGTATCTTCTAGTTCTTTCATAGGTTTAGCCTCATGTACTTCTATATATTCATCAAATTTCACATTTGCACTTTCCACAACTTTGTTAGTGTTAGTATTCAAACATGTATAAGCTTTACTTCTTGTGGAATAACCTAGGAATATACCTTCTTCAATTTTTGCATCAAGTTTACCATTCCTCAAATCTTTAAGAATGTAGCATTTGCTTCCAAATACCTTAAAATATTTTACATTGGGTGAGTGTCCATACCACAATTTAAAAGGTGTTGAATGAGTACCTTTCTTGACTTGTATATGATTCAAGGTATAGATAGTTGTACTTATAGCTTCTCTCTAGTATATCAAAGAAACATTCTTCTCCATCATAAGTGTTCTAGGACAGCCCATTATAGATCTATTTCTCCTTTCAACAATCCCATTTTGTGGAGGGGTTCTAGGAGCAGATGTCTCTCTTTTGTTTCCTCTATCATTATAGAACATCTCAAACTCATTTGATGTGAATTCTCCTCCTCTATCTAATCTCAAACATTTTAGACTCTTGCCTATTTCCTTCTCAACTCTTTCTAAGTACCATTTAAACATTTGAAAAGAATTAGATTTATGTTTCAAAAACATGGTTGCCATCATTCTAGAATAATCATCAACAAATAGCATCATGTACTTATCTCCTTTGTAGCTTTTCACATCAATTGGTCCACACAAGTCGGTATGAAAAATCTCTAGTATTTCTTTAGAGGTATAAGTTTTACTCTTGAAACTTGACTTTGTCATTTTGTCTAACTGACATTGTTTGCACATTGTATTGTCAGTTTTCTTCAACCTAGGCAAACATCTAACTTTCTTCATGTTACTAATACTAACCAAGTTATCAAAATTGACATGACATAACCTTTTGTGCCATAGCCACACATCATCAAATCTTACAACTAGACAAGTAGCATCCTCTATGTCAAGATAGAATAGATTACTCCTAGTTTGATCACCCTCTCCAATCAATTTCCCATTAGTATCATATATCTTAGAAATCTCATTTTCAAACTCAACCTTACATCTTGAATTATTCAATTGTGACACAGTCAAAAGACTATAATTTAGTCCTTCAACATAGTAAGCTTTGTCACAAAGAATCTTATAGGTGAGTTTGATAGAAAATTTTCCTTTTGTTACCAAATCTTACACTATTTCCTTCATAACAATTTAAGGTAATGAACTTACTTTTGTCTCCAGTCATATGATGTGAGCACCCACTATCAATGATCCATTTATCATTTTTGTTGATACAAGTCACAAGTGTTGTTGCCTCATCTTCATGAGATTCATCCTCCATTGTAACATACACCACTTCATCATCATGTTCATTAGAGGACTTTAGACCATTCACTTGGAATGTCATGTGGTTAAAGGATTTACAAATGACTGTTAGGTCAACCTTAATCCAAAGGATTTACCCTAGACTAATACAATTGTTAGAGAGTAATAGTAAGACTTTGATCTGATACAACTTACAACTTCATTTGTAAATTACATATCTCTATTCAGTCCTCAATTCTACTTGGCCTTCATACTTTGTAGCTCTGATAGCTTGTTCACCCTTTAAGAATTCATCTCCTTAAGCCTTCTTGCTTAACATGTCATTGTAGACTCTTCTCTTAGGTCACTTGATGAAGAAAAACCCTTAACCCCTTGTCTCCTTTAGTTTCTCACACATGACAATCTTCACTTCATGACCAGCCATTCCTATAAATAGGAAATTAAGATATTTTGTCACTCATTCTCCATTGTCAAATTTAGGGTTAGGATAGTTTAGATAGGATATAATGTATCTACCCCATATTTCATATCTCTTCTAGAAACTTCTCCTTGAATCCTCTTTGAATTCACCTTAAAATGGTTTACCATGAATTCTATGCCACCAGCTCATCAACCTTATCTTCCACCTGGTTCACACAATCTAAGAAAACAAACTTGTCAGCTTAGATTCATCAAATCCATGATCTTCAAAATAATGCAATAGCTTGGCATTGTCAACCTTCTAATGCTCAGCATTGCAGACTCTTCTCTTAGATCACTTGATGAAGAAAAACCCTTAACCCCTTTTCTCCCTTAGTTTCTCACACATGACAACCTTCACTTCATGACCAATCATTTCTATAAATAGGAAATTAAGATATTTTGCCACTCATTCTCCATCGTCGAATTTAGGGTTAGGATAGTTTAGATAGGATATAATGTATCTACCCCATATTTCATATCTCTTCTAGAAAATTCTCCTTAAATCCTCTTTGAATTCACCTAAAAATGGTTTACCTTGAATTTTATGTGACCAACTCATCAACCTTATCTTCCACCTGGTTCACACAATCTAAGAAAACAAACTTGTCAGCTTAGATTAATCAAATCCATGATCTTTAAAATAATGTAGCATCTCGGCATTGTCAACCTTCTGATGCTCGACACATACTATGTTGCTTGACATCCTCTACAAAATCACTCAGCATCAACTAAAGTTTACTGGTGCTCAAGATCAACTAAACTTTACTCAGCATCAACTATCTTACTCAGCATCCACTAGAATTTGTTTTTACTCTATTCCAACTAATTTTATGTTCAACTTGCATTGACTTTGCTTGACACCTACTATCCACTCAGTCAAGCTTAGTAGAAAAACTTTGTATAAATTGTTCTTCTAATATTTCTTAGTGTAGCCAACATTTGTAACCTTAAGTAGATTATCAATACATCATGTTATCACTGTATTAACTAATTTTTGTACTTCATTACATAATCATAACTCAACCTTTCCTCTAGGTGCTATTGTTACATCTTTTGATCAAATCCTCTTCATCAATCAAATAAGTGATAGTACTTAAATCTTATAAGTAACTATCTTACCAAAAAATAGCAGGTTTGACATTAGTGACAAAATAATGATTGAAACAAATAATCTTCTTCATCAATCTCTCTCTTTTATTAGCTTCTTCAATCCATTCTCAACAAGACTCGCATAAGGAAATGACTCTTGGTCCTTTTCTCATACAAAGTTTTACAATAAACAATGTGAGGAAGTGACATATAACAAGTTTAACCTCATTTTGACCAATTTTGGACAAGTTCACATTGTGTTGGTACAATATTGCATGAGTAATCTTAGACTCCCATGTGAGGAAGTATAGAGGACAACATGAGGAAGTGTAGACTAACAGACCCAAAGGTCCCGAATCATGCATAATTTCATGATAAAGTAGGTGAGTAAAGGATAAATAGATAGGTTTGGATTGAATTTGAAGATACTTTGATAAATTTTGATAGGTTTTGGATAAAATAAATACAATGTTTATAGTTTTTCAATTAGATTTGAACATTGTTTTTAGGTTTGACCTTATTTTAGATTAATTTGGCAAATAGATAGTTGGTTTTCAGACTTGCTTGTAAAAAATAGGCAAGGGAATACAAGAAGTAGTCTTAAATAATCAAACCAAGGACAAAGAAACTCAAAGGGATGAGGGAGTCTTGACCTTTTGTTTGGATAGTTTGGACAATTGTAAACTCAAAAAAGACACTCTAATTTTATCCCTATAACTAAAAATGGTAGAGGCAATGAAATCTTTGTCTCACAAGTTATGTACATGCATTCACTTCACACAGTTGTGTCACCCCACTAGAGGGTGCTCATATTTTTTGGTGTATTACAAGGATTGAATAACATATATGCTCAATGGTTACCCTTGAGGTAGGGGCCAGTGTCATATACCACCTTCCAACATCTAGGTGCATTCCTATGGTGAGGATCTACAAAAGAGATTCTCACCCATCCTTGTATAGAGATTATGTCCCCTTTCAAAGGTGAACCAAGTACCAATTGACTACAAAGTTTTTAATAGGATTTCAATCGCATTAATCCCCAGTGGCCTCATGAACAAGGTTAAGGCCAACAACCTACACTGACACTTGAAAGTCTACACACTTGACTAGCAAGATTGGGGGTGGCATTGCCCAGTGCAACAAAAATAGTCTCCTCTTGATATGCTATATCAAAATCAAGAGAAAGAAATTAACACGGATTTGGAGATTTTGACTCTACAAAGATTCTTTATTATAGTGACGTGGAAAAACTAGTGTTAGGTGCATGCTCACTTGGGTCATTCTCAGAGGTTGGATCGGCCTAACAAGCCCTCTAAAGGTTGACTAGGACTTGGCTTGGATTCAAGGGTCCACGATTTTGATTTTTTCAAAGGGAAAATAGCATACTCCTCTACCTTTTCACCTCATCCAAACATGTAGAACATATTCATCACTGACCTAGCTTATCAATCCCAACTTGTCTTATTCCAGGATTTTGATTTTCCTAAAAGGAAAAGAGCATTATTCCTTCATTAAAAGATTTTTTTTGGGAGAACCACTACCTTTCTTGCCTCCCTCAGGGTACCGTCTTCCAAAGGCATCTAGGTTTTTTATTTACTTTTGGGAACCACTTCCAAGTAGCAAAGAGCATAATCCCCTATTCCTTTGTCTAGAGCCCTATGAAGTTCACAAGCCCTATTAAACTATGTGTATTGAAAAGCATGTAAAAAGACACATGACAAGCATCCTGCAATCAAACAATTAGTAAAGTTTGTATGTTCATTTCAACGTAACTTCGAAAATCATCCTGCAAATCACTATTACCCTATTTCAAAAATTAGAAATCAAAAATCAAAAAATAAGTGCTTCAGAAATAGTGGTTAGAACAAAATAATGAATGACAAACTGTTAAAATGCAAATTTGTGAACTCTTTGTTCTCAAGTCTTAGACAAGACTTTGCGCCAAGTTGCACGAGGAAGTACTTATGGTGCACAAGAGAATGCTCTCACCGTACAATAATTTGAAATTTCACGTGAGGAAGTACAAGGAATGGCATGATCTTTTAGATTTCTCAAAAAAATTTCTTTTCTCACAAGATTTTTTTGTTTTGTGCAGACCATAATCTAGAATGTCACAAATGAAGCTAAATGAGGCTAGAAAATTGATTTTTCTGCCCCATGGTGGGTGCCAAAAATGTGAGTGTTAAATATGAGCCTCTAATTCAACCACACACTTCAACATGATCATTGTTTGTTAGAAATATCCTAGAATGAACATGAGATTTTTCATCTAACATATCTGCACAAGGCCTTCTAACTAGATAGGGTTTTACTATACGCTCTTAGAATCGAGTGTTCCATAACTAGACCAAACTAGTATGAAGGATTTGAATGAATGAAAATGCACTATTAATCTATGTTTTTGAGATTTTTGTATGCAAAGATATGAATTAATCAAGATGATATTTTGAATTAATCTAAGAACAATGATAAGAAAATTAAGCTAAATGAATGCATTAAAATCTAGATGATGAGAATATAAAAGCAATAGAGATTTGAATGCAAAATGCTTCAATGATCAATCCAATAGTGGTTCAATACTATTCACTTGAATCCTCCTCAAATGAGAGGCTGAGATCTCTTTGATAGAATCTTGAACTCAATCAATGATCAAGATTAATCTGAGTCTATGGTTCAGATCGAATGAGAGATTCATTCCTCCATTTTTGATGGAGTTGAATGAGATGAATTAGGGGATAATATTGATCCATTCAAATATGTGCTCATAATTATTATTCTAATTAATTAAATAATTAGTTTCAACAGTTATGATAAACATATTTGAGTAAATCAATATATTTAATTCCATTATCATGTGAGATCAATTAGGAAAGAATATTGATCCATTCAAACATGATATCATAATCTAATATTCTAATTAATTAAATAATTAGTTTCAACACTTATGATGTGTATATTTAATTAAATCAATGTATTTAATTCCCTTTTCATGTGTATTAGCTTAAGAGGGTGAATTTAATTTAATTAAAGTACTTAGGACTTATAACTAAATCAATCCAATTAAAAGGTTAATTTAGCCAATTTCAATGAATATTTAGGAATTAAATAAAGTATGTGATTAATGCAAATCAAGGATTTTTTGCATTTGACACTTAGGCCAAGTAAAGATAATTAGTTTCAAAAATGCCTAGTACAATAAGACTTAATTGATCAAGGAATAGATGTTGTGAGATTGATGCAACAAAATTGGTTTAGAATGTCGATGTGCCAATTTAGGCGTATTATAGTCACAAGAGGAGAAGAAGAGCAAATTGACATATGGTTGGAAAACATCAAATGGAAGTACGCAAGCATGGATTGACAATCAAATGATGAAGAGAAGTTGCTAAATGCTTGAAAACAACTAAAATGAAAATCCTTGGGAAATGTACAAACAATTGTAGAAGGTATTCCTATCAACAAACATACTCAAGATCCAAACATATCTCATATTTTGGAATGCATAGAACTAAAAATCAGTATTGAACTTCATAGCAAACAGTGTTTGGATGTGGACATTATGATGAAATTGAGCACTTTCTTAGTGGCACTAGACTCTTGTATTCATAACTTACTAGATTACAACCTAGAGTTGGATGAAATTAGGAGGAGCCATGATCTATGCAAACTAAAAATGTAGAGTTTGATTATCATAAAAAATAATGCTTTGGTATAGGTAATCAAATCATTCAGATCATACAAGGAAAATTTGACTCAGCTATTCACAACACCTTCGGATCAAAGATTAGGTGCATGAGATATCAGTGATCTCATTTGAAAGTTATAAGTAGGACTGTCTAAAGTTCTCTCTAGTCTTTGGTTTGTATATTTTGTAAAGGAGTCAACTTTAGGACTATTTTTGGTTTTATTTAATGCCTTAACTTTTCTCTAGTTATGGTTAAGCATTGAATGTCAGAGTTTGTAAGAGTTAGAATTAGTTATGAACCATCCTTGAAATTGTTCAAACTCTAACTTTTTGACTAGTTATGAACCCAAAAAAGTTGGTTATGCAAGAATATATTATAAATTCATGAATAACATATGTAAAAGGGACTTTTGGGATTTTGGAACAAGGGAACACTTATGTAGAATTTTGGTGATAAGACAATTTTTGGAAAGTAAGTATAAATTTGGTCTTTGTAATCAAAAGTTCTTCTTATGTTCTTAGTGTAAGAGAATAAAGGAATGCACATTTTGAGTTGTCTTTGTTAAAAATCTGATTTGTTGAAGCGTGAAAGTGTTGATTCTCTTTGTAGTGAGCATTTTCAAGGTATGGTGCAAATGTTCATGAATCATTGAATCGGTATTGTGCTAATGGTAAGCTTCAAGCTTAGATCTTGATTGTTCTTATTAGCGGTTTATGTTAATCCAAGAAAGCTTTGGAGCCATTTGGTGCATTCATCATCAATAGCTTTATTTTGATCCTTTGAGTTTGGAACATCTTTATTGAAGAATTAAAAATTACACCTTACGAGGGAGTTGCCCCTCTAAATGCAGAGGAAGGCCGCATATGAAGGGCCTATCCAGTTGTTGGAGAAATTGATTTTCTACACATATTTCATTGGGTCAAGTCACATACTTTTTAAGTGACAAATCTGATTACCAACAAGATTAAATGAAAACTTACACCTCGAGAATAATTGCTCTCGATGTTATATATATATATATATATATATATATATATATATATATATATATATATATATATATATATATATATATATATATATAAGCTAATATATTTACTTGCAAATAAAGGATTTAAAAATATTAAACCAACATATATATTTAAAATTAAAATGAATGTTTCTATTATAAGTTTTAACAATTGAACTGCAACTTACACTCATATTTCAAAATTAGATAAATTTTAAATGTATACAATATATTTTTAAACAATTAATGTTAAAATTTTAGATGCATGAATTGCCAAAAACATATTCAAAATAGGTGGTCAGAACATTCACTTTAAATGAAATTATAAGAAAGTTGATAACTATTTTTTTATTCTACAATAGATTTTTTTTAATCTAATGGAGTACTTTGCTCCATAAAAATAGATCTCACATCCCCTCCATGAGGCATTTCTTAGACAATTGTATGGATATCTACTAAATTTTGACTTTTAGATTTTCTTTCATTCAAACCATTTCACTTTTCTAATCCATCTAGACTTCCCTTCTTTTGAGTGACTTCACCAAGTGTTTAAGGGTAAGACTCACGCTCATTATAGGTTTTGATATATATTCTTCATGCTCATATTTTAAATAGATTCTAATTGTTGTAGGTGCATTTAAATCAAGGTACATCTTATAGTTTGAAAAACTAAAATCTAGTGTCATTTATTATGTCAAGAGGGGTTAATCTATAGTGATAGTAATATACAAAATGTCATGTTGTAATCATGTTCATTTTTATTCTTTCCCATTACAATCTAACATAGAATTTTATAGGTGAAAAATCAAATCTTATATGCTAAATTTAAGATTAATTTTTATATTAACTAGTATAGATATTAAAGAGAACAAATTTCCACAATCCATTATATTGTACTAGTATGTTTCTGGATTCGATTGTGTTAAGATTTTTACACAATCGAATCCAGAAACATACTAGTACAATAGTATAGATATCTTAAATAAATCTATCTAAAGTAATGCTAATAGATATCCACTACAAAATAATTAAAATTTAATTTACTACACCCAAAACTATTTATATGTCCTTTATCTCCATTCATTTTTTTCACTAACTTAAGCTTTTCATTTTAATTTCTTTTAAAAAATGATGATTTATATCTCCAAAGATTATAATTTTAACAATTATTTTATGTAGTGTTTATTAAATTATTTTTAAAGTATATTCTATTTAAAATTAAAATTTTGAGATGTAGATGGTTGTTAAATTTAACCTAAGAAGATAAAAGTTAATATTAACATTAACACATGGGTCTGTGTTGGGGATTGCTTCTATTTCCAAGGTGGATGCCCAAGGTGTTAGTTCTGGTTCTCTTGGTGCAAATTCTGGCCAAGTTAATGGTGTTGTGGGTCTTGTAGCAGAATCAAGTTGAGATACTTGCTCTGAGGCTACTATGGGCAAGTTGCGTGTTGTTTCTACAATCTCTGATCATGGTGCTAAATC
Source organism: Cupressus sempervirens (assembly GCA_028749045.1). Classification (NCBI taxonomy): domain Eukaryota; kingdom Viridiplantae; phylum Streptophyta; class Pinopsida; order Cupressales; family Cupressaceae; genus Cupressus; species Cupressus sempervirens. Next base: position 454,587,586 of record CM053783.1, read on the forward strand.
TAGTACTCTTGTTTTAGAATCTGGTCGAGATAATGTGACTGTTGAATCTGGACAAAAAGGGAAAGTATCTAATCTTAGTGATAAAGTTGGATCTCAAACTACCGATTCCAATTTGGTGGATGTTTTGAAGGCAGATTGCCCTGGTCAAAAGGATGGATGTCCTTTTGATGCTATTGCTAGAACTGGTAAACAAGGTTGCAATTCCAAACTATAGGATGTGGTGATGGCAAATGGTCCTTGCCATAGCTTGGATGATTTTCCAACTATTTTGGATTCTCAAAAGTGGTAGTCAAAGGCTGCATTGGTTGAGGAGGGATGGATACCTGTGACAACAAAAGATCTAAAAAGAACCTTCCTCAATTTGATATGAATTTGCGCTCTCATAAAAAGGGAGTGAAATCAAAATCTTAGTCCTTGCTTTTCTGGTTTGGGAGGATTCTCTGGTTGTTATGCTTTTCAGTCTATCTTTCCAGGTTCTAGGTTTCTCTCTGGTTTCTCTTTCTAAACTTATCTATTGGTTTCAAGTCCTTGTTTGACCTGGTTCTGTTGTACTGTTGGTTCTAGGTCCGTTTAAAACCTGGTAGAGCTTCATGGTATATCTTTCTTTTTGATGTAAAGGGTTTCAGGGCCCCTTCAAAACTTGCTTTTACCTTAATCTAAAACATTAACACATGGACACCATCTCACTCCACCCTTTTTCCATTATAGAATGCTCATCAACATTAAAAATTAAATAAAGTAGTATAGATATCTTACAAAGAAATGCTGATAGATATCCACTACAAAATAATTTACTACATCTAAAATTATTTATATTTCCTTTATCTTTATTTATTTGATTTTTTACTAACTTAAGTTTTTATTTTAATTTCTTAAAAAATTAATGATTTATATCTCCAAATATTATAATCTTAAACAAATAGTTTATGTGGTATTTATTAAATTATTTTTAAAAGTATATTCTATTTATAATAAGATTTAAACTTTTGACATGTAGACGATTGTCAAATTTAACCTAGACGAATAAAAGTTAACATTAACACACTCACACCATCTCATTCCACCCATTCTACCATTGTAGAATGCCTATCGGCATTAATAATTTTTTTTAAATGTTTATTTTTATAAAAAATATTATCTATTTAATTAATTAAAATAACTTTATATACTAAAGTCATGATTACTTTCAATATTAAAAAATTAATATTTATTTTCTCAATATTGTTTTATATTCATTAAAAAAAAAAAAAATGTATTTAATTAATTAAAAATACCTACATAAAAATTAACAAAAATAATATTCATAAATTTCTATAATAATAAATAAACTAGAGGCAAGAGCTTACAACACAATGGTAAATTGTGAGCCTCTTAATTTGGAGGTCTTGGGCTTGAATCTACTCAAGCTTAACTAATAATTAAAATAATTAATCACAAAAAATAATAGTAATTAATCTTGGCTTTAGCCTCTTATCAATAAAAATAAAATAAAATAAAATAAATAAACTAGATTTGTATTATTGAAAAAATATAATTTAAATTTGTTATGACAATAAAATTCAAAAAATCTTGTTTTCTATTTGTTATTAATTAAAATAATTAATTTATTTTTATTAAATAAAAATACCAAAATTAAAATAAATCATAATAAGATTACTAATTCTCTACAATGATAAATAAAATAAATTTGTATTGAATAAATACATTTGTAGTAATTGCAAAAATAATTTTAATTTTAATTTTGGAAAAAAAAATTAATTTTCAATAATTAAAATAGTCAATATAAATTATCTATTTTATTAAATAAAAATATTAAAATTGGAATAAATAATAATAAGATTCCTAAATCTCTAAAATAATAAATAAATAATTTTTTTTTTTTGAGTATTTTAGATTTGCCTAAAAACCTATGTATAAATCCTAAATCACGTGTTGAATTTTTGCCTATAAATATAGGGTCATAGTATTTCAAATAACCACAAATTTGAGAAGACTCACGCATGAAATGTATTTGTCATATTCATATGAATGAAGTTAAAATTGGATTTTCAATTGTCAATGTTTTGGTAGTTTTCTATTTTGTATAGTGTTAAGTGTCAATTGTTCATTTAATATATTGACTATTGTCTTTCTTGGCTTTTTTTATAGAAAGGGTTTGTATTTATTTTTTTTGCACATGCTTTAAAAAAAACACACTAACAATGTTCAATAACAAACAACACACTGATATTGTAATTACACACCCACACACCACATCTCTCTACCTACATCAACATTTTACAAGATTTCATGAAGAGGTAATTGAGAAACACTTACATTAAAAAAATTATTAGTACTGCTAAGAATGAAAATATTGAGGATCTACACATATACATGGATTCATTTGGCTACCTAATACCCCTGACATGGATGCACCTGACTGGGGAAATAGAGCTAAAGTTGTCAAAGAAAATGATTTCTTTGACAAGTATGTTACCTCCTAGAAAACCCATTCAAAAATATCAAGAGAAAAGATGATACACATATCTCCTATAGATGACCCATTCCTTCTCAACACATTTGAAATCTTCGCAATAAGCCCCAACAATGATTATGAGGAGTTAGTAAATCATGTCCAAAGATACACAAAATGTTCAGAATGAACTTGCCTCTATAAGAAATGGAACCAATTATAATGTTGATATAAAACTTCATGGGAAGAATGCATGGAATCTACCTTAACATGTGATGAATCCATCCAAAAATTATATGAACCATCAAGAAATGATGATAGACTCAAGATAAAGAATCATGATATGCTATAAATATGGAAAGGTAACATAGATTGTAAACCTATAATCTCACACCATACTATTCTGAAATACATTGCCAAGTATGCATCAAAGGTAGAAAGTGTAGTGTCTGCTCTCGTTCACATTTTTCTGGACATTGTTGCTATTATTATCAGACTATGTTAGACTAGTTTTATGTTGATGGATTAGTGGTATTGTTTTGAGACTATCAAACATTATGATATGGATTCAATTGATATATGATGAGATTATTTAGACTTTACATTTCATGTATGCATGATGATCATTACATTGCTTTCAGTCATTGATGATGATTAATTAGATGGTTTATTATCTCATGTGTTTTATTATGGGTACTTACCCCATACTTGCATGTGTATGGTGTGCATGTTTGTTCTTATTGTATGGCATTTCTGATATGGTTAAGGAAGGGAGTCATAGTCACCTGCTAGTCGGGATCTACACAATGCACCACTTCCTACCATTAGTTGTTTAGCTTAGCATTATATATATTGTATGTACATGCATGGTTTTTATGCAGGTTGTAGGTACTGAGTATCGACTTCCCTGAATTGCCAGGATGAGCATACCCTATTACACTATCTCAATGATAAGAGAAGGGAGATAAATTCTCAAGTCCAAATCCCAAACCCTTAAACCATTTGTCCTAGTGAGGTAGGACAAGTATCTGGATATTTTACCTTCCAAATGTGTCAGATGACAGAATTCGTGATTTTTAACCCTTTAGACTGATTTTGTATGAATTGTTCTGTGATGGGTTTTCATATTTTATCTTGGAGGTCTATGGTGAATTTTCTATTAATTAAGTCTTAATAAATAGATTTAATCAATAAATTAATTATTTGGAGAAAATTAATATAATATCATGATCTTTGATATTTTGATTATAATTAATTAAATAAGAATTAATTGAGAAAAAGAATTAGAGAAAATTAGAAATTAAAATTAATAATAATTATAAAATAATAATAAAGTAATAAATAAATAATAATAATAAAAGTTATAAAAAAATTAAACAAAAGTTATAAGCTTGCCTAGGAGTAAATGCACCTTTTTATTTCTCATATGTCAACAACACGGGGGTTAGTGCACCAATTAAGCAAATGGTGTCTACAACCTTATGACTCATCTAGGAGGTTGGAATAGACTCATGCTTATTTTTCTACACCTTCTAGTTGTTTCTAGAGACATTCTAAGTGCTTCCTAAGAGGCCTTTATATTCAGGCATTCCTAGAAGCTTAGACACAGTGTGGGAGAGCATTTTGGAGCATTGGAGAACTCAGGAACTTTGGAGAAGGGAGGAGCTTGCTCTACAGGCTTTTTGAGGAAAAGTGAATTAGCATCAAAATTCGGGTAGACTCTTGTGATTTTGCTTATGCTATTTCTGCATCTTGCACTTCGTATCTTCTTCATGTCTTCCATATGTTTTTTGAGGATTTTCCTATTTTGGTTGTATGCATTTTTCAATATGGGTAGTTAAAATTTATTTGAGAAAACCTTATATGCATAGATCTGAAGAGAACATGGGGCTAGGGTTTAAATTGTAGCCAAATCCATTAGAAATTAATTGGGTTAATTTAGAAAACAAATAGTTATAGGAAATATTTTTAAATTGGAAGCATTTATAAAAAAAAAATTTTAATTGGAAGCATTTAAAAAAAAAAATTATGTATATGTTCTCCATATATGTTTATATATTCTTCAGATCTGTAAACACACACACACACACATATATATATACATATATATATATATATACATATATGTATATGTATTTATACTGTAGTATTAAACTTTGTGTGTGTGTGTATATATATATACATATATACATTTAAACATATATATATACATACGTGTATATATATATATATATATATATATATTGAAAGAATCGATTGATAAGATCGCAATGGAAAAATATATTTATTAAATCCAAAAATCGCACAAGAATTAACGTTTTTGAAAAAATGTTATATATAATAGTTTATGGCTTGGGGCGAACTTACCAACCTCGACTATCTATTCGTGCGCAGTCTCGTCCACACGGTACCTGTGCCTTGTAGTGTACCGACACCGCGGGCCGCACAGCCTATGAGAGACGATAGTGATTTAATCACTTTTAAATAAACACCTTCATTTGTATATATGTAGTGCATGTATTATATAATGCTCTCTTTTATATTATATGTTATCAATCGAAATTGTTGTAATTCGATTTTATATTTCATTTTTTTATAAAATGTAATATTAATAATTATTTATATATGTATGTGTATATATATATATATATATATATATATATATATATATATATATATATATATATATATGTATGTATGTATATGTAAGTATGTAAATATGTTATTAATAAATTTAAATTATTATATAATTGATAAATGATTTAAATTAAAGGTTCATCTTTTATAATTGTGAATTATTTTATAATATTATAGTTTAACTATTAAGACTTAATTAATTGCTTTAAATTATAAAAAAATATGAAATTTAATTGATAATTTGATGGGAGACGTTTTCAATATAACATTTATACAAACAAAATATTAGAATTGGAAGATAGATTTTTTTAGAGTTATAAAGGAAAACCTTTTAAACAATGCATGAGTTGGGAAAATGTACAAAATGTTCCTCCATTCATTATCCAAAATTGGAAACGAAAACTGAGACCTCCACACTCTATTCAATGATGTAATTTTAGCAAAACCAAAACATGTGTTTGCATTGTGTTTTCTCTATGCTATTTGTTTTGGGTTTTGGGTTGACTAGTGTTGACCAGTTATAGGACGTCTACCAAAGGCTTGGGGGTTATGATTGTGATGTCGTGATGATGTCTTATTTTTTATCTTTATAAACCCAACCATGGTTATGTGGTGGAATGCTCCATGAAATGCTTGTATTTATTGAATGTTATTCTTATGTATTAGACACTTGACTTAACCATTTTTGAGTCATCGATTAGCTATCCTTGGGATATTTTCTAGTCGCCATAATCGGACTAAAATGTTGATTTATGATATCATGTTGTGACATTTTTTGACTCAACCATTTTGGAGTCTTCGATTAGTATGCTTTGAGATATATTTTGGTTATTGAGAACCGATGGATACTTTTGATTATCAGTGATGCTTCAGTTGCCAATAGAGAGCTGTTGTGGTCATGATTTTCTATGGATGCTTTTTAGTTGCTCATGGAGATTTGATACTTTTATTGTGGATATTTGATGATTCTTATTGTGGATTATCTTTTGATTTTTCTTTCCAGTCACTTGTATAGGACTAGGGTGATTTATGATTCCATGAGCTTAGGGTAGGTTATCTGCTTGTAGTGTCAGGAAGTGGCTTGCAATGGGGGTTGGGGCCCTAAGAGGCTGCCAGGGTAACTCATTGTAAGTTGTTTAATAAGTGAAAACATTCACACCTAATACTAACTAAATGAACCTAAAAAGATAATTGTTTTGTTCTTGCCCATGCCTCGAGTGCTTGTACAAACTAGGATGGGAGTAGAGAGAATGCATGGTTACGACTTTGCATTCCATAGTATGCCTTGTTAGTATGAGAGGATACTAGTGGCCACATGAGGATTAGTAGGGACCTGTGGATTTTAGCTAACTACCAAGGTAACTTCTATATGATATATGTGATGACACTTTCCCGCTCGCATAGTAGGTTTCCTACATGTCTTTGTGTGCCTCTGGAAATTAGATGTCGATTTATGTGTTGGAACCTTTGAGTTAGTATACTTTTAGGATTCTTGGACTTAGAGAGTATTTTCATGCTATGTGGTTTTGATAATCTATTTGGAGCTTGAGATTATCTCCTCAGCATGGTGGGAGTGTCCACCACTTACGTACCACACGGTCAAGTGGTAGTGTTTTTCCACTCTTATCATTTGAGATCCATTGAGACATCATGGCTGATGCGTCCTTCATGATGGTGGATATGTATCCTTTCACTGATGATTAGCATATGTTAGATGATGTTATCTTATGCTTATATTTGCATGTTAGATTACTTTCTGCATATGATATAGTATATGTTAGGAGTGACATTCCTACTTTGTTAATATCGATGATCTCCTCGGTGATTTGGACTGTTATGCATGGAGGGATGGCTAGGGCCCACGATAGTCTAATGATGTTATTTATGGTTGGAAGGAACTGTGCACTTAGTTTATTATGTTTGATCTTTATGATGGATTTATATATCTTCTATGATAATGTATCATGTGTATCATATGGTTATCTTTACTCTAATGTATCATGGTTTAGAATAGGATGATGTATCCTATTCCACATATGTATATTCTTTTAAGCTTTTCATACCCTATGACATGTACAATGGATGATTGAGTAGTTAGAAATATAATGTATAAACATTGGACTTATCATTATTATTTCATGTGGTTGTTGTATTAGATGGATTCAATAATGTTAGTTGATTTAGATGTAATTCAACATTAAGGGATCCTTAAAGAATGTAATATGTTATGTATGTTATGTTTACTTTTAGATGGACATTGCTATTGCTTCTGTATTTGTGTTTAAGTTGTAATGGGATTAGTTGTAAATGATATTACTTTCATGTAAAAAAAAAATGATACCCAACTTAGTGAAATTCTAGGTTAATTCTTTGGATCCCTTGGCGGGGCATTACAAAAAATAAATCAGAAACTTGTGTTAATATGATGGCAATAATTTTCTCACATGAAACATTACAAAAAACATCCCTCAAATCATTCCAAAAGTTCATGTCAGTGATTTTTTTAGAGAGAGATATAGGAGCAAAAGGAACATTTTGTTTTCTTCAAAAATTACCGCTTGTGATATGTAATTGACAATTTATATAACTGAATGTAGGTAAAAAGGTTCTCTAGAAGCTAAAGAAAACAAATAATGGAAGTGAGATAAAATTGAACTATATCCAATTCTACATGCAATGACTTGATCAATTAGAAAGGGTAACACTAATTGAATCAACAAGATCTTACACACACCTTTCTTCTTGCAAAGAATGAAAATGAAAGAAAAGAAAAGGAAAAAACATGCAGTAGTACAAGTGTTTCCACAATTTTATACCACCACAAAGAAGACTCAATTTTTTTGAGACATGTTTGTGGAGTGGTTTACTAGTTATGGTTCAAAATATCGATGTGCCAATTTAGGAGTATTATAGTCACAAGAGGAAAAGATGAGCAAATTGACATATGGCTCAAAAACATCAAATGGAAGCACGCTAGCATGGATCAACAATCAAATGATGAAGAGAAGTTCTTGCATGCTTGCAAGAAACTAAAAAGAAAATCCTTGGGGAATGTACCAACAATTGTAGAAGGTATTCCTATCAGCGAACATACTCAAGATCCAAAGATATCTCCCATTTTGGAATGCATAGAACTAAAAATCAGCATTGAACTTCATAACAAAAAGTGTTCAGATGTGGACATTATGATGAGATTGAGCACTTTCTTAGTGGCATTAGACTCTTGCGTTCAAAACTTACTAGTTTACACCCTATAATTGTATGAAATTAGGAAGATTCGTGATCTATGCAAACTGAAAACGTAGAGTTTGGTCATCATAAAAAATAAGGCTTTGGCACAGGTAATCAAATCATTTAGATCATATACAAGGAAAATTTGACTCAGCTATTCACAATGCATTTGGATCAAAGAGTAGGCATAGGAGATATCAATGATCTCATTTGAAAGTTATAAGTAGGACTGTCTAAAGTTCTCTCCAATCTTTGGTTTATATATTTTGTACCGAAGTCAACTTTAGGATTATTTTTAGTTTTATTCAATGCCTTAAATTTTTCCTAGTTATGGCTAAGCATTGAAAGTTAGAGTTTGTAAGAGTTAGAATTAGTTACAAACCATCCTTGAAATTGTTCAAACTCTAACTTTTTGAGTGGTTATGAACCCAAAAAGTTGGTTATGCGAGAATAGATTATCATGAATAACATATGTAAAAGGGACTTTTTGGATTTCGGAACAAGGGAGAACTTATGTAGAATTTTGGTGATAAGACAATTTTTGGAAAGTGAGTACAAATTTGGTCTTTGTAATCAAAAGTTCTTCTTATGTTCTTCGTGCAAGAAAATAAAGGAATGCACATTTTGAGTGCACTTTATTAAAAATCTGAATTGTTGAAGCATGAAAGTGTTGATTCTCTTTGTAGTGAGCATTATCATTGTATGGTGCAAATTTTCATGAAACATTGAATCAGTATTGTTCTAATGGTAACCTTCAACCTTAGATCTTGATTGTTCTTATTAGCAGTTTATGTTAATCCAAGAAAGCTTTGGAGCCATTTGGTGCATTCATCGTCAATAGCTTTCTTTCGACCCTTCGAGTTTGAAACATCTTTATTGAAAAATAAAAAAATTACATCTTACAAGGCAGCTACCCCTCTAAACGCAAAGGAAGGCCACATATCAAGGGCCTATCCAACTATAGGAGAAATTGATTTTCTATACACATTTCATTGTGTCAAGTCACGTACTTTTTAAGTGACAAATCTATTTACCAATAGGATTAAATGAAAATAGGCACCTCAAGAATGATTACTCTCGTGTGTGTGTGTGTGTGTGTGTGTGTGTGTGTGTGTGTGTGTGTGTGTGTGTGTGTGTGTGTGTGTGTGTGTGTGTGTGTGTGTAAAAGCTAGTATATTTACTTGCAAATAAGGGATTTAAAAAAATTAAACCAACATATATATTTAAAATTAAAATGAATGTTTCTATTATAAGTTTTAACAATTGAACTACAACTTACACTCTCATGTTTCAAAATTAGATTTAAATTTTTTTTTTTTGGCATGTATATAATATATTTTCAAACAATTAATGTTAAAATTTTAGATGCATGACTTGCCAAAAAAAATTCAAAATAGGTGGCCAGAACATCCACTTCAAATAAAATTATAAGAAAGTTGATAACTAATTTTTTTTTCTAAAATAGATTTTTGTTTATCTAATGGAGTACTTTGCTCCATAAAAATAGATCTCACATCCCCTCCATGAGGCATTTCAACAATTGTAAGGATATCTACTAAATTTTGACTTTTAGATTTTCTTTCATTCAAACCATTTCACTTTTCTAATCCATCTAGACTTCCCTTCTTTTTAGTGACTTCATCAAGTGCTTAAGGGTAAGACTCATGCTCATTATAGGTTTCGATGTATATTATTCATGCTCACATTTTAAATAGATTCTAATTGTTGTAGGTGGATTTACATCAAGGTATACCTTATAGTTTGAAAAAGTAATATCTAGTGTCATTTATTATTTCAAGACAAGTTAATCTATAGTGGTAGTAATATATAGAATGTCATGTTGTAATCATGTTCATTTTGATTCTTTCCCATTACAATCTGATATAGAGTTATATAGGCAAAAAATTCAAATCTTATATGCTAAATTTAAGATTACTTTTTATATTAACTAGTATAGATATCTTAAATAAATCTATCTAAATAAATGTTGATAGATATTGACTGTAGAATAATTAAAATTTAATTTACTACACCCAAAACTATTTATATGTCCTTTATCTCCATTCATTTTTTTCACTATCTTAAGCTTTTTATTTCAATTTCTATTTTTAAAAATGATGATTTATATCTCCAAAGATTATAATTTTAACAATTATTTTATGTAGTGTTTATTAAATCATTTTTAAAGTATATTTTGTTTAAAATTAAAATTTTGATGTGTAGATGGTTGTCAAATTTAATCTAAAAAGATAAAAGTTTACATTAACACATGGACACCATCTCACTCCACCCTTTTTCCATTGTAGAATGCCCATCAACAATAAAAATTAAATAAATAAAAAATTTAATAAGTTTATTTTCATATAAAATATTTTCTTTTTAATTAATTAAAATAACTTTATATACTAAAGTCATGATTACTTTCAATATTAAAAAATTAATATGTATTTTTTCAATTATTTTATTTTCATAAAATAAATAATATGTATTTAATTAATTAAAAATACCTACATAAAATTTAACAAAAATAATATTCATAAATTTATATAGTAATAAATAAATTAGGGGCAAGAGCTTACAACACAATGGTAAATTTTGAGCCTCTTAATTGGAAGGTCTTGGGTTCGAATCTACTTAACCTTAACTAATAATCAAAATAATCAATCAAAAAAAATAATAGTAATTAACCTATAATAATTAATCTTGGCTTTGACCTCCTATCAATCAAAAGAATTAAAATAAAATAAATAAACTAGATTTGTAATACTAAAAAATATATATAATATCTAAATTTTTTATGATAATAAAATCCAAAAAAACTTGTTATCTATTTTTTTATTAATTAAAATAATTAGTTATTTTTTATTAAAGAAAAATGCCTAAATTAAAATAAATCATAATGAGATTACTAATTCTCTGCAATGAAAAATAAAATAGATTTGTATTGAATAAAATACATTCATAGTAATTGCAAAAATACTTTTAATTTTAATTTCTGTAAAAAATTAAATTTTTAATAATTAAAATAATCAATATAAATTATCTATTTTATTAAATAAAAATATTAAAATTAGAATAAATAGTAATAAGATTCCTAAATCTCTAAAATAATAATAATAATAAAATATTCTTTTTTGACTATTTTAGATTTGCCTAAAAATCTATGTATAAATCTTATCATGTGTTGAACTTTTGCCTATGAATATAGGGTCATAGTATTTCAAAGAACCACAAATTTGAGAAGACTCACACATGAAAGGTATTTGACATATTCATATGAATGAAGTTCAAATTGGATTGTCAATTGTCAGTGTTTTGGTAGATTTCTATTGTGTATAGTGTTAAGTGCCAATTGTTCATTTAACTATTGCCTTTCTTGGCTTTTTTTATAGAAAGGGTTTGTATTTACTGTATTCATTTAACAATTTTCAATAAAAAACAACACATTGATACTATAATTAAACACCCACACACCACATCTCTCTACCTACATCAAGGTTTTACAATATTTTGTGAAGAGGTAATTGAGAAACACTTACATGCAAAAAATTATCGGTACTACTAAGAATGAAAATATCGGGGATCTACACGTATACATGGATTCATTTGGCTACCTAATGCTCTTGACATGGATGCACCCAATTGGGGAAATAGAGCTAAAGTTATCAAAGAAAATTATTTCTTTGACGAGTATGTGACCTCCTAAAAACTCCATTCAAAAATATCAAGAGAAAAGATGATACACATATCTCCTATAGATGACCCATTCCTTCTCAACGCATTTGAAATCTTTGCAATAAGCCCCAAAAATGATTATGAGGAGTTAGTAAATCATGTCCAAAGATACACAAAATGTTCAGAATGAACTTGCCTTTGTAAAAAATGGAACCAATTATAATGTTGATATAAAACTCCATGGAAAGAATGCATGGAATCTACCTTAACATGTGATGATACAGACCAAAAATTATATGAACCATCAAGAAATGATGATAGACTCAACACAAAGAATCCTGATATGCTCTAAATATGGAGAGGTAACATAGATTGTAAATCGATAATCTTGCACCGTACTATTCTCAAATACATTGCCAAGTATGCATCAAAGGTAGAAAGAAAATTAGAGACTACATGGCATGTTCATAGAATAGATGAAATTGAAGTTGATATATAGATGATAATACCTTAAATGATGAAGAAATGAGAAATCAAGATGATGCACCATACAAATTAATGAATGGGAACTACTATAATGAGACTTTTCGGTACTGTGGACTAACATGATCTTGCAATGCTAGGTCAACGTAATTTTGATAACAATAGTAATTGGGAAAATCATAATGTCCTACTACCTTTTCACAAAACCTCACCTTAATCTTTAGGCACAAACAAGGCTCATGAACAATATACACAAACAACCATAGATGTGCACATTCAAAACAACACTTTATCTTTAGAACAATACCATGCACTTACTATCATTAGAAATCATTTTCTAGCCATCTCTTCGAACAAACCATTATATATGGTCATACAAGGAACAAAATAAACTGGGAAATCCTATCTCATTGACTACATAAGAAAAACACTACAAAGACAAGAACAATAAGAATTAATCCCACTCCTTGTCTAATATACAAGCCTTAATAATACATGCAACCCTAAATATTCCAATCAGAGAAATGCAACCTCACTAATCACAACCATTAGCATCTTTCCATGAAGAGATGAAAAATGTAAGATATGTTATCATTAATCAGATGAGCTTCATTGGGCCAAAGATGCTTCTAAAAATTGATAGCTAGCTTCATGAAGCAATACCCCAAAATCAATAGATTTTCTTTGGGGCATTAGTTGTAGAAGTTGATGAAAGCCAACTTCATAGCTCACCAAGATCACCTATATGCAAATAACCTATTGAACAAAAATCAAACAAGGAAGAGGTGGAGCTTGGAGAAACTAAGTGGACAGAGAGAGTAAATATTGCAAGAAAAGAAAAATGTATTGCTATACAATATGCCTTGAAAATGAGTTGAGAAATACAATGAGAGAGCCTAAATATAAAGGCCTCAAGGAGACTTCTAGAACAAGCTAGAATGCTTTAGGAGATAATTTTGACAACTAAGCATACATCCACAAAAGGTGAGATATCCTTGATCAAGATGAGAGGATAAGTATGACTTTAAATAGGAAAAAACTCTCATGTTGTCAACAACTTCTAAACTACAACTAATAAATAAATGCATTAACCTAAGTAAACTTAAGTAAAAGAATAAATAAATAATAAATAATTATTTACTCTAACACTCCCCCTTAAGTGCAACTTAGGGGAATGCCTTAAGCTCACAAAAACTAAGATGAAATGTAGAACGGGTTTTGGAAACAAGGCCATGTTAGGTACCCATGTACAATGCAAAGAAATGCAACCTCTAAAAATGGTGAAAGAGGGAAAACCTCATGGGAAAAACCCTTAGGGGAATGCCTTAAGCTCATAAAAACTAAGATGAAATGCAAAATGGGTCCCGACAACAAGGCCATGTTAGGTACACATGTAATGCAAAGAAATGCAACCTTTGAAAATAGGGAAGGAGGGAAAACCTCATGGGAAAAACCCTCCCCCAAAAAGAGGTAAGTACAAACATGCTAAAAAAGTAAAGGAAGGAAGGAAGGCCTCAACAAGACCCCCCAAGGACAACTTCCACTAGAAATGGCTCAAGAGACTCTCTCAAAACCATAAGTACAACCAACCCCCCCATGAGAGATAGAAAAGATGCCAAAGCCCCCTCAAAATAATGGAGCCCCTAGAGAAAGAATCGAACCAATGAAACTCCAATGTGGAGTAAACAAGAAAAAAAAACAAGGGAACCCCTAAATGAGTGGGAAAACTAGAAGGCCTAGCTAATTCTCAAAGGAGAAAATATGAGGATCCTAAAAGGGAATCCCCAAGGTAGGTGTGTTGATACTATCATGGATTTCCACTATAGAATCTAAAATAGGTGCGATGAATGGAGCTAGAGGATTAGGCAGAGTAGAAGAAGAATCCTGCTGAAGAGAAAAGACCTCAACTAGATGTGGTGTGGAAGTCAAAATAGGGATCTCAAGAACAATACAAAGGTTCAAGTATCCTAACTGCACCACATGATGCTCCTGCAAAAGAGAAGAAGTGTGCATCGACAATGGAGATGGTGGACCAAAGTGTGAGAAGGTGTAGAGATGGGTGGAACGATCAACTACCCCTGTAACAATAAGACCTCCCATTGCATGATCTCGAATGAGGACTGAATTTGCATTGAACTCAACTATCTTCCCTAATCCACTCCATGTAATCTAAGAAATTGAGAGAATGTTTATAGACAACAATGGAACATATAATACATCATTGAATATACCATCCTAAATGCTAATTGAACCTTTCCCACAAAATAGCAAGGCAGTGTTATTCCCCATGTGAATATGAGGAATGGGAGAAGCCTCAAGAGTAGAGAAGGCACTGTGAGAAGATGCCATATGGTGAGAAGCACCTAAATCCAATATCCAAGGGACCTAGGAAGGGGATGCAAAGGAATCTTGTAACACATGACCCTTTCCAAGATCCGGTGTAGATTTCTAATATGTGGGAGAAGACTGAAAGGAAGACCCCTATGAGGTAGAAGAGGATCGAGAGGAAATAGTGCTCTTCTGAAGAAGAGCTTGCAAATTTGCAATTTGTTTCTCATAGCCATCAAATCTCTTCTGAAAACAATGTGCCTCATCATAAGATCCATTCTGACAATAGGAACAAGTAGGAATTTGAGTCTTCTTTTCTCCTTCTTCTTAGAAGAAGATGATGAACTAGTAGAAGGGGAATCTAATATCTACTTTGGCTTCTACTCCTGTGTATCCTTAGCAAGCAATGCCTACGATTGTGAACCTAAAATTGAATCCATCTAAGTGATCTTGGACTATTAAAGAGTTAACCGATCACAAAATATCTCAAATGAAGGCATCCTATGTCTGTCACCCAAGGCATCCATAGTGGAGTACAAAGTGGAAGAGAAGATTTGATATTGTCCCCTCAACTTTGAGGGTATCAAAAAGATACACTCATCATCTATCTTGATTTTCCCACATCCCTGCAAAAGTGTATGTAGAGATTTGAACTTCATCAAGAAATCCTCAATGGTGGGGAATTTGGTAGGTGTCAAAGATGTCAACTCTACATCAAGCTAAAGTGCTTGAAACTCATTCACTATGCCAAAAAAAGACTGGAATTTCATTCAAATAGCCTATGGAGTGGTCAAACCATCCAAGTGAAATAGAAGACTATTTGAGATGTTTAGTGCAATCAATCCCATGGCCTCATTCATTTTGTTTCTATGCTGAAGAACCTCAAAAGGGCATTGCAAATAGGTTGGTTCTCATCCAGACATGACCATAAACCTCATGACATGAGAAGCCTAGTAATTTGTGCTTTCTAGGTGTGATAGTTGTGCGGTTTTTGCTAGCTCATAGAAGGATCCGACATTGAGAGAAGAAGACAAAAACAAAACGGTCTATTCTGAAGTAAATTATGGAAAAGAAAATGCTCTCCTCCCACAACATATAAAGATATCCCTCAAATACCAAAGAAAACAACTATAGAAATCACAAAAACTGAGAAAAGAACCTAGATTCCAGATGCAAAGAGGGAGGAAACTGAAGCCTCTATTTCAACACCAAAAATAGGAGCTCAATATTACACCAAACCGATTCCAAATCTAAAAAGTAGACAATAAATCATGCACTTTTTTTTAAAAATAGCATTGAAATATGTGTCCATATGATCCCAAATAAGCCTTTGAAGGTACAAAAAATGGGATTTTAAAGTTGTAGAAAAATTGAGGAATAGAGATGTCAAACTTCCTACACCAATGTGTAGATCACGAAATTCTACCCCAAAATAAAAAAAAATTGCTCAAAAAAATGAGTCTGTATGAGGGAGATATCACTATTTGAAAATCCCCTCTGTAGTTATTTTTTTCTGAGTCGTTGCCATCACACCTCCAAAAAATAAAGAAAAAAGCCCAAAAAATGTCAAATCTTTTATGTCAAACCCTCTTTCTCCTTTTTCTCCAAATACTGAAAAAATTCTCTTCATCATGATTGAAGAAAAAATCACAAACAAACTAGGGTTTGTGTCTCTGAATCGCGGTTTCAAAAATCCTTCGAACCAGGAAGCAATAGGGAGGCTTTGATACGATGTAGAAGTTGATGAAAGCCAACTTCACAGCTCACCAAGATCACCTATATGCAAATAACCTATTGAAGGGAAACCAAAGAAGGAAGAGGTGGAGCTTGGAGAAACTAAACAGATTGAGAGAGAAAATATTGCAAACAAAGGAAAATGTATTGCTATACAATTTTCCTTGAAAATGAGTTGAGAAATAAAATGAGAGAGCCCAAATATAAAGGCCTCAAGGAGACTTCTAGAACAAGCTAGAAGGCTCTAGGATATAAGGTTGACAACTAAGCATATGTCCACAAAAGGTGGGATATCCTCAATTAAGGTGAGAGGATAAGTATGACTTTAAATAGGAACAAATGCTCATGTTGCCAACAACTCGTAAACTACAACTAATAAATAAATGCATTAACCTAAGTAAACTTAAGTAAAAGAATAAATAATTAATAAATAATTATTTACTCTAACATTAGTATCATACTTACGTTGGAAGTCTGATTGAAAAGCACATTGATCAAGATCAAAAAGGGAGATTATTGCAAAGAAGGAAGATTGTTGTTTTCAATCATTATTTTGTCATTGATTTCAAACCTACTATTTGTTAGAATGATATTTTCTTATAAGATCCAAGTATTATCAATTAGTTGATTGATGAAGAGGATTTGATCAACAAGATGTAACAAGACTACCTTAGGGAAAGGTTGAGTTATGATGTTGTAATGAATTGAAAGGATCAGTTAAGACAATGGTTAAATGATGTATTGATAACATACCAAAGATACAAAGGTTGGTCACACTTAGAAACATTGAAGGAATAAGTTGTAACAAGGTTGACTACAAAGCTTAAACTAAGATCATTAGTGGGTGCCAAGCACATTAGTTGAAGCCGACCAAATTCTCAGTTGGAGCTGAGTAATAGGAAATTCTAGTGTGTGCCGAGTGATCTTCAGGTGCTAAGTGAAGTTCAGGTGCTGAGCATTAGAAAATCTTAGTTGGTTTCGAGTGATCTTCAGATGTCGAGCATTAGGAAACACATAGTTGATGCCAAGTAACACAGTATGTGTTGAGCAATAGTATTTCAATAGTGTCGAGCTGCTACATTATTTTAAATAATGAAGATTCACCAAATTTAAGTTTACAAAGTGGTTACCTTGAATTTTGTGAACTAGTTGGAAAATAAGTATGATGAGTTGGTGGCACAGAATTCTATGTAAATCATTTTTAGGAAAATTCAAGAGGATTATTCAAGAAGTTTCAAGAGGAAACAAAACATGGGTTACATATAATAAATTCTACTTAATCCATATGAATTGAAATAAAAAGGAAGGATGAATCGAGCAACAAAAGAACTCCAAGACTTGTATTTAAGGAGTTACAAACCAAGAAGCAAATGTTGTTGATGCTGCTACTGCCAAAGAGCCAAATTGTGAAGTAGTTAGAAGGGTGTCAAGAAGAAGGATCTAGAAGAAGGAAGAGCGTAGAGGCTCTGCTTCTAAAAGTGGTCAAGAAGAGATGATTGCACTGGTATATTGAGCATGGAGACTCAAGGAGACTAAGCTTAAAAGGAGGCCAAGCTATCAAAGTTGTAGAGATTGAACGCCAAGCAATGGTATGAGCTGAGAAGTGATCTAAGATTTGCAAGTTAAGTTGTATGTTGTAGTCAGGTCAAAGATTTTCTAATACTCTCTAGCAATTGTATTAGATATGAAAATCCTATGGACTTAGGTTGGTTTAATAGCCATTTGTAAATCGTTTAATAGGGTGGCATTTCAAGTGAATGTTCTAAAGTCCTCTAACTAGGCGCACTACTAATAGGGTGGTTAAATCCTCTAACAAGGTCACATTTAAAAATGTGTTGTAAGCCTTTAACAGGGTAGGCCTTTCATAGGGCATCACTTCAGAAGAGTAGCATGTTATTGGTGGTTTTTCTCAAATTGGGTTTCTACATAAATCACTATGTTATGTGTTGATTTCTTATGTGTTATGCTTGCATGTTGATTTACAGTAACTTGTTGGTTAGAAAAGTTAAAGCTTGGATGAATGAATGGTTGAATGGGCTTACTATACTTAGTGAAAATTTTGAATAGGACATTTGGACCTTGAATAACTAATTCAACCTCTCCCCCCCTCTCAGTTATTCTAAAGCATTTCTAACAACTTGTAGGAAATTTTGCACAACTACTGCTTTGATGGACAAACCTATCTACACATCTCATACAACTAAAAATATCTATGACACTAATTTAATACAATTGTAACATTGAAAAACATTTACAAACAAAAGGGTGGTGATTGAATGCAAGTACAATTTTGAGAAAATTCACAAAATATATGTAATGCATAACCAAAAAAACGAGATTAGGAATTGTTAATGACACACACAAATAAGAACATAAGAAAAAGTGTACAAGAATATTTTGACATATCCATAAAATTATTCCCAACATATAAACTTGTAACAATACACAATAGAAAAAGGTTGCAACAACTATAATGGTCCACCATGGGATAAAAAAACCCCAAAAATAATACCAATACAACCAATACCATGGGGGAATTGTAGGAAAGTTCCTCTATCGATGGTATGAGATATCACTATACACAAATCACAAGGCTTGACACGCAAGAAGGAAATGATTGATATTGGCAAAGTTGAATGCGAAGGGCTCACCTTTATTGCAATGTCTCAAGTAAAAACATATAAGGTCTTCATATAAAACTACCATACTCTTTTGATCACTATTTTAAAATAAAAAATAATCTATACAATATTATAAGGAAAAAGAAAGAGGCTTGTCTGCAATTTCTCTCAAAATAGAAAGGAAAGGTACGATCAACAACATCTTCCTTATTTACACTAATTAAATAATATCCAATACTTAATTAATACCTATTACTTGTTACAAATTGACAAATATGATACTATTTATAAATCTATTCTAAAACAAGAAGAATAGGGGGGATGAATTTTTACATTCCTCCTCCCCCATAAAAAGGTGTGTTTCATTTATATGTTATTGTTTGTTTACTTTCAAAAAATGAATTCCTCATTTTTCAATTTCAAATTCAATGCAAGAAATACTTTACAAAATTACTAAGTACATTTAGAAATAAAGACCTAATGACTTGTTACATTTATTTTTAGTACATGAAAAAATGGAAATGACTTACATCACAAAGGGAATATTACAAAGTTAAAGAGCCTTGATTTTTCATTATTGTATACCTTCTACAATGACCACTATAACATCTTTGGCACATTATAAAGGTGATTGGATCATAGCCAATATGGTTAAAGTCACATGATAAGGAACCACTGTCATTTATCTAAGAAGAATCATGTCATGACTTCAGATAGAACGATCACACTATTCTCAACAAGAATCTAAACTAGTAAATGGCCAAAACAACACATCTACAAAGATAAATTCTCACCTACAATTACCCTACCAAAAAATGTAAGCCATTTATGAAAAAATAGTTCAACAATATTTATACTCAAAAGATTGTATTGTATTATTCTTGATTACCTGGGTCAATGCACTGACTTGTGGTGCCAAAAAGGTGACAAGTAGTTTTTATTTTTCCTATTTTAAATAGTGCGCACGCGCTATAGCATGTGCGTGCTATTACCAAAACAAAAAAAGTGTATATGATGGGCTGTAGACCTGCAACCCATCATTTTCATCAGTATTTTCTTCTACTCCTACAATGAGCAGCGTGTATGTGAGTTGGAAACATAGCATTTTCACCACCATTTTCCAAAATGCCTCCTCCTCATTGAAATCCAAGACCACAAGTGCACCCACGACGATGTCGTAAGTGATACAAACCTAACTTTGCATTGTTTGATATGTTTTTCATATTGTTTTGTAGGTTTTTTATATTGTTTTGTAGGGTTTTTACAAATTTCATTTAGATTTGTTTATTTATTTGGATTTCAATTGATTTTTTATTAGGAAATGTCCATAATCAACCTTAAAATCCACAAGAATTTCAAAACCCTCAAGAACCTCAAAACCAAAACCCTCCTCAAGAAGAACAACAAATTCCACAACCCAAACCAATTGCAAGACCTCTGCCAGGCACACAAGAAAATATAATAAATGAAATAGTGAGAGGCAAAATTGAATTAGAAAGACTCATTGCCCGGTTGAAAGAATCCAGACAAACTAATCCAATGAGGGCTCAATTGGCATCATCCCTCAAATCCATTAACACCCAGATAGCCTCAGTTAGTGGTTAGTTAGATATTTGGTGGGTTAAGAGGGATGAACAAAAAAGATTTTATGCAAATAAATTGTCATATGAAGATGTTAAAAAAAAAGAAATACCAAAAGGTAGTATATGTGCATCATTTAGAAAATCTGGTGAGCAAAATATTGTTAGAGAGGGTACTAAACAATTCCCCATCCATTGGTGCATACACGATGCTATTAGAAATAATTTTTGAGATAGATGGTGGATGGTTTTTTATGCCCCTTCTTGCAACAATCACGAGGTCCCCATGTATTTTTTGAAAAAATTATATTGTGATTTTGTCCTTGGGGAGATCCCCAATTATTTTGATATATTAGACTCCCAGGGTAGAGGTGGGGGGTCATCATTTGAGAGGTCGGGAGCACATTGTGACCCTAATGTAGTTAGGGCACTTGTGGTCAAGCCACAGTGCGAGCATGTGACTATTCCTTCAGTTGTGAAGGAAAATGTAGAGGCCAGCACTCTAGGGACCATTAATGCTTTGAAGTAGACCCTTGTCCATCCCATGAGCCCATTAGTTGAGGGGGAGCCTTCTATGTGTCGTGGTCACATGTGCACTTCATGCGGATCCCTATGCACATTTGACACTCATGTTGGAGATGGTACAGATGATGGGCTTGTCACCAATCAGTTCTTGAATGACACATTTGGCATTGACACACAAGTAAATTACAATTATAATTTACTATTTTGATCACATTTCATATGTATAGTGAATGATTAATTAATTAGCATCTATTGACATTGTTCAAAATTCAGGGTCAAAGTGTTGTTGGGCCTAGCAGCAATCCTCCAGGCCCATTTTTTGTCCCTTCCACGAGTCCTAAGGTATGTATTTATTTAATCATTTTAATTAATACATATATTTATTATGTAATCATATTAAGGATTGACAAAAAAAATTATGCATGTGCATCAGTTCTGCACAGGACCCTCAACCTTTACCACAGACTCAGAGCATAGACATCATATGAGCTTCACACAGGTACACTTGTTTCATGTTAACTTAATTCATTTGATTATATTTATTTTATGTTTCATGTTAGATGTAACATGTATTGTATGACATGCAGCTCATGATGTCAGACACACCTCCTCATCTGTGATAGTTTGTTGATAGTGGAGTGGCCACAGCTGTGGCTAGCTCACAGCCACTGACAGAGGTATGAAAGAATTTTCTTTTTTTTAGTTGTTGTTTATAATAGTTAATCTCAAAATTTCTAATGTTAACCTTTGTTTATATATTACTATAGCTTTTATGGTTTTTACACAAGCAATATGTATGTTAGGCCTACTGATACTCTTTTAATTATGGATCGAAACCTTGTTTTTGTTTTACTAAGTGGTAAGGGGTAGTTTTGTTTAATGGTTATCTATTGATAGTAGGTTAGTTTTTTGTTAAAGGGTCAGCCCCCTAGTTTTGGCTACTTTTAATTCAAAAACTAGGAGTGAAGGTAGAAGTGGTAGTGAAAGAATTAGATAAAGAAGATCTAGGAGCACATATTGAAGTTAGAAGTAGAGAAGAAGTAGGAAAATCAAATAAAGGTATGAGGACTAAGAGTAGGAGATAATGAAATTAAAAGTAAAGATAGGAATAGAAGATTAGTTATATTCCAAGTTGATTGCAACTAGGAGTAGGACCTACAAGATGGAAGTTATATGTTTTCTATAAATAATAGTCAAGTTTAAAGATATAATTGGTGATTAGATATACTCACCTTAGTCTAGTAGAGTCATAAGTGCAGGAGAATTTGTGTTTTAAACTAATATTATTCATAGGCCAAAGTCAAATGTTGAAATTGATAATAGAACTAGGCATATCCTTAGGATTCAAAGAAACTATAGTTTTTGGAATCAACAGCATCAACTCTCCTTCACTATTTCTTTGGGATGAATGGAACTAGCATAACAAAATTCTACATTCTTTAATTCTCGTCCTCGTCCTCCTCCTCCTCTCATACAAAATAAACTTGGATAAGATAACTTACTAGACTTTTGGATTCATGGCCCTTCTCTCTTCTTTTCATACTCTTATAGCTATGCTGGTGGGTGAGCTTTTGCTATAGCTTTTTCAACACGATGATTGAGATTGAGACATTTTCTTGAGTGAGGTCTCTTCAACTAGTTAACTTGGAATCTTAGTAAGCTTTAGGATTTTGTTGTTATTTTATGTATCCTTGCAAATGAATGTAATAGTTAATATTCTTGGTTTGGGAGCTTTTGTCCTTCCGCTTGGTGATATTTAATCTCCTTGTAGTTTTCCCAAAATCTTTACCTCTTTCTCTTTTTTTCTTCTACTTTATTGTGTGCATGAGGTGGACACATGCTTCCAATAAAGTGGGGACTACATGTATCATTTGAAAAAGTAAGAACACTTATTTGGTATTAATTTTAGCCCCATTTTAATATACATTATGGGTTCCTACATTGATTTCACACTCTCCTAACACTCATTAGACCTTCAAATTATTATTTAAGTCCTCTATTGATTCATTTTCTTTAAAAACTCAAGGTTAACCTTATCTATAAGTGTGCTTCTCTATTTCAACTTCAATCAAATAATTCCTTTCATTTATTGGACCTTATCTTACCATTTATGACATGTATTTTCTCTCTAAACCCAAAAATAAGTTGTTAGATCAAATTTCACATGCTCTAAATATCTTGGACCCAAAATCAAAACTTGGGTTGGAATTGGTGGGTATAAGATGACTTTGGTGATATTATCTTGGGTACAATATTTTTGTTGGTGATATGTGTATTTATAGGTGATTATATTTATTGAATTATTGTAGGGTCTCGTCACACCTAATCATCCACGAGCATTTGAGGTGAACTTAAAAAGTGAATATTTGTTGGTGGTAAGAAAATAATTGATTTTGTGTGTACATATATTTGATTTCAACGTATAATAATTATTGATTCATATCTACTTTCTTTTTATCAGTTGGAGTTGGAGAAGAGCCTCAACAAGAGGTCGAGTGAGCATGTCAGGAGGACCTCATCATCTCCACCATCTCCCTCCACACGACGGCAAAGGACATCGAGAGACTTTTTTCCTTCCTCTTGTGGCAAGGAAAAGATGTAGTTGATCTAGACATGTATATATATACGCATCAGTGGACATATTCGATACACATTTGATGTCTATGACATTCTATATTTGATGTATGACATTATTTGATTTATGACTTATTGGTTAATATATGATATGTTTGTTCATATACGACATATGATATGATATGTTTGTTCATATATGACATTAAATTAGATATGTTCGTATATGACATTAAATTAGATATGTGCATGTATGAAATTAAATTCAATACCTAATCTATTAAAAACTTTGATAGAATATTGATTAACAATAAACTTTATCATTGTTTAAGCATAAGTTAATCATTTACAATATGTCATTGTCATATGATTTATGATCTTGTTCATGTTTAAAGTTTTCCTTCTCTATCATTTGTTTATCAAGTTTAATTCAATACCTAACTAGTTTGAATTTTTGATACAATATTGATTGGCAATAGACTTTATCAGGCAATATTCGTGGACCTCCTAGCAATTGGTCACCTAAATGAGAACCTTGAGATTTATTAGGAACTCCATTAAAGAAATCTGTAGTTTGAAATTACTCTATCCAACAAAATAGTGGTCTACAAATATTAGAGAGATAGACTTAATATTTACCAAGTGGCCATCCAATGCCAAGTGTTGTGGATGTATCTCCATTCAAAGTTCAATCACATGTTAAATAATAGACATTTTAGGAGTAATAATAAGTTATCTAACCTTATTAACATTATTTTGTATGAGTTCCAAGTAAAGTATCAAGAGTGCTTGAAATTCAAGACTTTGTCTTCTCATCTTGTCCATGTCTTTACTTAAATCAACCTGGATTAACTAAGGTACCTCAATTAACTTAGAAACACTATTCTTTAAATCCTCATCAATATTTTTCAACTTTCTTTAAAATATATTGTGTCAAATGTAGTACATCACATAACTATTGGAGTAGGTGGATTATCTCCTTAAGAATATTTTCTAGCTCGGTTGTAATACCACCAAGTTCAACTTGTTGAGCAGTAATGGACTCATTTAGTTTCTCCATAATCTTATTATTTATTCTTTTCTCTTCTAATTGTATCAAATTTTCATTAACATCAACATTAGGTGCATTTACCTATTTTACAAGTAAACTTAATTGATCAATCATTGGAGGTTTGTCATTGGCTAGTGCATCTAGAACAATTTGTAATAAGATGTCCTTTACATCTTATAATACTTGTTTGTACTTCACTTCCTATCTGTCTCTTTTGCATATTTCCCCTTCACAATTCTCCATAATTTATCATAGCATCATAATCCAATTTTGTATGATCATAGATTGAAATTATGATAGCTTCATCTAATATTACCTGATCTCTTCTATTCTTTTTCATCTTTTTCTTGTCTTGTAATGTGATTGATCTTGAACTTGGTGATATAATTGGTTGCACTAAAGCCATCTCCTCCTTAGATTTCTTATTTTTCTAATCAATTAAAGGTTTGTCTTACTTTACCCACTTTTTGTTGTGCAAATATTAGGCTATTTAGCTAGTGTCCCTATAACAACATTTGAAACAACAATTTTGTTTACTTTTGGCTATGTGTATACAACAATGTTCATTATTATTTAAGGGAATACTGATAGCTACTAATCCATGTAACCCCAATAATGTTTCCTTTTATTCATTACAATCCTATAATAGTTGATAATTTCTATAAGGATTTAACTAATTCTGACTTGGTTGTGTATAAGGTGCCTATTAGTAAGTCATATTTTGTGAATAAGGACTCTAAGAAGAATTTTGATCCTTTGCAAAGCTATTCTCCACATCAAACTCCCATGCTTGATTCAATTCAAGTGTCTACTTGTAAGAGACAACAAAGAAAACCTAATGGTTAAAAGATTAAGGAGAAAATTGACCTTGGTATTCAAGCTACTCTGGATAAAAATTTTATAGATAGAAAAAGGAAAAGGAGTGCAAAAGGCACTCCTTAGAAGAATGAGGGACCTTTCGTGAAATGTCAGACAAAAGATCTGCTCTCTAATCTAACTTGATGCGGGTGGTGCTGATGTAATTTTGCTTCAAAAAAAAAATTTGTCTCAATAATCATATTCTTCTATTATTGTAAAGTTGACTAAGTGGAACTCATTTCACGTTCATGTTGCACGTGCTTAGGGTGGTTCATGTATTCTTTGGAACCATAAATCTTGCACTGCTATATATTCTGTCTTTTCCTAACTAGTGGCAAGTAGTTGTTACTAATTTTGGTATGTCATTCACAGTGCTCAATATATATGGCCCTACTTCTACATGTGATGATAAGATAGAACTTTTGGATTCCTATTCTTAGGCTATTTCCAGCATTGAAGATGATAAATTTATTGTGCCTAGGGATTTCAATAGCATTCTATCTCAGGATGAGAAAATTGAAGGTATATTCCCCCTTTGATTGTTTCTAAATAGAAGGAGGTTTATTTTTGGAAGAGAAACTATGGATGGTGCATTCATTTTTCATGAAGTATTGCATTCCATTAAAAAAAACTCCCTTCCCTCATGTGTCATTAACCTGACTATGATGAAAGCTTATGATAGGCTTCAAAGGGATTTCTTGCACAAAGTTATGATAAAATTTGGTTTTGTTAAGAAATGATGTAAATGGAATATGTCTTTTTTAGAGGGTGGAAGATTTTTTGTAATTATCAATGGTTCAATTGGTGATCATTTTCATGCAACAAAAGACATTTGACAAGTCATTAGAGAGATAGACTTAATAGTGGTCTATAAATATTTGTTTAATAGGTTGAGGATAGAGTTAACCCAACCACTCAGAGCTAACAAAGTAGACAGTTCGATACCATGATGAAAGGTGAGAGAGATTTGGCAGTTGGCAACTTTGTACTAGCCAACACTACAAGTTTTAGCATCACCCGAGATGGCATTGTAAAATGAAAAAAGAATGTGATCTCTAAAAAGTGAGAGAGGTTATTGTAGATCTCTACAACATGGTCCTGTAGGAACTAGAATCACATCCATACCTCACACGAGCTCTGAGATATGCCCTGTCAAAGATTGCAGCCCTGTGGGATTTAGTGACCCTTGGGGACATTCTGGTTCGGTGTGCCCGAGAATGTTTGAGTGCTGAAGGGGACATGATGATGTTGAGGATAGGGTTTACCCAGCCACCTAGAGCTAACGGAGTAGACAGTTTGATCCCATGATGAAAGGTGAGAGAGATTTGGTAGTTGGCAACTTTGTACTAGCCAACACTGCAAGTTTTAGCATTACCCGAGATGGCATTGTAAAATGAAAACAAAATGTGATCTCTAAAAAGTGAGAGAGGTTATTGTAGGTCTCTGCAACATGGTCCTATAGGAACTATAATTGCATCCATACCTCACATGAGCACCGAGATACACCCCATCAAAGATCGCAGCCCTGTGGGATTTAGTGACCCTTGGGGACATTTTGGTTCGGTGTGCCTAAGAATGTTCGAGGGCTGAAAGTAACATGATGAGGTTGAGGATAGGGTTTACTCAGCCACCTGAAGCTAACGGAGCAAATAGTTTGATACCACGACGAAAGGTGAGAGAGATTTGGCAGTTGGCAACTTTGTACTAGCCAACACTGCAAGTTTCAGCATCACCCGAGATGGCATTGTAAAATGAAAACGGAATGTGATCTCCAAAAAGAGAGAGATTTTATTTTAGATATCTGCAACATAGTCCTATAGGAACTAGAATTTCATCCATACCTCATACGAGCTTCAAGATATGCCCTGTCAAAGATCGCAGCCCTGTGAGATTTAGTGACCCTTGGGGACATTTCGGTTCGGCATGCCCAAGAATGTTTGAGCACTAAAAGGGACATGATGAGGTTGAGGATAGGGTTTACCTAGCCACCCAAAGCTAACAGAGTAGACAGTTTGATCTCACGATGAAAGGTGAGAGAGATTTGGCAATTGGCAACTTTGTACTAGCCAACACTACAAGTTTCAACATCACCCGAGATGGCATTGTAAAATGAAAATAGAATGTGATCTCCAAAAAGAGAGAGAGGTTATTGTAGGTCTCTATGACACAGTCTTGTAGGAACTAGAATCACATCCATACCTCACACGAGCTTTGAGATATACCCCGTCAAAGATCACAGCCCTGTGGGATTTAGTGACCCTTGGGGACATTCTAGTTCGGCGTGCCCGAGAATGTTCGAGCACTGAAGGGGACATGACGAGGTTGAGGATAGGGTTTACTTGGCCACTCAGAGCTAATGGAGTAGACAGTTTGATCCCACAATGAAAGGTGAGAGAGATTTGGCAGTTGGAAACTTTGTACTAGCCAACACTACAAGTTTCAGCATCAACCGAGATGGCATTGTAAAATGAAAATAGAATGTGATCCCCAAAAAGTGAGAGATTTTATTTTAGGTCTCTACAACACAGTCCTATAGGAACTAGAATCGCATCCATACCTCACACGAGCTTTGAGATATGCCCCATCAAAGATTGCAGCCCTGTGGGATTTAATGACCCCTGGGGACATTCCGGTTCGGCGTGCTCGAGAATGTTCAAGCACTGAAGGGGACATGAAAAGGTTGAGGATAGGGTTTACCTAGCCACCCAAAGCTACTAGAGTAGACAGTTCGATCCCACGACCTTTTTTACACTAAGTTGTAAATTTGAGCAACTTCTACAACTTTCAACAATGCAACTTTGCACAAAAAGTGCAATCTTTACATTTTTCACTTGATTCCAATTCTATGAATTAGAAAAGGTTTGGAAATAGTAAAACCTCAAAGGAATATAGGAATATAGACAGTTTTATGGTTATTTCCTAAAATTTGCTAAATTGTTGCAAAAGTTGCTAATGCAACTTTGCAATTTTTGCATTGACAACATTTGGGTGAATTATGCATTTTGGCTTGGAGGGTATGGAAACTGAAAGGTGTTGATGTGAACATGCTAGATAGGGTAGAACAAACCTATTAAAGCCTAAAAACATCTTAGAGTTGACTATTTGTAGGATTTTCCCATCAAGACCTAGAAGGGTCACTTGGCACATTGTTACAAATTTGCTCATTTTGGGTTGTTACTTGAGTCTATCACCCTATCCTCTACATCAAGATTGATCCTAGGTTAGGGGTGGATAGAAAAGACCTATAAAGGTATTAAATAATGTAATAAGGCTATCAAAGCCTCTAAAAGATGTAAAAGGCACTAAAAGTGCAATATTTTGTAAAATTGCCAACATTGGCAACATAAGCCAAAATGGGCTTAATCAGGTCATGTAAAGGGTCCAAAGGGAGGTTTCATTTGGTTTTGAGAGTCTAAATGAGTTTAAAACCTCATTCCCACGTGTGGGAGACAAGTTTGGGTAGTCAAAATTGATTGCTCCAAAGGTGGATTTAGTGTTTTCTCTAAACAAGAGTTTCATTTTACATTGGAAGTCGTCTAATATAACCAAAGTGAAGGTGTTTGAACCATTTTGGGATTCTAGAGACATTGCAAAGTAAGATTTCTAGAAAGCCCTAGGAGCGTTTTGTAAAAACCATTGTAAAGTTGATCATGAGACCAAAAAAATAAAAGAATCCTTGCATTTGAGTCATCTCTTAAGACTATTTTGGGTCATTGAAGTTCCAAAATTCAGGGGATTGTGAGTTGCTTTGTAAATGGCCTTAAACTAGGCCTAGTTGGAAGACTAAAATAGCCAGTTTTGAGTCTTTATAATAGTTGGTATGTACTAGGTGCATGGTGCATGGTAATCTAGCCTTCTAGTGTTTTCAGTTTTGATTGTTCTAGAAAATCAGTTTCAGTTTGGTATTGGAAATAGTTTGGAGTTGGAGGACAAATGATCTTGAACAAGGTTCTAGCCTCAACTACTAGAACTCACTCCAGGCTTTCTCCTAGCCTCTTAAGTTATTTCTCCTATACCCTATTCCAAGGGAATCTTCTCTCTATTCCCTTATTACACTAATCCTCACCAATCAACTCAAAACTCTATTTCACCATGGGGTCTCCCTAGTGCTCTCATTGCACCATTCTTCACAACTGGCTTCCAAGAGTGCATTCTTGGTTATATTCTATGCTCCTTTCAAACACTTATTTGCTGATTTCATTGCCTAGCCAGGTATGCAAACTCGCCTAGGGCCTCTTGGAAAAAAAAACAAACCTTGGAATTCAAGTTATAGAGGTTTCTTTGCTGATTGCTTTGTACAGACCAGCGAGCTGGCAACTTTTAAAAGATTTTTCAAACTAGTAAAGAAACTGATCAAAAGAACTCCTAATCTTTACCAAAGCATCTACATTCCATAAACTATCAAACCATGTGAAAATAGAAACCCTATCAATCCATTAAAGGTGTGGATGAAGGATGAAATCATAAACTATCTTCAAAATGCTTAGTTTGCTCTTCATTCCAATGCCAAAATTCGTACAAAAGCATGTGCCAACCCTCAAACTGACTTGGATTGGTCTTAAATACCTCTTACCCATGTGAATCAATAGATCTCATAGGTTTCCAACTGATTCTTGAAGCCCTTATAAAGATTTAGCACTTTTTGTTAATGTTGTCAAGCAACTTTGCAAACTTGCAAAGTTGTCAAGTGCAACTTTTGCACTATTGTGCATTTAATGGCTCCATGACCTCAAACATGGTTAAATGAACCTATTTCCATGTAATTACAACTTTTAACATTTTTTCCATCTTTCCCATCCTCCTAGGGTCTTGGTCAATGTTTGACCATTCTAGGCTCTAACAAGCAATTTAAGCAATTTTGCCAACATAGAAGAAACTTGGGAATTCAAACACAACAAAAACCTATTTACAAAAATAAATCACACACTTGGAGCTTTATCACATAGCCCTTATTCATGTGGTCTGACCAAGACCACTACAAGCCAAAAATGATTTAGGAAACTTGGCATATTTCCTAGGTGCTCCTGCACCAACAAAGCTCAAAGCCAATGGGTAGAAGTCAATAGTAGGAAGAAGAAGTTCTTGACTACTAGCCCCTTTTTAACATGGTTACTAAGAGAAAGTAAAAACCTAATGTGGAAGGTAAGAATTATTGTTTGGGTAGGAAGAATAATAAAGAAATAAGAGAATTGGCAAGTAAAGTTGATATAGTAAATGGGAGACAATTCACCATCTAGGAGAATTGTAAAAAATTTTATAAAGGAATATCATATCATAGAATATTAGAGGATTGAATTATCCTCATAAGAAGGATATTTTGCAAAATGTGGTTTGGTAGCATAAATAGGATGTGATTTTGGTGCAAGAAACTAAGATGACTAGAGATAAAGGGGAAATGCTTTCTTTCTTCAAAATGGAAATTGTTGATTTGTAGGTGATATTTTCCTTTATAATATGTCATGTAAGGTGAAGTAACCTTTGTTTGAATTTGGAAGTGGTTGGAGAAGGCACTTTGAGAAAGCCCTAGTTTTGAGGGCATAAGACTGAGGGTTTGGTAGTTAGCCTATTGAATGCCCATGGCTAGGTAGATGGGTGTGAAAATATGTTATTTTAGATCATGATAGAATATTACCATAGCCCATATAGGGCCTTGGGTTAGAAATATTGAGAGTTTCTTTGTAAGTGAAGGGTAATTAGGCCTATTTTGTTGAATCCATAGTGTTGGATCAAATAGTTGCTCCAAAGGAACTACAAATGAGATTGCTATATGTTGTCATACTCCAATAGTAGTATTTGTAACCATAATTTACTTGTATGGGGTTTGGGAGAAATTGGTGAAAATAAGGAATTACCTGATTCATAGCGATACTAAGATCAAGCCTAGATAATGTCCAAGTAAGGGGTTTTGAATAAACCTATTAAAGATATGCATTTAGACTATTGGAACAACCTAATTGAGATATTTGAATACCTTAGAAAGACTTGGGACAAGCCAATAAATTTGGTAACCCAATTTGAACATTTGGAGGGACCCTTGTGGAGAAGGGTAGGTATTTAGTTTAATGGTTTGAATCTATTCTTGAAACAAGTCATTTGCTGAATGTTTATTACTTCTTGGGGATCTAGTTTGACTCCTCAAATCATTGGTATCAAATCTAGTAGATCTATTGAGGGGTGAAAAATTAGTTACTTGTTTTGTAGATTGTTATATTGAGAAGATGCCTCCAAAAAAAAAAATATAGAAGGAGATACAAGAGCTGATATAAGCTACTAAAATAATGGATAGAGAGTTGAGGAAATAAAGAGACTAAGATGCAATAAGGTAAAGAGAACTGAGACAAGTAAGCAAGTAAAATACAACCATCTTGGAAATCTTGGAAGCTTTGGAAAGGATTCCTACGAGGGATGTGCATGAAGAACAAGAAAGTGATGCTTAAGCACTTGAGAATCCTCATGGAGAGGATGGACAGGACTTAGATCTTGAAGAAAGATGGATGATAAGGTTGTTGAAGATATTTCAATGTGGTAGAAGAAAGACAATAATTGATTTCCATATTTATCATGGCAAGATAGATAGTGAAGAGGTTTTGGGGTTGATAGATTCCCAAGAGAACTATTATAATTATGGAGATATAAGTGAAGTAAAATAAGGTAAAGCTATACAAAACATAGCTAAGAGGGACAACATTGACATGGTGGAGTAGTGTAATGGAAAAGAGGTTTTGTAAGGGTGGAACAAACATGACCAAATAGTGAAGGATGTGCCTCTTCCATTAAATAATACAATCCAAAAATAGAGGATAAGGAATAACTTGAAAGGAAAGGAGATGGGTTTGATGACCTACATAGAGGAATTTCACAAGTTGAGCATAAGAGGTGGATTAGAGCATAAAGATGAAAATGTTGCAAGGTATAGATTAATGGGCTCATATAAAACTTGCAAAATGGGACTACCTTGATTTTTCCTAAGATGCTTAGAGATTGTTTCCAATTGGCTATAAGTGCATAAGATATGGTCAATAGGAAGAAAGAGAGACAAGAAGGTGGTAGAGGAAATGCAAACAAAGGAAGGGGAAGAAAAACCAATAATATAGGAATAGGACAAGCAAGAAATGATAAGGGTAATGAACCTTTTTTTCTTATCAAAGAGGAAGCTATAGAGTTGGAGGAAGATTTTGTTTAGGTAGAGGAACATGGATGTTTACAGGAAGGGTAGAGAACACATCAATTAAGTGTCAATTAAATGATCAAGGTGAAAGGAAGATTAAGAAGAGGTTCAAGAAGTTAGAGCACATAGCTCGGTTCAAATCCTTATGTTTAACTAATTTTAGAGACTAAAGGATAAATGTTGATTTTTATAAGGGGAAAAAAAAATCTGAAACCAAAGCTATTAATTTTTAGAGCACAATATAAGATTCAAGATAAGTTGTGAATGACAAGAATTCATCTAGGTTCCAATGATAGTTTAGTTTCATATGAAATGGTGAAAATTTTATATTTGGAATGGTCACCACACAATAGGCTGTATAGAGCATCACATGTAAGTAGTGATGATTTTCTTAAAAGATAGATGACTATGAGGTGACTATCCTAAATTGAATGACATATGTAGGAATTGATTGGAATCCAATTCTATATGATTGTGCTCTACTTTAAACAAATGGAAGTTCTGAGCATTGTAAATCTATTTCAAGTCATTAGAATGTGACTTCCCAGAAGTATGTACTTATAACTATTTTAAACTATGTCAAACTCTTCATGAAAGCTATGACCCAAATGCATCACCATTGTGTTGAATATTCTAATATACATCTCCATTAAAATATATTTGTTGGTCTAAACCTGTGAGGAATTGTTGGTCCCAATTCAGTTGTGTGTCAATATTAGGAATGTGACCAATTAATGCTACAAACCTTAGTATTGACATAACTTAACCATATTGTGGGTTGAATTCAATTGGTTTTGGAAATAAGTTATTATTAACATGTGTATGAATTGCCAGAGAAATTCTAAATATAGTAGATAATAGCCTTCCATGTTTGATATTGAGGGATAATGTATGCACATGCTATAACAAAACTAGAGGATCATATTATATGCAGATTGAAATTTCTATTTGTCATTCAAAGCATAGTAAAAAATTTATTCTAGGAAGTCTATGCTAAAAACTATAGCGTACAAACAACCATTACTTCTTAAATCACTTCAACTCAGTCATTACGTTGTACAAACAACCTCATTGAATATGTCACTTGAACAACCTTTTTTCCTTCTTACTTTTTGATGATTGTGATCCTCTGCAATTCCAGGCATAAGATGATTAGCATACAATGGTACGTGAACAAAGCACACTAATAAATATTGAGGATGTGAATTGATAATACCATTTCGCAGATGATTTTGGCATCTCACCCTTTATCACTTGTGTGTCAACTTTATTAGCCCTCTTCTTTGGTGACCTGCAAATGAAGAATTAGCACAGTAAAAAATCTAAGATAAGATTAATCCACTAAGATTAACACACATGAGATGAATATTCATAATCAACTATTAACCCTTTCCAACATTCCAACTTTATGATAATAATGAGTCAAAGTCCAACAAATTGGAATCCTTAGAGAGAACTATATTTGTCACTGCCCCATTATCATCAGATCGAGACCTATTTTCCCTCTTACTTTTTGATGATAGTGATCCTCTACAATTCTAGGCATAAGATGATTAGCATACAATGGTACTTGAACAAAGAACACTAATAAATATTGAGGATGTTAATTGATAATACCATTTCGCAGATGATTTTGGCATCTCATCGTTTATCACTTGTGCATCAACTTTATTAGCCCTCTTCTTTGGTGACCTACAAATGAAGAATTAGCATAGTAAAAAATCTAAGATAAGATTAAAAAAATGGGTCCTATTAAAGAATCTAATATAAATTCAAATAATGTATCTAGATTTTAAACAAATAAAAACTAAATCTCATCACTTACACATCATAACAATACGGTCCACCTTAGTCATGTGATAGTCTTGGGGAAGAGGTTGTAACATTGTATTTGGATCCAATTGATCACTTTTTATCTCTCTCCCTCTCTCCCTATTCAATCTAATGAGCCAACTGGATCTACTCGACATTTTAATGTCTCAAGTATTGCCTCATGGTCTAACTCACAAACTTTCCAAAGAATCTTATTATGTGGTTTTCCACCATATTTTATCAAGTGGACATTTGATGTGACAACAAGGTTTGAAAAATGAAGAATCTTTCTCTCTATTTGCCAATCCTCGAATAACCAAAAGTTAGGATTCTTCATAGGATATCGTCTAAGCCATGTGCCTGTTACAACCACCGCACCGACATGGTAATCTAAACCTTCACCATCTATAACCAAGTGATCAAATTTTTGTTTGGTTTCAACACAATGACACAAATAATAATCTATCCCTTCTTCATTGTCTTCAGGTGCAATAATAGCAAAAATATGGCCTGCAGTGACAAATGTACAAAATGCAGTCATTAATTCAAAAAATACTTGGGTAAAAGTTATAAAGTTACATATTGAAATTACAAAGATATATATATATATATATATTACCAGGTTGCACTAGATCTGACAAGTGGTCAAAGTCAATAGACGAATCCATCTCTACCATTTCTAGTGCTTGTGGGGGACAATAGGTGTCAATTGGATCCAACACCCATATATCCCATTTGTCCACCCATTCAGTTGACTCACAGTCATCCCAATTTTCCTCTGCACATGATGGACAATAGCATGCCATTTTTAATGTGTGGATACTCCATGAACCTGCATCAAAGCTTCTAAAAGAGTGTAACTCACTAGATCATGTTAGTGTGCAACAATCTTGATATAGTGAAATGTTAGTATTATCTATCAACAAAAAAAATCTATGAACTTTAGACTCACCTTCCTTACTCGGACCCATTGTAGCATTACACCATTGGATGATGGATTTTGCATCTATCAATTTTGCTCCATCTTTTTACTTTAGTTCTTCATGAGCCAAGGCTCTTTTAATGCATGCGCCTACAGCATCGTGCTCTCCCTTACCATGACTAGCCTCTATGAAATTCCACATATATTGAATTCTACACAACCTATGCATCCTGCTCAACCAATAGAACATTCGTGCATTCTTGAATTGAGATGCACAATTGTCTAACCAAATAATGTGATGACGATATGATATGCTCCTGTTAGCCAAATCTCCATAAAATGGTACTCCCTCAAAATCTTCCTATCATCCTCAATACTTGTAGGTGAATGCATGAATGTTATGTGAACAAATATTGAAACTTGTTGAGATGTATAACACTTTGCTTGCACCTCATTTTGTGGTTGTAGTATGTATTTCTCTACAAAATCTACAACCGAAACAATGGTATCCAATGGAAATGTATCCTTGCATAACTTGAACTGCAAATTCAACCATTGAGCTCTATGGGTATGCCTTGCATACTCGTAAATAATCTTTTCACAAAAAATCTTCATGAACTCATACACTGGAATCTTTTCAATGACTAGATCACATCTTTTACCATGTTTCCCATCTTTTAGAGCATATGTCACTATCTTGAATTTTTCCATAATCTACTATTTCATTTCCAATTGCATGCATACTATCCATATGTTGACAAGTTGATAAAAGTTGTAAAGAACCACAAAATAAACACGTACCATCGAAACATGATGTCTTGTAAAATTATTGGTTGTCCCTTATTTCACATAAAATGTTGGATATGAATTCTCTTGAAGATCTTGGTGGCTCTTTTATGTCACAATCCTGCAAAAAAAACTGAGAATGCCAAATGATGCATATATGCCTTAAAACATCAAAATGGTTAGAAAATTCAACATGTATCCTACAACAACAAGTTGTGCATGTGTGATTTATCTTCACATAAAAAGGTTTACCCATCTCAAAAAATCTTTTACTTATTCGAATTTGAGGATACATACCAATAAATTTTGCAAAAAATTGTGTCTGAGTTGAGTCCAAAAAATGTTTCGCATGTGGCTTGTGATTTCGGCTACCAATCCTCCTTCTTACAACATCTCTTTGATTAGGAGAAACACGTGTATTATTTTTCCAAAAATCTTCGATCAATGATTTCAAGGATTCACTAATTTCTTTATCCTTTCGTGGTAGTCTACTGCTAAATGTCCATAACTCATTTTTTGTTGGATCTTCTAATCTCTCACACCTTAGCATGGCTCTCCTTAGGGTACCTCTACCAATTTTTAATGTTTTTCTTGTCTTTCTCATGAGTTGAGCTTTCTTCATTTGGCTACTTACTATTGTTGATGTGAGTACTCGTCTTGTGATATTACTGTCTTTGGTGTGTGATTTAGAACCCACTTTGTCATAAGCACTCATTAAATTCTTTACAATATTTTTTTCATTTTAATCGTCCATCGTTCTTAGCCCAAGAATCTTCATGATAGGCCTAAATTTCAAATTTCTCATCATTTCAACAAATAATTGGCATTGACCTGTAATATTTAATTCTTCAAAAAATAATCTCCACATACTATTAACTTTTCTTTGACAAGTACGCTTGCTAATCTTGTTAGACATTGATTTCAAAATGTTAGTATCAATATCAATCAAATATTTTAGTCTTCTAGAACGAATTCTAGAAGGTGTTCTAATCTCTTCAATTCTCTCAACATTTTGAACATCAATATAAGGTTGAGTGTATTGTGTACCTTGAACCGAAGATGATGTGCCTTTGCAATAAGATGTAAAAGATAGAATATCACCTACTTGATGTGTTGATGTTGTGCTTTCAACATGGCATGATGGAGTGTGTGTATCATCGGATCTAAAAATCAGTGTCTCTTCTACATGAGAGGATGATATGCCTTCAACATTGGAAGATGGTGTAGCAGACGATATGACTCCAACATTCGAGGATGGTGTAGCTTCACAATTCAATTGTCTTCTTGAGCGTAACAATATCATTCATTCTCTTTGTCTTTCTAATTCTTTCTCTTTGTTTCTTTGTACTAGTGGTTCTTGATCCTCTTCGAAAGTCAATTCTTCATTATTTATTTGTAATTTTCTTTGTTCACGTAGTAATTTCATTTTATCTCTTTTAATTGCCAAATCTCTCTCCCTATCTTCATTTGTTTTAATCTTTGGTTTCTTCCTTGGTATGATGATGATTTCTACATGTTAAGT
This sequence comes from Cupressus sempervirens, assembly GCA_028749045.1. NCBI lineage: Eukaryota > Viridiplantae > Streptophyta > Pinopsida > Cupressales > Cupressaceae > Cupressus > Cupressus sempervirens. Next base: position 454,625,542 of record CM053783.1, read on the forward strand.
TATTCAAACATCTAAATTACTTAAAATGTGTAAATTAAAAATTATTCAATTACATATAAAAATTATAATGATTTGAATGAATACACAATATATATCAAATGACTTGTCAAATTCCTAACCATTCCGAAATAACATTTCATTCAAACATACAATTTTCAATGAATTCATTATATATTAAATAACATGTCAAATTATAATCAAATTTGTATCTATATATTGACAAACAATATTTAAAATGGATTGCACTAACCTTTTCTATACAAGGAATATTCAAAAAAATTTCAAATCACGTATCCAATGATTGAATTTGGTGTTTGCTAACTTTCAAAAGTGTTGAAATGGTGTTTGCTATGTTGAAACCTGTGATTTTTGTTAGAATAATAGAGTGCATAACAGACCAAAAGCAAGAAATGGATGAAATGGGACCCAAGGTTGGTTTTTTACCATTTTTAGGTGATTTGAGATAGTGTGTATGCACTATAGCATGTACACACTATAAAGCGCATACGCACTATAGTGTGTACGCGCTATGTGAAATCACATCACTCCCCATCCTCCCTACTCTCTCTCCCCTCTCCCATCCTTTACTCTCTCACCCTCTCTCCTCTCCCATCCCCGATTCTTTAGATCTCTCTCACACACTCTTATCCCCTATCTCTCTCCATCTCCCTCTCCTACCACCTACTCTCTCTCTCCTCTCCCATCCCCTACTTTGTCTCTCTTACACACATTCCCATTCCCCCTATCTCTCTCCCTCTCCCTCTCCCTCTCCTATTGCCTACTATCTCTCTCTCCCTCTCTACTCTCTCTCTCTCCCATCTTGTACTATCTCTCTCTACCACCACCTACTCACTCTCACACTCTCTCCCATTCCCTTCTCTATCTCTCTTACACACACTCCCATTCCCCCTCTCTCTCTCCCTCTCCCACCGCCTACTTTCTCTCCCCCATCCCCTACTCTCTCTCTCTCCTCTCCCATCCCCTACTCTCTCACACTCACACTCTCTTCCATCCCCTACTCTGTCTCTCTCACACACACACTCCCATCCTCCCTCTCTCTCTCCCTCTCCCACCGCCTACTTTCTTTCCCCCATCCCCTACTCTCTCACACTCACACTCTCTCCCATCCCCTACTTTTTCTCTCTCACACACACACACTCCCAGCCCCCCTCTCTATTTCCCTCTCCCACCACCTACTTTCTCTCCCCCATCGTCATACTCTCTCTCTGCCACCCCCTACTCTCACACTCTCTCCCATCCCCTACTCTCTCTCTTTTAGAGATACACACACTCTTATCCCCCCACTCTTCTTCTCTCCCATCCCCTACTCTCTACATTTTTCACACACACTCCCATCCCCCCTATCTCTCTCCCTCTCCCTCTCCCACTCCCTCTCCTATCGCTTACTATCTCTCTCTCTCTCAAGTTCTCTTTCTTACTCTCTACTCTCTCTCTCTCTCCCATCCCTTACTATCACTCTCTCTCTCCCATCCCCTACTCTCTCTCATGCTCTCCCATCCTGTAATCTCACTCTCTCTCTCTTTTCCATCCTATACAAGCTCTCTTTGCCACCACCTACTCTCTCTCTCACTCTCACACTCTCTCCCATCCCCTACTCTGTCTCTCTTACATGCACACTCCCATCCTCCCTCCCTCTCTCCTCTCCCATTCCCTATTCTCTAGATTTTTCACACACTCCCATCCCCCCTCTCTCTCCCTCTCCCACTCCCTCTTGCACCACCTACTATCTCTCTCTCTCTCTCTCAAGTACTCTCTCTCCCTCTCTACTTTATCTTTCCAATCCCCTACTCTCTCTCTCTCTCTCTCCCCCATCTCGTACGAGCTCTCTCTACCACCTCCTACTTTCTCTCAAACTCTCACACTCTCTCCCATCCCTTACTCTATCTCTCTTATAAATAAGTACACATTCCCATTCCCCCCTCTCTCTCTCTCGTAGTCCCTGTCCCACTACCTACTCTCTCACGTCCCCTACTCTATCTCTCTTACACGCTTCCATTCCACCTCTCTCTCCCTCCCACTCCTTCTCCCACCACCTACTATCTCTGTCTCTCTCACTCTCTCCCTCCCTCTCCCATCCCTCTGCCATTGCCTACTCTCTCTGTCTCTCTCTCCCTTCTCTCATTCTCTACTCTCTCTCTTTCACAAAAACACACACCCATCCCCCCTCTCTCCTCTTCCATCCCCTACTTTTTCTCTCACTCGCTCTCCCTCTCCCACTCCCTCTCCCACTGCCTACTCTCTCTCTCTCTCTCTCTCTCTCTCTCTCTCTCTCTCTCTCTCTCTCTCTCTCTCTCTCTCTCTCTCTCTCTCTCCCTCTCTACTCTCTCTTACATTTTCACTCTCTCTCCTATCCCCTACTCTCTCTCTTTCTCTCTTACACACATTTCTATCCCCCTTTCTCTCCCTCTCCCACTCCCTCTCCCATCACCTACTCTCTCTTCCATCCCCTACTCTCTCTCTCGAGCTACTTTGTCTTTCGCCTCTCCTATTCCATACTCTCTCTCTTTCACACACATGCACTCCCATCCTCCTCTCTCTCACTCTTCCTCTCCCACTCCATCTCCCATCGCCTACTCTCTCTCTCCCCCATCCCCTACTCTTAATCTCTCTCTCCCGACCTGTACTCTCTCACACACTTCCTCTCTCTCCCATCTCCTACTTTCAATCTCGTTCCCCCATCCCGCACTCTCTCTTTTCCCCTACTCTCTGTCCCATCCCATACTCTCTTTGCCACCCCTACTCTTTCTCACTTTCTCTCTCCCCTCTCCCCTCTCCCATCCCCTACTTTGTCTCTATCTCTCTCTCACACACACATGGTCATTCCCTTATCCCCCCCACCTAGTTCTCTTATGCAATTTAGGTCTTAATAGTGCGTGCACACTATAGCACACATGCACTATTGAGAAATTATGTTTTAGATAGCACATGCACACTATAGCGTGTGCATGCTATAGGGCGCATGTGCTATTGAAAGCTTATTCAAACCCAAGCCTAAGGCTTGGTTTTTCCTTGGAGATCCAACCCAAAGGTTTGGAGTTTATGAGCAGGTCTGAGATGTATTTTCTAGCAAACATACCAAAAATGATTGGTTTTTCTTGTGTGCTCCCCTTCAATATTTCTCGTGGTTGGGTATCGATAAGATCAGGTTACATAGCATTATAGGTCTATGTGTTAGCTATCTAACCATATAATTTATTTTTAATTTGAACTATTTCAAACCTTTCATCTATAATTTCTTTTGAATGTATGTTCATTTTTTGTCAAAAACCACCATGTACTAATTAGGCTATAGATTTTAGCATGTTCATCGAATTTTGTAACAACTTAGTTTTTTAGAAACTAGACTCCATTCTACACACTTTGAAAAAAAAAAAGTTTTGATTTTAGATTAGTTTTCAATTATTTCTAGGGGGAGCACACAAATATTTCACATTTTTGGGATGTGTCTAGTTAAAAAATTTATTTTAAAAAAAATACACATTATAAAATTATCCGAAAAATATGGGATAAACTACATAGTGTTAAGTAACTTTTGACTAGAGCGATTAAAGAATTTCAAAAAAAAAGTTAAAATTTTAGGGGGGCCACACTTTGTACTGTGTTATGTTTTTTTGGAATAAACAGTACCACTTTTTGTGGCCCCTTTTTTTGAGGACCTAAAACTAAACCATTTTGGAAAAAAAATAGTAGTTTAGAAACTAGATTTAAAGGACTACGACTTTTGTTTTTTTTCATATCTTAAAATTTTGAGCGTAACTATCTTCAAATTCTTGTTGAAGTTCAAAATTTGTAGATTTCAGGAAAAAGGTGTCCACTTATACCCCCCTTTTGGCACCACAACTTTGTGCACTTACCCATCTAATAGTGACTACTATGAATAAAATACTAAGTATAAGCTCTTCCAGATCAGGTCACACTACACACTCTCATTTAGCTAAATTACTCATTTCACACTATATAAAGAAAGAAAAAAGAAGTACAAGGTTTACTAGGAATTCAAATAAATTAAAGTTATATTACCACACTACACTATTGTCTCCTCAAAATTTATAAATACAATTTTTCAAAATTGTTAGAATGATTTTCAAAAGAAACATGTTCAAGGTGAGGGACAAAAGTAAGGCTTAACCAATTGTACAAAAAGGCATGCTTGAGAATGGCAAGATACCAAAAAAAATGATCCCATGTTTACAATAGTATACTTGTTCCAAATAAAATATATCAAGGCAGACAAATGCAATATATAAAAGGTTTCCCAAGTATGGAAAAATATTGTCATAGTATTCATACTAACAGAATTGCAAATTTTTGGATTCTTTATTATATGATAGTTACTACTATTAATTAGGTACTAATTTGAATCTCCTATAGATCAAATAAAAATAAAGGGAAACATTGGAGATCTACTTTGTACCTTCAGAAAGAGAGGTCTATATCCTTTAGACTTGAATGTGTACTACAAATTTGAAAAAATAAAAATTATAATGGAATTTATTTGTTTTCAATGTACCTGTACAATTTGACACAACTTACAAAAAAGGAAACAATTAAAATTGAAAGAAGTTATCTCTCCCACAATTCAACATCAATTGCCATAGTCATAAAACCTCATAAACCTCCCAAAATGAAAAACATACAAGGTATAGTTTGCTTCTTGAACAAAATTATTGTATTTCACAACCGCATGAATAAATGCTTAATATTTACATATCCATAAGTTCTATATTTTACATTCATTTTCAAAAATAAGACAATTTGAACAAGACTAACAAAAGGAAGGCATTGCCAAACATGAGGAAAAATCTTGCTTCGTAGTGGTGGAAAAAATGGATATTAGTTGGAAAAGTTGACTCTATCACAAACAAACCATCAATGATATTCACAAACAAGGCTACAAAACTAAATAGTGACTACTATAATATTTCCTACAACTATAGTTTTCCATGTCATCTAACATGCCAAAATTCTTGTATTATTACAAATCAATTGATGGAATAATCCTCATGCACTAGGGGAAAATTTACCCAAGGACACAAATATCTTACTTCATAACCAAATTGTACATTGGATTACCTTTACAATAAGCACAATTAGTCCTTCCTCCAAGTGATGTACACCAAAGAATCTCCCTTTCTTAGATTGTTTATGACAGGATTTTGTTTGATATTGTTAGCCTATAAACTCTTGCATCATTTGAGTAGACTTATTATGTGAACTACATAAAATTGAATGGGCATCATTCATTACACTTTCAGAGAAATACACAATAAATCCTTTTATGAGTTAGTGTGTCACTAATCTACATAATCATACTAAGTGAAAAAAACTAAAGGTCATTCTTTGACAAAAATATGGTTTCCAACCTGGAAATGAATTCACTATCTACATTTCTACAAGACAACTAACTAAAAATGAAAGGTTAAGAAAATTAGGTAATGCATGTAACTCTCCTTGGGCCTGTAGAGATGCCTTTATAATAATAAGATACTATTTGATTTGATTTTATGAATGACCAAACTATGTAGCTTACTATGCTAATAGATTTCAGACCATGCTCTCTCCAAAGAGGAATGCTTAATTCACATGCACAAACTAGAATGAATGCTCCATTCATCTCCTCTAATGAAATGACATATGCAATCTAGCTCTTGATCTATAAATTTGTAGCTTGACAATTTAATTACTAATCTTACCCACTGGGTTTTTCAAATATTATGAATTGTAGCTACCACCACACTCTTCAACTTACTTGTACAACCATTTAGCTTTTCATTCTATGTTATATTTCTTGAACTTTCTTGATTTTCCATCAATGTAGGCACTTCTTTCTTCCCATCCTTGAATTTCCCTTTCACACCCCATATTTCTCCATCAAAGCCTTGGATCTTCATAAATATGTAAGAAAAAAGAGATTGTGTTCAAATCTAAAAAGGCAATCTTCATTGATACATTTTACAAATATTGGCCCGTACAACAACCCATTGTAATACAGTTGTTCACAAACTTCTTATTGCATAATAAAAGTATTATGCATATAAAATTAAAATATATTTAAATTATTACTTTAATATTTAGAGTTATTGCATAATCTAGTAGCTAAATTTATATATATTTGGATTTATATTTGATGATAACATATAATCTCATGTTCAAATATAATAATTTAAAAATTGCATTCCAATTACTACGACAAATGCATTGATATTAACTTAATATTTACTAATTGGACATGTAAACAAAACAAATGTCACAAACCCAAATGATACTTACTTTTCCAAAATTTTGCTAAATATTAAAATTGTAAAACAAAACTCATTCTAATTATATAATAACATTCCTTTCAAATTTGTACAATGTAAAATGACAACATCTATTCTATTCAAAGATTAAAAAATACTCCAACACATACTTTGACTAATGAATCAATGTTTACATATTGATCACACATGATAAAATATTGATCACACATGACAAATATTTTATATTTAAAAATTAATGTTAATCAATTCAATCTTTAAGAGATTTCTAAAGGGATTAAAAGTTTTAATAAGTTAACAATTATCAAAATCATCACATCCAAACTTGCCTATCAACTATTCCCTTGCACCTTCTATGGTGCAAGTGCTAGTTTTTAATAACATTTAAAACTAATATGAGAGCCCACTTGCAGTCTAGCAATGATTTGGGTTGACTTCCATATAGGAGGGCTTAATTTTCATTCTCACCTACTAATACAATTTAATGAACAAGTTAAGAGGCAATGAACCTTTTTAAAGTAGAATAAAGACTAGGAACTAAGTTGGATATGCCATCTTTAGTGGTAGTATGATCCTTTCAATATTTTTTTTTTTTTAGAGTGCAAACTCTTAGTTGAAATAGGTAAGATAGATAAGACCATCTTTAGTAAGAATGTTTATCTTTTAACTTAATATTGCTCCTCTTTTATACAAAAGTCTCATTTGAAATTTGATCTAAGTTAAAATAAAGATCAAAACTTACATAGGTAGAATCATCCTTAACATTAGCTCAATCCTTGTGATTTAATAATGTAAACATTGTCAAGCAATTTTCGTGGTTAAATATTTCTCAATATTTTATATAAATATAAAATATTAGTTTGGTTTTCCATCTTGCTGCTATGACTTATTGTGTCTCATTTGTTCCTTGTTCAAAGCTATTTAAAAATATTATTTATAAAGGAAAGAGAAAGGAATAAATAAATCTCAAAAATTTGAGATCATGATATCATTTATTTAATTTTTACTTCATTTAATATTTTATTCTTAAATAACAAAGCTTGTTGATATTTAGATTCAGGTCAACATAGATTTTTCATGAATTCATGATGCATTTATCAAATATTTTATAATGATTTGGAACATGTAGTCTAATTATTATCTTCTTATTTAATGAGCATTGCATCAAACAATCAAGGTTCTAGTAAAATAAATTTATATAAGTTTAAACTTTTATATTAAAAAAATGTACTAATCCTTGGTGAAGTTTTCATATTATATCACAAGCATATAAAATTGATATATTTTCTTGCAAATAAGGGATTTGGAAATATTAAACCAATAAAATATATCTTGATTTAAATGCATCTTAATCCTAACCATAATTCTAACCTTTAACTCTAACTCTAAGCCTAACCCCAACTCTAACTCTAGCTCTAATTCTAACTCTAAACCTAACCCTAACTTTAACCCTAACCTGAACTCTAACTCTATTTGTAACCCTAACCCTGATCCTAACCCTAAAACTAATCCTAACCCTAACACTAATCCTAACCCTAATTTCAACCCTAACTCTAACCCTAACCCTAACCATAATTCTACTCCTGACTGTAACATTTTACATAATAATATCCTTAAAATAAAAATAAATTAATGTTATGCAAATTAAACACCATATATAGAACTAAAAAATTAAATGTTGAAGAATAATTTATAATAACTTTATACAACTATAATTAAATAATATTTAATAATTTAAGGTACCTTTATACAATAATAATTTTATACTAACGTTATACAACTATATTTAAAAATAAATTAATAATTTGATTAAAAACTTATCAAAAATAGAAAAATTTAAAAATACTTTTCTTGTTGCCACTAACTTATATAAGGGATGTGAAAATATTAAACCAACATATACATTTAAAATGAATGTTTCTATTATAAGTTTTAACAATTGAATTGTCCTTACACTCTTACATTCAAAATTAGATAAATTGTACATGCATAAAATATATTTTTAAACTATTAATCTTCATTTTTTAGATGCATGACTTGCCAAGAAAAAATTCATATAGGTGGCCAAAACATCCACTTTAAATGCAATTATAAGAAAGCTGATAACCAATTTATTCTATAGTAGATTTTTGTTTATCTAATGGAGTACTTTGCTCCATAAAAATAGATCTCAAGTCTCATCCATGAAGCATTTCCTAGACAATTGTAAAGATATCTACTAAATTTTAACTTTTAGATTTTCTTTCATTCAAATCATTTCCCTTTTATTCATCTAGACTTCCCTTTTTTTAAGTGACTTCATCAAGTGCTTAAGGGTAAGACTCATGCTCATTATAGGTTTCATTGTGTATTCTTCATGCTCATATTTTTAATAGATTATAATTGTTGCAGCAATATACAAAATGTCATGTTGTAATCATGTTCATTTTGATTCTTTCCCATTAAAATCTGGCATAGACTTTTATAAGTGAAAAATCAAATCTCCTATTACTCATTGATGGATGCACAAAAACATATGAGCGGTAACAAGTATTCAATTCAGAATTATAAGGGAGGTCTTAAATTTTTTAACTATGAATAAGATAGTAGATATAAACTCTTGCAATATGAATAAGATAGTAGATATAAACTCTTGCAAAATGAGGTATATATGTACAATTAAAAAAACACTTTTATATATTGTAAAACAATGTATAAGAAATTTTTTCCCCTTTCAAAAAAAAAGAAAGAAATGCAATAAGAAGTCCAAAGTGAAAGAGAAAGAAGAATAGACTATGAAGTCCAAATGACAATCTCAATTCCAAAGGATAAGAACATTCCAATGTCAAAAAATAAGAAAATGACCAAATATTTCAGGCAATAGGGCATTGGCCATAGATCTTCCACTTTAAACATCACTCAATAGCAAGACACTTCCTAGACAATAAAACTTATGAAATGATGAATGTTAGGGAAGGTGCAGTGCCTCCTTAAAGATGATCTCAACTTAAACTTTCATCCATTCAGCAACTCCCCCCATTCGGCTACCATGACTGGTGAAGTAAGGAGAGTGTTTACGGGGCCTACTTCTTCTTTCAAGACAAAGAGAACACTTTGCCCCCCACAATTGGAATCTCACACACAAGTTGCACCTGCACCATGCTCAACATCTTTGATCAATTATTATACATTAATATGTTAAAAAAATAATTAAACATAATATATGACTTTAAACTCTTTTACAAATTTACAAATACATATTTTATACCATATACATATTGCATAAATGGTTTAAATAATATTTTCACATTAAAAACTATTACATGTTTCTAATATTTTTAATTTATATTTTGACTTTTTATATGTTAAGAGCTTGAGTCCCTTACTTTTTATATTAGTAATAAATTTGAAAATAAATAAATAATAAATAATTATATTAAAAAAAAAATTTAAAATAAGACTTAATGAAAATATTGTCATTATAATTAACTTTTTTTTCTATTTTTTTTCTTTGTTAACCATATTGAAATTAATAATGAAATTTTAATACTTTTATAAACATATTATACTTTTTCAAATATTTGTAATAAATTATTTTCAATTTAACAAATATATTTTTATCGAGCTTGCTAGGTTATGTTCAAGATGTAAAATGAAAAATCACATTTTGATTGTAAACAAAACACATAAACATATATAATTAATAACAAATCATGCAACTAATGTATTTGCAGATAAATATGGACTATTGATTAATATCTAAAATTTAAAAAGTTCCAAATAAAATGATAAAATATTTTTAAAATTACATATCCAATTTAACAAAGAATGTATTACTTGGATAAAGATCATTGCATTAAAAAAATTTACAAATTCTCTTTTTCATTACAATATTATTATCATTCAAAATGAATCTATAGATATATCATAGAAAGATAACTCATTGAAAATTATTTAATATTTTATGAATAATATGTAAAAAGGTATGAATATACTAAATTAAAATATTATCTAAATATAAATATACTTTTATAATATGAAATTAAATAGTGAACACACTCTTGAAAGAGTTCTTTTAAGTTTTTATAAAGAATTCTTTATATTAAATTATGGACTTAATTTGCTTGTGTTTGTAGGCAAATGAAAGTACAAATATGAAAGGTGTAGCAAAACATAGCAAAGAAACTAAACAAAATCAGATCTAAACCAGTTTTTAACAAAACCAAATTTGGAAAAAGATTCTTCAGCCAAAACGGAAGCCTGTGAATATGTTGAGAATCTTTCTGAATAAAATTCAACCATATTTCTTTTCCCTCTCCATCTCGACATTCTTCTCCAAAATGATGCGAACAGGTGTCGATATAGAAGTTGCTTGCCTTTCCGTTTGTAGGGTTTGCCTCAACACAAGATCTCTGTACAACACCTTGACATTGATTAAGTCAATACTAAATTGTTTGGTGAACTAAATGGCCAGATCCACAAGATTGTGTTTTGATTCCCCAAGCTCAACTATAAAATCACAAGCATTTCCACTTATTACCACCTTGCATTCAGGATGCAAGGCTATGTCAATTTTTTCCCCTTTGTTTCCCCTACACTACGCGCTGCGAATGTGAACTATATGGATCTGGATGTGGGGTTTTTAGTCAATAGATTGTCCTCCATTGAAGAAGGCAAAGCCTATAGAGAGAAGTATTTTCAAGAACTTTGATCCCATACAAGGGATGCAACAGATCTAGAGAGCATGTTTCTAGAATGTGTTGCAATATTAGATTGTTTCTAATATTGAAAGAGCTTTCTTTCCTAAACTATTCTTTCTTTTCGTGTAGCTTTCCTACAACTTTTTTCTTTCCTATAGCTTTATGCATTTCACACACAATTATATATGTACTTGTACAATTTTATGTGAATATAATGAATAGAAAATATCCCTTTGAATTTCTATTTTTCAAGTTGGTATCAGAGCTTTGAAGCTTGAATTATTTGTATCCCTCCATTGAACTATGGCCAATTTAGATTCGAAAGTATTTGAGAGAAAATCTGCTTCCATTATTATTCAATCCAAAGGTTCATTGTTCAAGGTAGGGATCACTAATGGTGCTGAAAAATCCACCTACAAATGCACCCATTGCAATCAAACTATTGTTGGACAGATCTCGGCATTAGCAGTAGTGGAAGGTAATGGTGGTAAGTCTTTAAATATGTCTACACTTGTTCCTAATAGTGCATGGATAATTGATTCCAGTGCTATGAATCATATGATGTTTGATTCTAGACAGGTCTCATCCCTTAAACCATCCTCACAAAAATTTGTTTCCACTACCAATGGCTCTCTAGCCCTAGTTATTGGAGAAGGATGCTTACCTCTCACTAATACTTTGAATCTAGATTATGTTTTATTGGTTTTGTCTTTGGATTACAATTTGTTGTCAATTTCCCAAATCACCACTACTTTACTTTGTGTTGTATTTTGGTCTGATTTCTGTGTGTTTAAGGACATCCAAACAAGGAAAATGATTGGTTGTGGTGTTAGGTGAGGGAAGCTATATTACTTGGACTTGGAGTCAAAGAGTTTAGACAAGCTACGTCAAGCTCTAGCAATGGATGGCTCTAAGGGGGACAAGTAGAAATCTAAAATTTGGTTATGGCATCGACGTCTGGGACATGCTCCCTTTGGTTATTTGAAGAAATTATTTCCTAGTTTATTTGCAAAATTTGATGTTTCTAGCTTCTAGTGTGAAGTTTGTGAACTTGCAAAAAGCCATTGTGCTTCTTTTCCATTAACTTTGAATAAAAGTCTAGTTCCATTTATGATCATACATTCTGATGTTTGGGGTCCATCCAAAGTCACTACCTTGGGTGGATCATGTTGGTTTGTTACTTTTATTGATGATTGTACTAGGATGACTTGGGTATGCTTAATGAAGTCTAAAAGTGATGTGAACTTGTTATTTCAAAAAAATTATAACATGATTCGTACTCAGTACGATGCACAAATTCAAGTTCTTGGTAGTGACAATGGAGGCGAATATTTGAGTTCTGAACTTCAGTAGTATCTGGAAGCACACAAAACTATTCATCAAACTACTTATTCCAATACACCTCAACAAAATGGAGTAGCTGAGAGGAAAAATCGTCACTTGTTGTAGGTTGTATGTGCTTCTCTGATAGAAGCCCATATGCCATTATCCTATTGGGGTGAAGCACTTAGCTCTACAACATATTTGATCAATCGGGTACCCACCAGCACTATTGATTTCCAGACACCATCCTAGGCTCTCATTGAGGCGGTTGTTGCTCCTGTTTTCCCAAATTTACCTCCTCACATATTTGGTTGTGTAGCTTTTGTACACCTCCATAAGCATCAGTGCAACAAGTTATCTCCTTAAGCACTATGATGTGTCTTTCTAGGATATCTTTCTTATCAAAAGGGGTACTGATGCTATCATCCTCCAACTCAACGAATGTTTATTACATTGGATGTAGTTTTTCATGAAGACTCGGTGTATTTTTCCTTTAAGCCTGAACTTTAGGGGGAGTACCAGAAGGAAATTCAGACTTTAGACTATAATGATCACATCTCTTAAGATGTAGGTAGCTTGAACATCTTTGAAGATGTGGATAACACCTCTAAAAATGTGGATGTTCACATTCTTGAAGATGTGGGTAGCTTGGACATCTCTAAAGAAGGGGAACTCTATGATATTGTCAATCAAGAAGTAGGTGAAACTTTGGATCAAAGCAGTGATGAAAATCTAAAAATTGATATTGTTAATCAAGAAGTAGGTGAAACTGTGGATCAAAGCAGTGATGAACACCCAGAAACTGAAGCTATGAGTCCACCTTCATCCGAGTCCCTAACACCACACCAATCACTTACCAAGGATGTTCCTGAACCATCTAGAAAACTACTACCTCAACATCTCTCTAGAGGTATTCCTAAATCCACATATGAACCCAAACTTTCTAGTAAAGTTAAATATCCTATGAGTCATTATGTGTCTAACCATTGTTTGTCAGAATCAAATCGGTCATTTGTAAATCAATTATCTACTATATCTATTCCTAACAATGTGCAGGAAGCCTTAGTTGATCCAAGGTGGAAAGTTGCTATGAATGAGGAGATGAAATCATTACAGGAAAATAATACCTGGGAACTTGTTGACTGTCCACTAGGAAAGAAACCAGTTGGATGTCTGTGGGTTTATACTATTAAGTACAAAGTAGATGGTACAATTGAACGCTTTAAGGCGAGACTGGTGGCAAAATGGTACACCCAAACCTATGGGATCTATTATATAGAGACATTTGCACCTGTAGCTAAAATTAATACAATACGGGTCTTGTTGTCTCTAGCTACGAACTTGGGTTGGCCATTACAACAATTTGATGTGAAGAACACCTTTCTACATGGAGAGTTGTTCGAAGAAGTCTATGTGGAACTCCCACCGGGCTGCATGATACCAGAAATACATAGTCTGAAGGTGTGCAAATTAAAGAAGTCACTATATGGGTTAAAACAATCTCCAAGGGCATGGTTCGAAAGATTCACAAAGTCAATGAAAGCCTTTGGTTACCATCAGAGCAATTCAAACCATACTTTATTCATAAAGAATTAGCAAGGTAAGATCACTGCACTTATTGTGTATGTGGATGACATTATAGTTATAGGAAATGATCCTGAACAAAGGAGGGCTCTCAAAGATTATTTGTTCAGAGAATTTGAAATGAAAGATCTCGATCTCTTGAAATATTTCCTTGGGATCGAAGTGTCTCAATTTGATAAAGGGATCTTTTTGTCTCAAAGAAAGTATGCCTTAGACTTGTTACAAGAAACCAGTATGTCAACATGTCAACCCACTGATACACCTGTGGAAGAAGAATTGAAGTTATGTATTGAGTCTAATCAGGTACTAGTTGATAAAGGAAGATACCAGAGACTCATAGGAAGATTGATGTACTTCTCACACACAAGGCCAGACCTTGCCTATGCATTAAGTATTGTTAGCTAGTTTATGCATAATCCTGGAGAGCAACATATGAATGCAGTTATGCACATTTTGAGGTATCTGAAGTCTGCTCCTGGAAAAGAAATTTTATTCACTAAAAATGAGGATTATCAAAGTGTGGATGCATATACTGATGTTGACTGGGCTGGAGCAATAGATGATAGGCATTCTACTTTAGGCTATTTCACCTTTGTAGGAGGTAATCTTGTTACATAGAGAAGCAAAAAACAGAATGTTGATGCATGATCAAGTGTAGAGGCATAATTTCAAGGTATGGCACTTGAGTATGTGAAGCATTGTGGCTAAGACTTCTCTTGAGAGATTTGGGTTGTCCACCTAAGCGGCCACAATAAAGCAATATGTGATATTGCTCATAATCTAGTTCAACATGATCGTACAAACCATGTGGAGGTACATAGATTCTTTATTAAGGAGAAGTTGGATGAGAAGATTGTGGAGTTGCCTAAGATTCAATTAGAAGATTAGCTGGCCGATATTCTTTACCAAAGTGGTTTCAAGTCAAGTGTTCTCGAAGTTTTTGGGCAAGTTGGGCATGTGGGATATCTATGCACCAACTTGAGGGGGAGTGTTGCAATATTAGATTGTTTCTAATATTGAAAGAGCTTTCTTTCCTAAACTATTCTTTCTTTTCCTGTAGCTTTCCTACAGTTGTTTCCTAAACTATTCTTTCTTTTCCTGTAACTTTCCTACAATTGTTTCCTTTCCTATAGCTTTATGCATTTGGCACACAATTATGTATGTACCTATACAGTTTTATGTGAATATAATGAATGGAAAATATTCATCTGAATTTTTGTTTTTCAAGTGAATGTGATGAAACTTTTTAGAAATGTGTATAGAGATTATTAGCTAATAGGCTTTCCTTTTGGAGTTGCCTCCAACAAGAAATTGACTCACGCCTAAAAGGTAAACCATTTTCTTAGGTAAATATTTTCTATTGTGATCTTTGTCAACAAAAAGTATGCTGGGACAATGGGTCAAATGTTATTTTAATTTTTTTCCTCTAAATAACATGTATTTGTTTTTACATCAAAATTTCGAATCCACAAGGGACGATTTGTTTGAGGTTCCACCACTTATAAAGTTACAAGCGAGATGCTACACAAGATTTCAAATTTTTTTTTTGGGTTTGTTTCCTCTGTATTTTTATTAAGAAGAGGAGGTCTTACATTTTTAAAAAATTTGTATTTAGACTTTTTTTAGAGGAGCATCTGAAATCGAGATGTGGTCTACTGTAAAGATTAATTTGATTTAATTTATATTTATGCTGAAGGCGTCTCTTTTCTGAGGTCTCAAAACATCATTTTAAAATTAATATCAATATTCATTAATATAGGGTGTAAGATGATTGAAGTAATCTCAATCGTTAATTTCAAAACATGAAAATAAGCATGTCAAATATGCAATTCCTACCAAGTGCAATCTTTTGGAATATTTTATTACATTTATCGTCAAATATTTTCCCAATAGAAAAGTCCAATTTGAAATTATTTTCTCACTGCATGACAAGTGAAGTCCTTTCCAAAATAATTAATTTGTATGGGACGTGTTTGACCTGTATCTTCTATAGTCTATAAAGGTATTTGAGAAGTTGTGTACTTTGAAAATTGTTTGCGCTTTGAAATATGACTGATTTTTTTGGTTTCGGATTTTAGTTAAGTTGAAATTTGTTTTTAATATACTTATATTTATATATGCTCGGCTCATTCGATAGTGAGTTTGGTTTTGCATCCTTATATCTGCTCTGTAGATCATATTTTATCAGTCTCTTATCCTATGTATGTTTTTGGGTGCTATGTTCCCCTAAATTGAATCTCTTTCATTACATTTATTATTTAGCTGTAAAAGCTCTGGTTTGTGATAAAGTTGAGAGAATTGGCAAGGGTAATAATGCGATGAGATCGGCTTCGTCCATGGCCTGCCTGAACTTTTCAATGGTGACTTCTCCAGCATCTCTCAAAGCCCGCTGGATTCAAAGGTTTCCTTCATGATTCTCGACATCATCAAATTCCTTGTTGTTCTTTCCTCCAGATGTGAGTTCTTGCATTATCATCCTCCCTGGTAGATTCAGGGTTAGAATCTCCATAAAGGCCATATAACTCTGTATTTTCCTCAATCATTAGACCTTGCCCAACTTTAGGGAGATGCAACGAGGCTTCATGGTACCTGTCCTTGAAATGCTCTTTCGTGCTGGTTGCTGCATCTCTAACGGAATTCAACGCTTCAGAAATCTTATCCTTCGCAGAACTATGCATTTCTTCAGATTTATTCTTAACATGCCCCTCCGTTGTCTCATCTGTACTTATGTAAAATATACAATATTGATATGAAATTGTAAAATTTACAAAAAAATTATATGAAATGCACAACCTAATTTCTTCAACAGCAAAATACAATATAGATACAAGATTATAAAATTTATAGAATGATGTACAAGCAAGGGCAAAATGACGAGGAAGAGATGATCTGCATCCACCTACTCGCCTCTAACACAAACTCTGCGCTCTGAACATTGGCCGGATGAATGCCAACCAATACTACAGAGGTGGACAGAACAATCAGCGTACTAATCATCCCTAACACGGCCTTCATCCATGGTCATTTTTTGCTTGATTCTTCTCCCAATTCAGCCAGCGAGCAGAAAAAATCCTCTCGCTTCTCAAACATAATCCATTCTGGATTTCAAAAACAAAATAAAAGTGATTGTATTTTATGTATATTGAAAAATGAGTTGAAAATTGGGTTAATTTTTCCCATTCATTCAAGGAGTGAATAAGCATATGTGTCTTAGTTTGATTAAAATGAATTATGGAAGATTTGTGTGTATATGTAAGGGAGTGTGTGAGTGTGTAGATTGAATCTAGATTTGTGGAAGCAATTATTGTATAATCAATTATTAACTATAAAATTAAATGTGAGGTCGAGGGATTTGGGCCTAAGAATAACAATAATGAATAAGTTAATGTTGTATTAAAGTTCTTCTTATCTTGGGCTATCATTTGTCTATATCTTGTCTCAAAGCAATCAATCAACTTTGCACTAGGTTGATCTTGCATATCTAGCTATGGTGGATGATCTAGATATTGTAAGTGCATCTTCAATTCTATCTAGGTAAAGAACTATTTTGGTAAGTGTACCCTCCATATTTTGTAGTGATTTGTTAATTCAAACCTATGTAGAACCTATGATAGCTAAGTATACAATTTAATCTTGTATGTATCATTGATATATTAGTTGTTAATAAATAAATTTATATTATTAACCTAATTGAAAATGATAAGATGTGGACTGTGGGGAGTGGCATTAATGCTCAACATCTGTGGAGGAACTGAGAGAAAACAATACTAAATTATGCTGGGGCAAAAAAACTAAAAAGTTTCGCAATATAAATTTTACCATTTCTTTATTATAAACACAATATAGACATACATTTAATATAAAAGCAAAAATAATTAACATCCCATCAAATGTGCTTGATACCAACACCTAATTTCAATTGAGTCAATATTAATACCAAATTTATTCGATGTATTTGTTGCACCCTTAAGGTGCGATTGCTAGTTTAAAAGTGATTGCCCTTAATTATCCATACATAGGATTCAAAATTTGATCACCAAGCCCTTGATCTTTATGAACCTCTTCATAACCAGCACCTACATTTAATACAGGGATATGACACCAAACTTATATGGGCGGTAAGGGGCTATTATGCATGGGTGCTTCTACCTAGGTCTTCCCCCATGAGAAAACACAAAGAGTTTGTGGATCAAGCGCTGTACAAATGACAAACAAAATAAGCATTACAATCATAGTTGTTATACATAGAAGAGATGAATGATCAGTTGGTTAAGACTTGACTCCTTTGAAATCACAAAACTCCAAAATATTGTTAGAAATCAATTTAGTCTCAACTCCTTTTCTTCTCCAACATATTTTCTAGTCATTGTTCCTTGCCAATCACTTTCCTAATCCATTTCTATAAGAATGGAGTTAATTACTAGTCTTGAATGCCAAGAATAATTTTGAGAGTCCATTTAATCAAACAAGTTGCAGTTGCAACAAGTCCTCCATTCAAGAAAGTCATGAACACAAATGTGACATAGTTATGCCCTGAGATGTTGGCTTTGGCAAGGCCAAGAAGAATAAGAGTTAATACAAAAAGAAGACATGCCCCTCTAAACTTTAGATAAACTCTCTGTAAATTAATATCTATAGTGGTTGTATCTTGATGGTTCGTCCCAAGCAGGGACTGATAGGTGGCAAGGAGTTGTGTGAACATCCCACTTTGTGACCTCTCTTTCACTAGCAGCCAAATCCATCTTTATAATACTTGACAAAACAAATCCCCAAATCCCATGGATATTCCATCTGCGACCAGATTTGAAACCCCCAACACCAAGACTTCCACTATATTATACAATAAGTGAAGAAAGACTTGGTAAGAATTTGGAAATGGCAACAATGAAGGGCAAAGAAATGATAATGGCAACTATACAAAATCCTCTCTAAACTAAACAAATACTCGAAAACCAAAGCTAATATCAAATCCAAAACAAGTTAAAATTGAATCTAAAATCATGTCACCTATGAAAAACATATATGAAAATGCATAGTACTGGCAGACATATGGAGGACACAAATGGTAGCAATGATGGAGAAAGAAGTGACAATGGTGTCAAGACCAACATAAAAAAATGCTCTTAGCGAAGTCTCCTCCATAAGGGGGCTAGGGTCTTTTCTCTCTTATCCCTCTTTCTTCTCCTCCATGACCATTTAGCAAAGGCTTTTCCAATCTGTAGGATTCCACATCCTTCCTCTCTTTCATGTCCTCTGGTTGTTTTCTTTCACTTTGTTCTCACTAGCCAAAGTTATGCTCTAAAACACAAGGTTTGTTTGTATATGAGAGGAAAAGAAAAGTAAATGTTTGCATGGGCACAGATCAAAAAGCTAAGAAGATGATTTTCAATCAAGCATTGCCTTGTATGTACATGTCTGATATGATAAGAGGTTTTTTGTTTGGCATATGGCATAAGTGAAGTGAAATTATTAAATTTAGTGTTCCAAAACCCCCATTAAAACCTTATTATTGTGGGAAAATTATAATCATTCATAATTACTATATGAAATAAAGTACCTAAAATGTTGACCAAGGGCTAAAGTTTTAGCTCTCATGGTGTTAATGTCTAGGACTATCAACACATTCTAGGGCTGCATAAAACCTTGTTCATCATCATTTTTGGAAGGATGACTTGAATAAAATTATCTAGGACGTAAAAGTTCTACAATATGACAAGTTCTTTAATTAAAATGTAAAATTGAGGAGTTGATATGAAAGCAATCTGAAAAATAGAGAAATTCCTATTCTCTTTGTTTTTAGACCATTTGATTTTATGAACGTGATTCAAATTCAATTATAAAATTATTTATTTTATATTTAATATATTTTTTAATTATTAAAATGGGCCTTTAATACATCCCCAACCATGCAAACCATAGGCTCACAAAACATGAGCTCGATGCTCTTGCATCATTAAAAAATTAATGGTCGTGGTCTTGTAGATATTTTTTTTTGTTTAATACACATATTTTATAATTTTGGCTAATGAGTAATCATTTATCACTCTCTGTAGGATAAATGGTCTCAAAGTGAGGCATGGCCACTCTTTGTTTACATCCACACTAAAGCAATAAGGATCATAATGTCCAAACCCTATAACGACAAAAATCAAGGTTACCAGATTTGTCTTCTTATTTCAAGAGTTTGATTTTAGTCTATTTCAAAATATAAGCATAACGTAGTTTGGGTTTATGATAATTAATCTAGAGATTAAATAGAAAATCAATATCCTAGTGAAAAGGAAAATCCTAGGTGTAAAAGAAGGTCCAACATCAATTTAACTTCTTCAGAAGAGAAACTTGTAAATGATCTCTTCAATATAAAAGACATCAATTTTTATAGTGCAGAAGAAGGATCAAGCTATATTTGTAATTGTATAGAAAGAAACAATTATTGGAGCTTCCTAATTTTTCTAGATGATATTGATCACTTGCAACAATTAGATGCTTTACCGATCATGCATATGCTTGGCAATAGTTTGGTGATAATTACAACACGGGATGAAGGAATACTTGTTGGTGAGAGAGTGGAGGTATGCTATCATTTAAAATAAATAGTTAAAGAAGATACTAAACAACTTTCTAGTTTGCATGCTTTCTCCTGCCCTTATCCACAAAGTTGATATGAGCTTCTTGTTGATGGCTTCCTTGGCATCTGTGGAGGCTTACCTTTGTCTCCACAAGTATTGGGAAGGCATGTTCATGGTCAAAATGAAGATTATTGGAGGTTAGTGCTCAAAAACTTGGTGGTGGGTATCTACATCAAGAGATTAAAGAGAAACTCCAGAAAATTTTTGATGCTTTGGAATATGGTTAACGTAATGCATTTGACTAGAATACTAGAACTGACATTTCTCCTTCTAACCCAATTCAACAATTCCTAGAAGTCGCACAATTAGTGATATAAACCTTTATAGAAGAGAAGAATATATAAGAGGAAGACCTTTTCATTTATTTTTCCCTATCTTTTTATGGTAGATTTTTTCTATGGTTTTGTCATTTTGTAGGATTCTATTGAGTTGTGTATGCTTGTGTTGTATGTGCATCACACTAGTGGTGGAATTCGCCTTGGAGTTGATCAAAGATTGTTTCTATCTAATGGACTGGTTCACATCAAAACTCTCTTACAAAAAACAATTCCATCAATGTTCCCTTTTTAAAAAGACTCTATGATAGGCTAAGATTTGGAGGTTATACATTAACATATTTGTAATAGAAACCTGTATGTGGCAATAATTGCACTAGCAATAATTATGACTCCATTTTTTTACCATCATTTTTATCTACCTCAAACACATGAGTCTTTTCATATAATCTTCATTCTCTTCTAATATTTGCATCGACTACTCCATTGACATAGCTAAGGAGGTTTATTGCATTCACATGTATAAGACATGAAATGAGGTAAAATATGCAAAAAAATTAAAAATATTTGTAACATATTGGTGAATAATTAATAAAGAAAAGATCATTACAATTAATAAAGAAAAGATCATTACCATTTCCTTCCTTCTTTTCAAGGATTTCATCAATTCCTCTTTTGCAGCCTTAACTTGTTCCAATGCAATCTGTGAATCAAGCTTCTAATTTTCAATCACCTTCCCCAGTTTGTAGGCTTCCATCTCTAAGACCTTTGACTCTCAAGTGGTTAGACTTCTTGCTTAAACAACTGGCTATGATACCAATTGTTGGAAATCTAATGAGAAAGTGAGATGTTGAGGGGAGGGGGAGGGGAGGGGAGGTGAATCAGGATCTCCAAAAAATTTTACCACCTCAAACATAAAACATACTAAATGTAATTCACCATATACCTCACTCATGCAATATCATGTGATAACATGTAATAATAGATCTAACATCTAGTAGCATGAACAAAACACATAAGCAAGTAAACAATACTGGACACAAGATTTGGTAACACAGAAACCCTCCAATGTGAAGCTAAAACTGAGGTGGGGATGGCACCCACAAAATCTTCACTACTGCAATAACAAAGTGCATGTTAGGGCTACAATTTTGATCACTTCTGATGATCTACCCTATGAGGGGTCTACTCTGTTAAAAGCATATAGAACTGTTAAGTCTACCTTTATAAAAGGATTTAAACTTACAATTAATTGAGTACTCTGTTAAGAGATTTATAATAGGCCTGTTAGGATCACTCTGTTAAGAGATTCACTTAATACCTTGACTAGAATTGTTAGAGTACTAAAGTATTTACTTATTAATTAAATCATATTTATTTAATTATTAAGTCACTTATTATCTCTAGTTTACTTAGGCTAAACTTTGGGCATATAATAATTAATTTTTTTATTAATTATTATCATGCAACCTAGCTTTTACCTTGTTAGAGTTTTGATATCCTTTTATAAGGATTGATCTCTTTGTAATTTATTAATTCAGTTTTGATAATAGAAAACTCTTTTTTGCTCATCAACAATGTCTCATATGTGGATCTGGGAATTCTAGCCTCCATAGATTTTTGCTTCTCTCTTTCTATGATAGGTGTTTGCATGCAAGTGATTCTTGGGAGCTGTGGGGTTGATCTTTCATCAACTTCAGCATTAGTTGTTGATAAAAAATATTCTCTTTCTAATATCTATCACCTCATTGTGACCAATCTACAATAACTCCTCACTACACTACTCGATTGCCTTTAGTCCTTCGACAATAGATACTCATTGATTCTCCTTCAACTTCACATACATGCATTCCTTCAATTCACAACAACATTATTATGTCTTGAAAACCTTCTTAAATAGTCATCTTAAGAAGTTTCTAGATAGTAATCAAATATCCTCATTCATCATTTTTGTCACTTAACCTTTCTAATTTTTTGACTGGTTCTTCATATTGCATAGGGATTAGTGATACAAAATTATAGGTGTAATTACCTCCTTAATCTTCACCTCAATCGAAGAAACATGTTTCATGCTCGGCAAAAATGGTTTACATAAGATTTTGTGCCATTCCAAACTCATATACACAAATTAAATAACTCGTCACATATAACCTCTGACACTCGATCGTGCTTGGTTCTTCCTGTTGATCCTCGACATATACTATGCTCAGCTTAAACTGTTCTCTCTCTAAATTTCTCAGCTCATGTAGTACTCGGCTTGTACGATGTGTTACTTTTTGGATAGCTCGACAACCACCAAATGCTCAAGGTTTGAATGCTGCTCAGCACATGGAACTTGTGCACATCTTCTCTTTGTAGCTCAGCCTTTATTGTGGCTCGGTCGAAGTGTTGACCAACTAGCTTTGCCTTTTAAATGACTAAGTGTTTT
Source organism: Cupressus sempervirens (assembly GCA_028749045.1). Classification (NCBI taxonomy): domain Eukaryota; kingdom Viridiplantae; phylum Streptophyta; class Pinopsida; order Cupressales; family Cupressaceae; genus Cupressus; species Cupressus sempervirens. The sequence goes on from CM053783.1 coordinate 454,648,738, forward strand.
GCACTAATAAACAATATCAAGATTGCCTTTAGGATCAACACTATTTTGTCTTCGTGGTAGCATTTTTATGATTTTAATATAAAGGTTAGAAGGAGTAAAGTTATGCCCATCCTACATAGAAGTTAAATAATAGTACTAATTATTGGTGATTGTAACATTGGTAGTTAGGAACAAAATATGTTGAAGATAGTAGCATAGCAATATGTTATGTGGGGGGTTTCAAATTGATAATATTCTCTTCTAATATGTAAAACTATTTTCTATTTAATATATAATATACTAGGTACAGTTGCTCTACCTATCTTTTTCTTATTGAAAAACCATTGTGTTACAAAATATTTGAAGCGTTTTCTAGATAATAAAGTAACCATACACATATCTAAGACTCCATAGTAAATGGGCATTTATTGACTATAGATATTCAATCACACATGCACAATTGTTGATATAAGAATATATTGAACTATTCTATCAAACGAAAATTACATTATTGTACAAATTTTATAATTGACGGTAGCAAGATAATATAAATTTGAAGTTATATTATACATTCTTAAAAAATAAATTTAACTATTTTATTAAATAAAAAATTACATAAATTTAGGAAGTTACCATACATGAATGTTTATTGACCATAAATTCTTGACTTCATAAAATAATAAAATAAATTCACAAATTCTATGATATATATAGACCATTAATTCTTGACTTCACATTAATAATCTTAATAATATAAATAAATATACACCATGTAATCACATTGATAGATTCTTCACTCCATAAAGATTGTAAACTTATAAATTTTATTAGTTCCTACCATAGGCATAGAACTATAGTCCTCAATTAAGTAGTTATTAATAATCAAGTTCTTAGCAAATCAAGTGCAAGATATTTTTATATTTCTGCTTTTTTTCATATTTTAACTAAAGTATAGTTGCAATTTTTTTAATAATTTTTTTATATAAAATTAGTTTTCTATAACATAATTGGTTTAAAAAAATTAGCAAATATGTGCGCTTTTTTTGAAACTACACATAATGTTAAAATGAAGTATTTATTTTATTGCATCTATTAACGAAATCATAAAATGTGTTGTCATTCAAGATTGAAACAAAATTCCATTTTTGTTATTTAACTCAAAAAATATAAGAAATAATTGAGTTAATGAATAACTTACCTCAATAAATACAATTTCACTTCTTTACATAGTGAATAGAAAATAATTCAATATACCCTGGTGGATGAGAGCTCACACACTAACAAAGGGATAAACGTCTTTGTTTTTACAGGTGTCATTTGCATTAAAGACAAGGCAGCTTGTGCGCTTTAACCCTTACTAATAATGTTCTCACTACTACTAATATAATCTAATCAATTGTATCATGCCTTGCGTTAGTTGAAGTTTAGCACATAAATCAAGATTTTTGGCATGAGATTTGAGATTTTTAGTATGAAAATCAAGATTTTTTGGGCAATCAAATCAAGTCTTTTGTGTGCAAATCCCTCTAAATCTTTATGAAGGAAAGTTGTCTTCACATCTATCTGCTCAACTTCTAGATCATAAGCTGCTACAATAGAAAGTAAAAATCAAATGGATGTAATTTTTGCTATAGGAGAAAAAATTTCACCATAATTCCAAAACTTAAGTCCAACGAAATTTCCCTTTTGAAAATTATTGAAATTTACAAGTTATATCCGAATTTTCAAAAGAAAAACGTCTAATTACAAATTTACAATTTTATCTTGCCAAATGTTGCCTCTTGAGCATTTTATTTGCAGGTATGTAAGACAAAGTGCACAATGCTTAGTGAGTTAAGCATTTTCTATTGGGTTTGAGTCTGTAAATTGCAACTACAATGAGATAGAGAAAGGCATGTATCTATATAAAGAAAGTTCACTATGTCACATTTTTCTTTTTTTAAAGGGGCATATTTGTTGAAAACTCGTGAGGGAAATAATTGTTTTAGTGATGAAGATCTTGACGTCGTTTAAACGGGGAAGAAATTAAATTCTTGTAGATATTTAAGATATGCTTATATCTTTTTTTATCTTATTCTGAAAATCTTTCAAGATTTGTACATTGTATAATAAAATTATCTAAGAAAGTTATATAGCATATTCTATGCAAATCATCTTCTCCTATATCTCACTTCAATATGGAATGTTTCTTTACATTTGCTATTATGAAATTTGGGTACATAGACTGGTGAGCCAAAAAAAAGATAAGTTATTTATAGACTTGAGAAAAACATTTATTAAGATAACTATTTTAAGATGATTTTATAAGGTAATTAAATATTTTGAATTGAAAACAACCATACAAGTTGACCTTCAGAAAAAAATTTAAAATAAAAATATTAAATCATTTAAATAAATACAGTTTAAAGTTTAGTTTGTGCAAATATTTAAAAGCTATATCAAATATTGAATAACTTCCTAGACTAAATAAAATCAATGTACAAAATATTGCTGCAAGATAGTTCAAACTAATCATACAAGAACAAAATATGATAAGAGAAAGCAGTCGCAGGAAAGGTGCACAACTTTTTAAAATGTAAATATTTATATATATTTATATAACTCATACATCGTCACCAAATCTTTTGCAGTGTATAATCACCAACTACAATGGGAACACAACAGATACCAAATTTAGTTCTATAGTTCTTAGTAACAAGAGGGGAGCCATATAAAATGAGGATTGGCAGCATTGAAAACCAGACAAGTAAACCCACTGCAATGGAAACACTGATACCAATGTTACTTTAAAAATTCTTAGCAACCACAGCGCCACAAAATAGGGTGACCGAAATCCGGAGAAGTAAAACCCTTTGAATGCATGTCCCCGGGGCCCGGGCTGTTCTTCATTTGTTCAAATGCCTTTTCACTTGTACTCTAACATCATGTTATTCTCTGGTGCCAATCCCACGCATGCCCTCATTATGTTCTCAAGCATTGCCCTCTGTTTTGCCAGTGCATTCACCACAGGAGTACCAGGAGGAACCTACATCCACATATTGATTCTCAATTATAAGTATTCTGCTATGTTTGCAAAGAAAATGACTCGACCCAGATATTGAAACTCAGTTATAGGTTGGTGCCACGATTGAAAAGAAAATGACTCAGATCATATATTGACACACAATTATAAGTTGCCGCTAAGTTTGAAAAGATAATGAATCCAGCCAGAATTATGATGAATTGCTTACCAATGGGGCTTTGGTGAGGTAGCTCAGAATAGTTGCCACGGGGTGGAAAGAGTGGAATTTGGCCTGAAATAATTGTGATTTCCAAATTTTAGTTGAAACCCAGAATGTACAACACTACAATGTAAACTTATGGTGATCACTTTAAAGAGTACAATACCTCGCCCTCTTTCTTAAGCTCAATCCTGGTGCTAAGTTCAGCAAGTAAGACCAAATCCAAGATAATGGGAGCTGCAAGGAGAGAGTCTTCACAAGTATTGTGGAGTACAATGGTGCTCTTCCCTCCCATGAAGATCTCAGAAGTGTATTCGTCCATGGCTCTCTTGCTATCTCCAACATATGGCACATACTGCAAGAAGTAACAATTGATATATTTCAGGACTAATCAAGAAAAGTGGTTAAGAAGAAATCAAGAGCAATTGTTAAATTTCTACCTTGATGACGACCACATGGTCAGGGTGTTCACCAGGCCCATACAAAATGGGATTGCTGGAAACCATGTCATCAACAACATTGCTCTTTGAAATTTCCTTAGAGCGGAAAGTCTCTGGCGCTGACAGATTCATCCCGTCATTGTTTCCTAAGTGATTGTAGCTTACGATGGCGGTTGGCTGCAACAGAAACCATTGATCAGTTCGAGTAGTTTGGATTAAACATGGATACCATTGTATAAAATATAAATAGCTCTTGCAGTTGCAGACCTTGATACCGGCACCAACAAAGAAATCCACAAGCACAGATTTCATCTTTGTCTGACCACTCTTGAAGTCGTCTCCTCCAATAAGGCTGTTCTTCTCAATCGCCATATCTATCAGACCTGAAACACATCATACTCTGATCATGTTATATATGCTACACAAATCATAATTGTTCTTCATTACAAACACTACCTACCCCTCTTGGTAGAAAATATTAAACTACCAAATAAACCACACCTGATTACAAAATATTGGTTTGTGGCTTGGATCTGTATTAGAACTAAAGGGCATGGGAAAACCCGTGCACCAAAGTGTTGACATATGTCAACATAATATTTGAGCTTCCTTCTTATGGAGGAAATTTTAATGGAAGAGAATTGAGCGCTCCAATGATAATAGGATGCCTAGTCATTGCAAATACTACCTCTTTGTATTATATTAAAAAAGTTAAAAAGCCCAAACCCCAAGAATGGTAGTAATGGATCTACAAACCTGGAACGAAGGTGTTCTGAGGACTGCCATTGATGAAGGGAACACTTTCTTGAATACAGGCCAGAGCATAAAGAGATGAAGGCGCGATTTCAGGCTCGTCCCTTTCCAGAGATGCAAGGAAAGTCTCCTTTGTGTCATTCAGTCCTACCATAACATCACTGTATCGTTCTGTGTTGGCAGTCCAGAGAACAACTACTCTGTCCACCTTTGTTTTTGCCTTGAATTCCCTGCATAAACAGGAGTTGAAGACATTCAAAAAACAATTAGCATTGCTTGTCGAAGGAAAACCTAGGAGCATCAAAGGAGATGTTTCATCAATGCCTTTAAAGGCGAAGGCACATATGTTAATTGTGCAGACCTTTTAAGGAATAGACCCCTGTCTGACCCTGTTAAGAGATGGATAGAACTTTACTCTTCTTTAAGTAACATAACATGCATTTCTCAGCTATATAAAGAAAAAACAATGATTTCCTTCTAGAAAGCTATCAAAAAGTGTAGAAGAAAAAAAGGGATACAACACTGCTGCAAAACAGATAAAGCAAAACTGGATTCAGTAGCCTTACCTAATGTCTTGAACAATTTGCTGCACCTGTTCCTTCTTTGTACCCTTGATGATATTGTTTGCTCTTTCACCTTGGTTTGCAGCTATAAAATCAGGATCATAGATGCCAGGAAGGGGTAACATATCTTGCATGTAGGGTCGCAGCTGCTTCTGGAGGTCAACGTCGAGTACCTTAGCTCGGGCCATTGCATCTGCCAAATTCAGGTTGCTAATGTCCCATCCCCCAAACACAATATCGTTAGGGTCCACCTGCACATACCAATTATGTTTAAAATGGGAAGCTTGATATACTCCGAAGAAAACTATAGAGAGAAACAAAATGACCATACCTTGTTTTATGATATTCTTCTTCTCAAAATCTTCAGAGATTTTATTCATGCATTTACATTGTATAGTTTATAAATTACTTTATCTAACTCTAAACAGTGATATCCACTGAGCTTATTGCAACCAGCTGTGTTATCTTCAATGAGCCTGTTATGCACTGAACCTGTTGTGTTGGACGAGTTAGGCTCAGAATCTACGTGTTCGAGTGCAAGGTTCTGGTAGGATCTTTATCAGGGTTTGGGTGCTCAAAGCACTTAGCCTCTTAGTCAGCTGCGTCATCTTCAACGGATCAGTTAGGCACTCAACCTATTATGTCGCTTAATCAGTGGATCAGTGGGATCAGTTAGGCACTGAACTTAGGCTTAGGAACTCCCATGTGTATACTAAGGTACTTACTAACCTGGATCGGTTTGATCTTGACCATAGTTTACTGGTGAGCTAAAAACAAGTACTACTAAGCTGGACCAATCTGATCTTGTGCATATTCTGTTAGTGAACTAATAACCCCTTTGTTTTGAGACTATAGAACTACTAACCTTTTGATCTTGTGCATACTCCTCTACCAGTGAGACAGAGTATAGAACTCTCTAATATTGAACTAGAAACCTTTCCCTTTAGTTAGTTTCGGAAGTATAGAACTATTAACCCTCTAATATTGAACCAGTAACCACTAGAAGGGTATTGATCTTCTAACCACTACAGTGGTAGTAATCTTCTAATATTGAACCAGTGACCACTAATCCCCTCTAGTTTTGAGGGAACACCCTCAAATATTGAACCACTAACCCTCTAATTTTAAGAGTACTAGAACTAGTAACCCTCTCTGATATTGGACTATTAAACTAGATCAGTTTTTAATTCTAGACAGAGAAACTAGAATGTCACTAGATCATACGATGTGCCTTGATCAGTTTGATCCTGAACTAAACTTAGCAACTATCATATGCATACTCCTAATCTGCACTGTGCAACTAACCCTGACCAAAGTTAAATACTCTCGTGCTAACCTTCTACTCTCTGTCTGCATACTTTGGTACTCTACTGCTGAGCAAATAACCCTCTACCAAGGAGGGTGACAAAGCTTTTCATGGACCAATTTACCTGATTTCAGGAAAACTCCCATGTGCATACTCGTCTACCCTCCTATGTATACAGAGAGCACTGAGCTCTTGGCACCGGTCTACTATAGAGCGCCTTCTGAGCTTTTTGCATGGATCTAAGAGAGCTACTTTTGAGCTCCTTGCGTGGATCTACCATGCTCTCTTCATGGATCAAAAATATCAAATTATGAGCTCCTATAGCTTTAATACAGAGCTACTGTGCAACTACTGAGCTACTAACCTTATACTATGGAGCTACAAAATGGATCAGTCAGGATCAAACTTTAGGAAGATTACAGAGCTACTTTTCACGGATCAGCAAGATCAAACTTCGAGAACTTGTGCATACTGTTTGGAGGTGATTCATTCCGAGGATCAAACTCAATCAATTCATGGATCTGTTAAGGTTGATCGATTATGAAAAGTAGCTAAGGAAATCAAAACTGAATCATCAGCAGTCCAAGCCAAAATCAAAACTGACCCAAAAAAACCAAGAAGACAATGATCGAACTTTAGGAATACACTTCCTTTTGAACATAATGTTTGGAGGTGGCTCATTTCTCCAATCTCCAACCAAATTTTGAATATGAACAGAATTTAAATTTTAAACAATCTAAGACACTTCAAAATAACCTTGTAGATTCTACAACGAGTAATTCCAGCTATTCCTTGATAAGCTGCTTTTCTGAAGAATTCTTTAATTCTACGAAGATAGATAGTTTTGTTGAAAAACGAAAATCATTTTCATGCAACTGAAGATGATAGTGGATAGTGCTTGGGGCTTCCATTTAGACGACAGAAAAAATCCTCGCACCAGAAAAAATCAGCAAAACAGAGTCACAAAAAAGGCAGGTTAGAAACAGAAAGAGAATTCAATTATTACCATGGGAAGGAGGCTCTTGAAGGGAGCATGGATCTCTTCACCATTATACGAGCCGATTCTCACAGTGGAGGCTTGGGTAAGAGACCCAAAGTAATTTGCCTGATGTACCTTATCCTTCGTCACACAAGAAATTCCCCTAAAAAAATCCACCAACCGCTGAAATTTCAGTTAATATGTCGAAATCAATCGTCAATAGAACACAACAAAAGCAAGATTCACATCTGCACAAATCCTTACTCGCGGTTGGCAATAACACCCGCTGTCAGGGTCGAGCCATTGTTTCCACCCCAACCCACCAGCATGACCCTGCACAAATTACAAAGACAAATTTAAACAAAAACTACAAATTATATTAAAATTTCTACAATCCGTACATTCTAAATGTTAAATAATTCAAAAAACTACTGCTCAGCATCTAAATCAAAAGATTATCTGCGTCAGCATGACCACGGATGACCAATTTGGACGAAGATTTCCATAATCCATAGAAGTCGAAATGTCAGATAAAATATTTCAAATACAACTCGAATCCAGAAACGGCGACAACAAAAGAACTGCTATTTAGCATCTAAATGAAAAGATTCTCTGAATCACTAAAATAAACTTTGTAGGTGAAATCGTACAAGCCGTAAATATAAAACTAGACCCAGGTCTCATAGTTTTCACATATAAACCAGCAATTTCCGAAAAATATTTCAAAATTAACAGCAGATGTTCTAGCCGGTCCACCACATATCAAATTGGGCAAAAGAAACGAGAAACTGCTTTAGCGTTTCTTGATAGATTACAGAAAACCGAGAAGAAGGAAACCTTCCAAATCATCGAACACAGCCAAAAAGACATCAATCAAACTTCGTCCCCGGAATTTGGGAAGCCTGGTGTCAATCTTGAACTCATATTTAACATATTTGGGCAATTGGACTAAAGAAACGAGAAAATAACCTTCCTCGCCAGATTACTAAAAATCAAGAAGCAAAAAACATCCAAATCTACAATCACGGAACAAATACAACAATTGAACTTCACCCATCAAGCCTCCACAGATGACAGAGAACCAGGAAGATCTAAAAACCATTCAAATCTACAAGCACAACAAAAATGTACACAAATTGAACATAAACCCACCCGAGCTTGGGAAGCCTGGTATCAGTCTTGAACTCATACTTCACACTCTTGGGCTTGACGACCCACTCATAATTCCCATCCCTGTTCTCATGAACAAGCTCGGTGGTCTGATAATCATACACAGACTCAATGCTCTCCTCGCTGTACTTCACATTAGGGCTCTGCACTCGAAACTTGTCGATAAACATCTTCCCCAACTGATTTTCCTCACTGCTTCTGCCTCTGCTCCTCCTCCTGTCGCCGACCAACTTACCAAAACTCTCACAGATTCTTGAATTTGATTGTTAAGGACAATCTCAGGGCAAGATGTCAGAAGTGTCTGGGCCACCCATATGTTTCTAATATTGTATTGATTCTTTCCTAAACTCTCTCTCTATATATTTTTTATTTTTGTTTTTTTTCTAATTCAATTATGCCTGCCTTTTCCAAAATTCAATTATTTATGCTTCAAACATGTCACTTTCGCGGCAAGTCCCCTCATGTGATATACGGCACTTAAATCTTTTCATATTTTGGGGGACCATGCCCCATTTGTTTCCAAAATTATTCATCTTTTCATACTCAAAAGTGGTAGTTTTATCGATTAGGGGTCATTTTGGCGTCAAAAAGAACGGTGGCTACATTCTAGTTTCATCAATCAATTATTTTCTTGTTTACAAGTCATTTTTAAGTCAAAGAGATGTGCACTTTTGGTTGGCTTTATTAATTTTAAAGGTCGTTTATTAATGTTGATGGTCATAGATTGTTGAGAAATATTATCATAGAAAGACATGTGTCAATATATTTTTAATTTTTCGGTGAGGATATTTGTCTAATCTTTTGCTTTTATATGAAAAAGTGATTGATTGAATATTCAATGTTTGTTTATTGTTACAACCTATTTACAATCTATTTTTATACATATTTAAGAGATTGAATGTAGTGATGAACACATTTCTATTTTTAATCTTATGTATTTGTTCAATGGATTGAATCTTCTAGTAAATATGTTTGAAAATACTATGATGTTTATTGTTGTTTATTATAATGTGTTTTTAATATAATTATAATGTGTTGTAAACAATATGAAGTCTACATACATGAAAGTTACATAAGATATGTGAATAAATAACAAAACATGTACTCTAAAAATATATGAATATAATAATAGTATATTGTACATATCATTAAAAAATGTATTATGGTTGGTTGTGTGAATGTACCATTATATAAAAAAGAAGATTTTTTTTTTAAATATGAAGAAAAATAAATCAAGATTATAATTCATAACCAACTAAAAGTTTATAATTCATAACTAACTAAATATTATAATTCAAGATTATAAGTCATTTTTTAGTCAAAAAGATGTGCACTTTTGGTTGGCTTTATTAATTTTAAGGGGTAAGATATTTTAATTTATGGATGTTGATGGTGACAGATGTTTAAGAAATATTTAACATAGGACATATGTCATTTAAAAAAAAACTTTTGAGTAAGAATCTTTGTCTTCTATCTGTTAAAGTGATTGATTGAATATTGGGTGTTTACTTACTATTACAATCTATTTTTTATACATACATGTTAAATAAAGTGAATGTGTGTGTTGGAGAACACATGCCTATTCTTTATCTTATATCTATGTTAAAAGGATTGAGCTCGATATTGTTTATTAGTATTTGAGTAAAATCCTTTGTCTAATCTTTGTCTTCTATCTGTTAAAGTGATTGATTGAATATTGGGTGTTTACTTAGTGTTACAATTTATATTTATATATACATGTTAAAAGAATTGAATGTGTATGTTGGAGAACACGTGTCTATTCTTTATCTTATATGTATGTTAAAAGGATTGTGCCATCTAATAAATATATTAGAATATTCCATGTTCTTGTTTATTTGATTTTTTTAAATTAAAATGTGCTACAAACAATGTGAAGTCTAAATACATGAAAGTTATATAAGATACACAAATAAATAACAAAAGTGTACTATAAATAATATGAAAATATTAATCGTACCTTGTATAGATCTTTAACATACCATCATATAAAAAAGAAAAGAAAAAAACGTATTTTAAAAATATGTAGACAAAAATATGAAAAAGAGAAAATTCAAGATTATTTCATAACTAACTAAAAGTTTGTGTAAAAACACCCTTAAATATGGGATCAAGTTTTATCTGAACCCACTCTTATTTTTTAAGTCAATAAGCTTATTGTGGGAGCTTTGCTTTGGGAATCTTTTGGACGAAAATATTGTAAGATGATGTTAAAAAAAAAAAATCTAAAAATTTAAGTTTCCTTGTACCATTGTCAATCCTACTAGAAAGTTTTATTTTTTCTTTCTTCTCTTTAAGTTTCTAATAATCCCTCTATTTCCATAAAATGTTTCAGAAGGTTTACGTTGAAAGATTCAGCTATATAATGAATCTTATCATTCATTTTGATCACTTTGCAACCGAACTTTAAAGGGAAAATTGAGTCCAAGCGATTTCTCTACATGGTTGATCAATTCTAAGAACATCTTAGTATATGTCGTTGACATTGGAAGCAGATTTGTAAGTAGTTGAACATTGACTAAGTGAAGAAGAGTTTCATAAGATCAAACCCTAAGCAAGATTATGGCATACAATTCATCAGTTGTAATGAGGAAGATGGAATCAAAGGAAGAAAGGTTAGTAGTGTTGAATTGGCCAGGAATGAAGTGTCTAAACCACCAAAATTCAAGGCATATCTGACAAAGGGAGATTCTTCTGGCATCCTATCCTCAATCCCACCAAGAGTTATTTTGATTCATGATGTGTGATCATGTTATATGTCAAGCTTGGTGAGGTTGGAGATTTTGAGTTGAGAAGTGCGTAGGATAAGCTGTGTGTAAATGGCAAATTGAAAAATGAACATAAGCATATTATCGAGAAAGTGCTCACACATGCCCTAAAATTCCATAAAGTTTTTAAGATTGAGTGGATTAAGATTATACTGAGCCAAGTTCATTATATGAAGTTGTGGTTGGAAGGAGAACCAATTGAGATCACGAGCCAAATTATTCACCGAGTTACTAGCTATCACATTATGGATGAGGTGAAAACCATTTGATGCCAGGGAAAGGAGGCTATTTAGACTAACACATTAGCAAAATGGAATAAGTGTGGAATGACAATTTCAACCATTAAAGATGCAAATATTGAGTTTTATGTTAGGGTTATTGCACATAAGTTTAATTAGTTTAGCCAATTGGACACCATTCCTACGTGGTCATGGATGTGGCATGGAAGATTATGAAGAATGATCATAGCTATGATCTTGCTAACCTACAATTGAAGCAATTAGCTAAGAACCTAGAGAGCATGAAGGCGAAGAACATATATGTAAGTTTGGTTCTCTACTTTTTTGTATTTTCTTCTATGTTCAAAATTATTTTCCTACCATAGTAGGGATGATAGGTATTGAATCTACCTGTTGTGACCTCACATGTGTATCACTATTTCAATAGTCTTTGATTTTTTTTAACACAATATTTCATGTGTTGACTTGGATGGTGGAGCTTCCTCCTTCTTCTTTGGCTTGGTCACCATATCATTCTTTTTTTCAGGTTTAGAAATGAAATTTTCATCTTGTGATGCATCCTTAGCTAGGATAACCTCTAGTTCATCTTCAATTACAATTGTGTTAGTTTGTCCTTCACTTTGTTGAACTATATTGTGAATTGTGTCTGTAGGATCATCATAGATGTCTTCTATATTATCCAACTCTACCTTTTCATATTCACCTTTCTCATCCTCATATTTCTGCTCATCATCTAGCATTAGTCTATAATTTTTCTTCCATATTACTTTCCTTTCTTCCACTACATTTTCAAATTTTCTTTCAAAATCAGGAATGCTCTTTTTTTATGAACAAATTCATTATTGTACTCACTCATAGCTTTAAAAATGTGTTTCTTACTTAGTTTTGGCATAGTATGGCAAGTGTGCCTTCTCTATTTTTCTCTTGATCTTCAATGCATATTGCCACCTTTAATCTATCTTCCCATATTGTTCATTAGGTATCAATTTACCTAATTATATATATAAGTGTGTGTGTGTGTGTGTGTGCACGCACGCATATTTCATATGCACGTGCATACATATATATGTATATATATGTACATATACATTGTATATATAATATGTCAAGAGTAATCCTTTTTTTAGAGGCGCCTATTATCATCAAATTGCAAGATTTTATATGTGGGTTAGTGTTGATGAAAATAGGAGCCTCGAGAAGTATTACTCTCAATGTAATATATAATATATATATAGTTAGAGTAAAGGATTAATTTAATTTAATTTATTAAATTACCTTTGCTACCCACTTAAAATTTCACTTTTGCACATGCATTCCCATTTAATAATTAAAAGTTAATTATTTAATGGCATTTATCTCTTAGGGTTTCTTTTATAGGTTTTAAGATCTCCTTCTATAAGGATTGATCCATTTTATATTTTTACTGATTCTTTTAGTCTGATAATACATTCTTGCATATTTCAAAGCCAAACCCTTACCTTCTCTTGTCCTTTTCTTCTCTGTGACAGGTTCTTGCATGCAAGTGTTCTACTAGATCAATAAATTTTTTCTTATCAAATCCTTCATGGTATTAGAGTTAGATTTGTTGCAACTTGTTTAGGTTTATTGAGGAAAGCAGGAACAAGGGTTTGATGGATCAGATCTAGTATTTTTTGGGCATCTTTAATGGAAATAGGGGCCCTTTGAAATTTAGAGAACTTTGAGTCCAAACACACCTCATGGTTGGATTCAAAGCACGTCAAAATCCTTATTTTCATATAAAATTCTCATATTTTGGTCAACATTGCATTCTGTGGCAAAAAAATATTACATACGAGGGTTGTACGACCCTTGACACACACTACGAGGCAAAAATATTTTTGAAAAACACTAAAAAAAAATTCTTTTTGCATTTAAAAAAAAAAAAAAATCTTGGCTTGCTTTGTAATTGCCGCTTTGTTGAGCAACCACCATTTCACCACCCAATGACCACCGCAACTCCTCCATTAATGGCAGTACTGCTCAATAATCACCGTCACTTGACCTTCACTAGAGCATCACTTCGTGGCCACCTCCACCTAAAATAGCCAGTGCCATGCCACTCATGGACCACCAACCCCCTCCCTACTCAGTAGGTGGTCCTATTGTGACTAGGGAGCTTAATATTTTTTTCTCAAGGGGGTTTATGATTTTTATTTTACTTTCTGGAGGTACCTGTCTTTTTTTGCGATATCTTGAGCATACACTATCGAAATTGGGCAAAGGAGATATTGTCAGAAAGATAATTCTGAGACATATGCATTGGTGTAGGTTTTATTGGTGATTTTTTCTAGAATAGTACCTATTTTTACTATTAAAATTTAATGATCTTTTTTGCATTTCAAGAGGCATAACTTGCTCAATTTCACTCTATTTTTCTATCCAAAAGAAGAGCCAAAAATCTCTCTTCAAGATCTTTCTTTATTTTCTATTATTTTCATCAAAAATTTTCAAAGGTACACATGATACTCAATTGAAGCTTTTTTTTTTTTGCTCTTGTATACACATTTCTTCTAGTATCTCGGGTTTTTTTTTTTGCATTGTAGGGGGTGTTTTTTATTCTTGTTTTTGTAATTTACATCAGTAAACCAGAATTATATCAAAACAAACACCTTCTAAAAAATGGTTGAGACCCCTTCTTGTCTAGTTCCTCTATACCCAAATAACTATCACACATGGACAAATACCATGGCATGAATTCTTCGTTAAAAGGGCTTATGGTCTTGTTTAGATGTAACACAACTAGTTTTTCGGAGTACCCATTGGACCTTGTAGCATAGGAATAAGATGGATGAGGTCATGGGTTTGATTTATTTAAGTGTTTTAGACAACTTATAGTTTCATCTTGATGGGTGTGATACTCCTTGAGAGATGTGAGCCGAGTTTAAGAACTTGTTTGGTACCATCAACAAGTTTAGGGCACTTCTTATTGAGGAAAATATTACATCACTTGTACGTGATTCTTTTATCTCCATTAAGGACTTTCTAATGAGATTTAAATAACAAAGATCATTATTATAGGGCTATGGAAAGAACAAGATTGATACAAAGTGCATCTATATGATTATGTCAAAGCTTTGAAGAAACTTTTAGATTTTCTCTTCCACCTTCCATTCCACTATGGATGCATTGGGTTCTAGATTTATCATTCCCATATGAGGTATTATGTGATTGATTGACTAGAGAGAAGGACAATCTTACATAGTTTGACTTTCTACCAAGATCAAAGAACCAGACATTGGTTGCTTAGACATCTATAAGGAAGCCAAATTTGAAACTAAAGCCCAAAGAAGATTCAACTAGCAGTGAGAGATCCTCCAAGACATCTTCTAGATTGGATACTCAAAAATCTACTCTGAAGGGTAAACCTTCTAAGTTTGGTGAGTCTTTCTCCAAGACTAAGAGGTTTATAGGTGAGCCTTGCAATTTTTATGACAAGGAAGGACATCCAGTTTGCAGGTGTTGGAAATGTCTTGAGGCTTTAAAGAAGGTCATGCCACCTCCTATTTCAGGGAAAGGACATGCTCTTTCTAAATAATTTTTGTCTTCTTCTGCTACTTGGATCATCGATCCAAGTGCTCCAAAACATATTATTCATTCACTTGATTTAGTTACCTCACTTCCTCAGAGTGTTACTACATTTATTGCAGTTGGTGGTTTCACACATCTTTTAGTTTCAGGTTTAGGCACTATCTCTTTGGAGGTTGGTTCCCTACATGATGTTCTATTGGTTTAGACATTTTTATGAACCTCTTGTCTATCTATTAGATTTGTCATTCTAAATTTAGTAAGATAGTTGAGTTCTCACTGCATGATGTCATTATTCGAGACCTCCATGATCCTGATTTGGTTATTGCTACTAGGATTGTTG
Organism: Cupressus sempervirens; assembly: GCA_028749045.1. Classification (NCBI taxonomy): domain Eukaryota; kingdom Viridiplantae; phylum Streptophyta; class Pinopsida; order Cupressales; family Cupressaceae; genus Cupressus; species Cupressus sempervirens. The sequence continues at coordinate 454,664,063 of CM053783.1, forward strand.
ATTTATAGTCCCACTTATCTTAGTATGATGACTTCAAGAGCTTTGATTCTATAGGTGTTTCTCTTGCTTCTCATGGAGACAAGATGAGAAAACTTTCGCATGAGCATTTTGGCCATGTCAACTATAGATATCTACAATAGATGAGTACATATGAGCTAGTGACTGGGCTACCTCAAATCTCTTATACTGATAATGTTTTCTAAGGTTGTGCACTTGGAAAACATCATAGAGATCCTTTTTCAACATGTAGATCCACACTTGCTAAGGCACCATTGGATTTGATGCATAGTGATCTTATGTCATTTCCCACTCCATATTTTTCAAGTGCCCGATATGTTCTTACCTTCATAGATGACTTCTCTAGATGCATGTGGGTGTACTTTTTGAAGTACAAGTCTAATGTCTTTGATTAATTTCAAATATTTAAGACATTTGTGGAGAAGCAGTCTAGTCTTTCTATTAGGAAACACTAACACTAGCAAGGAATATGTGAATCAATCTTTCAAAGAATTTTACACTGATCATGGTTTACATTATTAGTTCATAGTTCCCCATACCTCTCAACAAAATGGGGTTACTGAGAGAAAGAACATAACATTACGAGAGATGGCCAATTATATGATATAGTCTTTAGATATGAGTACTTCCTTTAGGGATAACGCTATTAATTGTACCAACTATATTCAGAATCGGATGTCTCACAAGGCATTGTGACATTTGACTCCTGAGGATGCTTGGACTCATGTCAAGCCTGATGTTTCTACATTCTATATTTTTGGTAGTGAGGCTTCAACATTTATTCTAGATGCATAGAAGAAAACCATTGAGAGGAAGAGCTGACCACTCTTATTTGTTGGCTACTATGAGGATGTGAAGGTTTACAGGTTGCTTGATCTTGAATCTAGAGAGGTCTTATTTCAGAGAGATGTTTAGTTTATAAGTGTTATCCTATGATGGAGCCTCCATCACCAACTTCTCCCTCACTACCTAATGCTTCCTCTTCTTCTCTACAAGATTCTTTTATCCTTTGAGTAAGATCTTGATAATTGTCTACCTTCCCCTCCCCCTCCCTTGATGTTCCATGAGTATCCAAGTGGGCTCATGATATTGTTGATGCAACTAGACCTATGGTAGGAGATCCTTCATATTCTCATCTCACTTGTGCTCAAACATCTAGTATTGGACTACTGAGTCATGTCATTTTAGATGATCCATATAGTTTTTAACAAGTGACAAGATACACAGATTGGGATGGTGATATGGATGAGGAGTAATCTTCTTTGATGAAGAACCAAACTTGGGATCTTTGTTCTCTTCCAAAAGGAAGAAAGTTGGTTTTGTGTAGATGGGTGTACCATATCAAATATGTTGTAGATGGTTCTATTGATAGGTACAAGTCACATCTTGTTGTGAAGGGCACTCATCTATGGTGTGCATATTTCAGAGGTCCTTGTATGGTCTCAAACAAGCCCCTTAGACTTGGTATGAGAAGATGGATTCCTTCTTTCTTGCATCAAACTTCACACATTCTCATTTTGATCCTATAATATTTATTCAAGATAATGGGGCTGATCTATTAATACTTGTGCTATATGTTGATGATCTCATTATTACAGGTAGCTCACCCTATATGATTCAGAGTATTTAGCGAGCTTTGAGAGAAGTATGAAGACCTTGGACTTCTACATTATTTTTTGGGCCTACAGGTTGTTTAGTCTTTGGATGGGATAACCATAATCCAACATAAGTATGCTTCAAAGATTCAACATGCTTGATTGCAAGCCTATTCCCACACCTTTTCAATTAGGTGTTGTTTTGTCTACCACTTTCTCTACTCCTACAGTGGATTCCACTTTATATAGACAACATGTGGGTATTTTTTGTATCTGATGCACACACATCTTGATCTTTCTTTTGTGGTTGGCCTTGTCTCTTGATTCTCAAATGAGCCATTAAGTGTCATTGGCAAGCTGCCAAACATATTTTGAGGTACATCCAGGGTACTACATGTTATGACATTCACTATACATTAGGGGATCCTCACATTTTTGGTTATATAGACTTAGATTGGGTTGGTGATATTGATGATTGAAGGTCTACTTTTGGATTTTTTTTTCTGTCTTGGTTTTGTTCCTAGCACATGGTTTTGTAAGAAGCAACATGCCCACACATTATCATCTATAGAGGAAGAATATAGGGTGGTTGTACTAGCTAGTTAAGAGGTTTTATGACATCAATAGTTGATGATAGAGTTTGGATTTCCCCCTGATAGTTCCACCTTTCTTTGGTTTGACAATTAGATTGCTATACACAAATCCTGTAACCTAGTTGAGCATCAATGAACCAAGCACATTGAGCTTCATATGCACTTCATCAAAAATTTGATTTAGAATGGCTCTCTTAGCTTGGAGTATACTCCCACTTTTGAGCAGGTTGTAACCATCTTCACTAAACCTTTTGCATCCTTGTGGTATCTTTAGTTGCATTCTATGCTTGGGGTGAAGGAAGTTGTCCTTAGGGGGTCTCAGTGATGATTCCTTCCTTCTATTTTTCAAACTTTCTTCTATCTCTTTTTGGAGTAGGGTTTTACCCTATTTCTCCATTTTCTAGAGATTTGGTTGTGTTGGGTATCTCATTAGGCCATGTTGTTGGGACCCATTTATGCTTTTAGCATTGTACTTTCCTTGCTTTTTCTTGCATTGTATGTAGTTGCATTATTGTTCATGTTAAAGGGGGTGTTAGAGTAAAGGATTAATTTCATTTCATTTAGTAAATTATCTTTACTCCCTACTTAAGACTTTACTTTATGCACACACATTCACATTTAATAATTAGATATTAATTATTAAATATCATTTATCTCTTAGGGTTTCCCTTTTAGGTTTTAAGATCCCCTTCTATAAGGATTGATACATTGTATACATTTATCGATTCTTTTAGTCTGGTAATATATTTTTGCATATTTTGGAGCCAAACCCTTGCCTTCTTTTGTCTTTTTCTTCTCTATGACAGGTTCTTGCATGTAGTTGTTTTACTAGATCTATGGATTTGTTCTTATCAAATCATATATAACTTAGCTAGTAGCAGTTAAACTGTAACATCAAATATATTTTTCTATTTTTGTTAGATTTATTAAATATTTTAAAATTAACTCTATTCTACTTAAGCTAAACTTTAGGAATCTAATAATTAATTATTTTATTATTTATTATCATGTGACCTAGGTTTTACCTTTTAGGGTTTTGATCTCCTTTATAAGGATTTATCTCTTTGTATACATTCATTCACTTTTGATTACTAGCAATTTCTTTTTTTTCTCATCAAGAATGTCTCCTTCGTGGATCTCGAAAGTCTAGCCTCCATAGCTTTTGGTTCTCTCTTTTTGTGACAGGTGTTTACATGCAAGTGATTATTGTGTATTGTGGGGTTGATCTTACATCAACTTCAACATGGTATTAGAGTTTCAGATCTTCATGCCCCTATTGTGTTCTTGAGAGTTTGGCTCGATTTTCATATATGTGTTTTCTCTTTCAAACAGTTTCAGTTTTCATAAGTGTTTTGTATTGGATCTAGGGGGGTCTATTTTGGAGAGCACTTTGATCCCAAACATACATCACCATTCAACTCAGAGCACCCAAAAATACCTATTTCTATCTAAAATACATCTAGTTTGGACGTTGTTGAAATTTGAGGCTAAAAATTCTAGCCCAAGGTCGTATGGCCTTGGGCTCAAAATTTGAGATGACAATTTGTTATTTTGTTCAAAAAATTATTATTAAATCCAAATTATTATTTTTTAGATTTTATTTATCAAATAATTAGGGGACGCATGTATTGTGTATGATTTAAAGAAAAATGATGCACATTTTAAAAAAAATAGAGAGAGTACCCATGCAAGTACTGTCAACCATGTGCAAGTACCTTTGATCGCCTAGCTCTAATCACCAAGCACCACCTATCCACATGTAGCACTTTTTAGTTGTCCAAGAAGAGGTCTTTGTCTACTCACAATCCAACCTCACACTGTAGCATACCTTCTTCTTTTTTGCCCTTGTTTGGGTGCATCGAAATTTGCATGATTTTTGTTAGGAGTGTTGTTCAATGTGAATAGTTGAATGATTTTTTTTGGGGTTGCATTTTTGAAAGATCCCTCGTGTTTTTGGAGGGAAAACTTGAGATTTTTGGATGGAGTGTCATGTGGCGTTGGCCCCACCCTGTCTGCCCTCCCAATTGGGTATTTCTATGGACTTTATCTCTATGCATCCTCTGATTGCACACCGACATTCTTTTGGGTAGCGATCAACTTTTTTTTGAAACCCCTCAATTTCAACTTGGGCTTTGACTTCCGTGTGGACCTTAGTAGACACTTTTTTTTTTGTGCACCTTGGTCATAGTTCCTTGACATGTAGTTCTTTTGGCCCACTTTTATAGTTGCTTGTTACCTCACCCTCGTTTGCATTGGGGGGGTTCTTTTGTTGGTTCTTATGCTTCTTTGGTTCGATGGAAAGAGATATGTATTCAATATTTGTTCTTATGTATTAGATTGATGTAGTGGCTGGGTACCTATGCATTTCGATGAGATGGATCATTACCATTTAGATACTCTTATTTTTGTTCCTACTTTGGTTGTAGCCTTCCATGTTTGATTGATCAGCTCTTCAGGCTTTGGTGTTTCATGACATTTGTATCTTCGAGTTCAATTATTTGTCTTTGTGTGCCTCCTAATTCAAGTAGTATCTTCTAAGAGAACTCATATAGATTATAATATTCTCTACCTGGTCAGGTTCTATTTCAGTGGAGGTTCTACATATCAGTAGTTACTTTTTGACAGAGCTTTGTAGCGTCTACATGCTTTAATGGTGTTCTTCATGATCATCTTCGAAGGCTTCTTCGATCCTTCACTAGTTCTTTCTACATTGTTTCTATCTCCTTTTTGAGTAGGATTTTTTCCATGTGGTTTTCTCTATTTTTCCTCTTTGCAAAGATTTGGTTGTGCTTGGGTACCTCATTGGGGTTTGTTGTCGAGACCCAAATCTACTTTCAGTAGTAGATTCTAAGTTTTTAGCTACTCCCTAAGTTTCTCTTAATGGGGGAGGGGGAGGGTGTTAGAGAAATTAGATATTTTCTAACTAACTCTATTCTACTTAAGCTAAACTTTAGGCATCTAAAATTAATTCTTTTGTTAATTATTATCATGCAACCTAGGTTTTATCTTTTAGGGTTTTGATCTCATTAATAAGGATCAATCTCTTTGTATAGATTCATTCACTTTTGATTAATAGAAATTTCATTTTTTTCTCATCAAGAATGTCTCCTATGTGGATCTTGGAATTCTAGCCTCTATTTCTTTTTCTTCTCTCTTTCTGTGACAAGTGTTTGCATGCAAGTGATTCTTGGGAGTTGTGTGGTTGATCTTACATTAACTTCAAGAATTATTTTTAAATTTTTAATATTAGTGTTAAATTATTAAATTAATTTTTATTTTACATGTTTATAATTTTTTAATAGATGACACAAGTCCAAGACATTTTGTGATTTTTAAATTTGTTAAGGTTGGTGTTAAATTATTAAGTTATTTTATATTTTAGGCATTGTTAATTATTTTTACAGAGATGGTGTAACTTGAAGACATATTATGTTTTTAATCTTTTTTAGGTCAGTGTTACAATTATAGTTACATTTAGGATTAGTATAATAGTTGTGTTTACCATTTAATTACCTAGGATAAATGGAGGGTTATGAATTAGATTAGGGTTATGGTTTAAAATCAGAAGTATCATTAGTATCACATTTAACCTTCAAATTTAATGCAGGGACATGGTAACAATAAATATGAATGGTTTAAGGTTACAAGTAGTATAATGTTAACAACAACAAATTAGAGTTAGGGTCAGGATTACGATTGGGGTGAGGGGTCAGTATTAGGGGCAAGATTAGATTAAAGTTATCAGAAGGGATATGATGTTTTATTTATAGTTAGAGTTAGTATCATATTTAGGGTTAGTGTAGCAATTATATTTACCATTTTACCTAAGGTAAATGGTAGGTTTATGGTTTTACCTTAAAAGTATTATTATGTGAATGATTATAATTATAGCTATGATTAGCATTAATATTAGTGTTTGGGTTCAGGTTACCTTTAAGGTTATTGTTAGTGTTAGTACTACTTTTAAACATTGTTAAGGTTAGTTCTATTATTTTAGTTAAGGTTGATGTCAAGGTAGAAATTAGGTTAAAATTATGAGTAGTATAACATTGATGACAATAATTAGATTTAGAGTTAGGATTAGGGTTAGGGTGAGGGATTAGAGTTAGGATTGGGATGAGATTAAGGTTTTCATTTGGAATGTGATGTTATGTTTATTGTTTTATGGTGTATCATATTTAGTGTAACATTAAGGGATAAGTAGGGTAGGGGGTTAGGGCTAGGGCTAGGGCTAGTAATATGGTCAAGCTTTATAATAGTTACTGTTATAGTTAGGCTTAAAATTAGGGTTAGGGGTTAGAGTTACAATTAGGGTTAATCTTAGGGTGAGTATTATAGCAAGATGATAAACATAGGTGGTGAGGGGATGTACATTTTATAGGTTGGGTTTGTATCATACTTAGTAGTACAATTACAATTAGTGTTAGGGTTATATTTAGAGCTATAATAAATGCATTATACAGTTATGGTTGGAGAAGACAATTTAAAGTTAGGTGTACTATTAGTATATTGGTTATGTGTAGAGTTAGGGTTAGTGTTAGGAAGTAAGGTTTGTAGTAAGGTTTAAATTAAACATAGTATTATAGTTAAGGTTAATATTTGGTTGACTATTAGAATAAGATTAGGGATGTGGATACTGATGAGACGTAGGTGTCATAGGGGAGATTTACAAGACTTAAAAAACCTTGTTAGTAGCACTAATTAACTCAAAATGCTAAACTAAAAAATGTATCCAACCCTACAAATAGCAAAATAAGAAGTATTTTATCATAAATAAAACACACAAATGAATGCATGCAACCTAACAAATACTTCAAGCTTTTGTTGCTTATCTTTGCTTTGTTGAGATGTAGCACTCAACTATTATTTATGCAACACCTTGACTCTAAACTCCAAGAAATCATAAAATGATATGATGTTAAATGATGAGAAATGATAGCAAACAAATAGAGGTTAGATGGGAAGAATAATGGTTTCTTGTAGAATTTGTGGTTAAAATGGACAATAGAGATTAATCAAAGAAAACCAAGTTTGAAGTATAAGAATAGATAAGACTAAATAAGATTTTGGTAAGTTTCCTGTTAACTCAAAAAACAAAGAGAAAAAAGGAAAGATAAGAATGAGAAGATATTTCTCATTTTCAAAAGATAAAACTTCTAAAAAATGAAAAATGAAATATTATGAATTAATTTTGTTTTATTTTTCTTTGTGAAAGATACTAATTTTTACAAAAAGTTATTTTTTGAGTTGTGAGGCTTTGTGTTTTTAGAAAATGATTATTGCCTCATCATTTTTAATTTTTTCTAATTTTAGAAAATTTGATTCAATTAAAATTTTAATTTATTAAAAAGATAGAATTAGTTGAAATTGAATGAAATTAATTAGAAATTGAAATGAAGATAATTAAAAATTAAATAAATTTGGAGTTGACTTTAATGAAGAGGAATAAATTAGCTAGCTTAAATAATTAATGATAAATATTTAAATTATGGGATTTTAAAATTGATTTCAGTCAATTGATAATGATAAATAAATTAAAGGTTAATTAATTAAAATAAATAAATAATTTAATTAATATTAGAAAATGATTAAATGATGCAAAGATTCAATCTTTTTTTCGATCAATAAGAGATCGAATCCAAGATTAATTATTATGTGTTGTGATTAATTATTATTATTTATTAGGCTCAAGTAAAATTAAATGGGGTCCAAGACCTCCTAGACAAGAGGCTCACAATTTACCATTGTGTTGTAGGCTCTTGCATGATGTAAAGATTCAATCTTTAGAGAAAATAAGATGATTAATTAATGATTTAATAACCTTTTTAAGAATAATTAGTGCATTGAATGTGTATTCGCTAGTATGTCCATTTTTTCAATGTTAACATTTACCCCTCTTTAATATAATATGATTATGATCATTGTATCAAAGAATTTTAGATTATGTCCTACCCCAACTTTTCCTAGTGATAACAAGTGGACTTTATGCTCCCTTGAGAAACTTGTAGCTTGCTAATTAGTTGGGTTCTAGCAAGGATCTATATTCAAAGAGCTTGCTTTTACCTCTCTTTCGAGAGATTCCCACCAATGTTAGGGAGGTTTTGAGCAATCCATGAGGACTACTAAGGAATTCTATTACATTCTCTTTGTCCTTCTCCCCATTAAGGATAAATTCATTTTATTTTATAATGGGTCAGACTATCACAATTAAAGTAGGTGTATCCCACTTTGGACTTTCTCTCTCACTGACCTCATTAAGGAAAACCTCAAGAGGTATTGCCTCTGAGGTTTTTATGCTACATAATTTGAAAAAATGAAATGAAACTAAGAGTAGGTCCAAGATTTTGATCATCCAAAAGGATGATAGCTTATTCACACTACTTTGAGCTTCCAAACATGATAAACATGGTTATTTTTTCCAAGACTTATTTACTGGAAAAAAAAATAACACTTTAGTTTTAGTGTTTGTTCATTTTTAGAAGGAAAACTAATTAACTAGATCATCAAATAAAAAATTAAAAAAGTTAAGAAAATTAAAAATAGAAAAATTTTGCGACCTACTTGATTTGAAGCTAGGAAAACCTAAGCACATCTTTTAGATTGTTTTATTTTTTGCACGTGCCTAGGTGAACGTTCCAACTCCTTAGCATTCACAATAGGTTTCACAAATGTTAGTCCAAAAAAAAACTAGAAAAGTGAGGGATAGAAATATGGAATAAGAATCAATGAACTTTAAAAAATGATAAGTGCATAGGTTGATATTTTTACTCCATATTTAGCTTGATTCTTTTTGTGATTTCAACATAGCTATAAAGATCCAAGTTTTAGATATATTGATGACCTAAAAGAAGATAAATGGAAAGAAGAAAACCTTATTGAAAATCAGTTATCTTTCCATAAATATAAGATTTTTTGAATTATATGCTCATTTGTGTCATAGAGACCCAATTTTTCATAATAGACCAGTTTTCAAAGATCTATTTATTTTGGCTATTAGTTTTCATCAAAAATAAAATCACATAGGAAAAACCTCTTCTATAATTTTATAACCTTTCCAGAAATGAGAGCTTTTTAGAAAATATCTCTTATTTACAGCCATAACTTTTTTTAATGAGAAATCATTTTAATTTTTTTTTTTTTTAAAATGGATTATTACTATTGTATCCTTATCTTAGTGAAAACTTGTAAAAAAAAACTTAGAGAGAAATCCATATATGTTTGAGAGCTATGACCAAATATTTGAAAACTTTATAAAATGGTCATGTTGAGACTTTCATGTCATAGGAAAAATTTGCGAGACTCAGACAAACTAGTTAGTAGCACTAATTTATTAATTCTCTAGACTAACAAATCTATTTAACCCTACAAAAAACATTAGGGTAGAGGACGGGGAAGTTCAGTAATTCAAAATTCAAAACCTATCTTTGGCAGGAATCCTTTTGGAGGATAGGATCTGAAGCATGGATTATAGGGAAGGGAAGTAGGGAGTTAGGGGACTACAAAGATTGGAGATGAGACAGAGAATGGAGATGGGGACCCACATGACAAGGGCAAAGATCTAGACAAGCATTTTTTGCCACTCAAGGAAGATAGGTCTGGGGTACCTCTGGCAAAATGGTCTTCTCTTTTTGGAGTTAAACCCACTAGTAAGTCTTCTTTTCCACCGATCAAAGTACTCTCTAGTTTGGAGAAGGGTTCTTGTGTGATTGCTATTTTGAATGAACTGGTAGATCATAGCACTAATGCAATGGCTTCTACTCTGGTGGGTAAGTTCATTAGACAAAGGCTGTATATTGATATTGTTAGATTGTACACTCAAAAAAATAGAAGCTCAAGGGATAGGTCATGGTAACGACGATGGTGAAAGGTTTCCTATCTTTTGATTTTTCATGTGGCAAGGATTTGTCAAGCATTTTGTGTGAAGGACAGTGGATTTTAGGCCGCTCAACCCTGGTTCTTTAGAAGTGGACTTCAAAGTTGGAATTGAATGATGATTTTTTTGTGCAAGCACCAGTCTGGGTAAGACTTCTAGAGTCACCTCTAGAGTTTTTGAATGAGGATGTGTTTGTGGGAATAAAAAACTCTTTTGGTGAACTTTTTTCAATAGATCCGATAACACCTTCCAAAATAAGACTAATGTATGCTCAGATTTGTATTGGAGTTCGTAAAGGGGATGATATGTTGGAGGTTGCGTGCTTTCATTCTAAGCTTGGAATGCATATTTAGAAGTTGGTCTATGAAAGTGTTCCTTTTGCTTGTTTTCATTGTTTGAAATCAGGTCATAAGGTGAATTAGTGTCCTAGGGAAACTACTAAAAAGGGAAGCAAAACTACATATTCTAGATTTGAAAAGGAGAAAAAGACTTGGAAAAAAAGGAATTTAAGGATGGTCAGAAGGAAGCCCCTATTAAAGGAGGGAATAATCCAAATCAAAATGGATCAAAGGTTGATAAGGATGGGGTTCCAGTTTTATCTGGGCCTAAGATAATAAAGGGGGAAGTTCCAGTTAGGATTCCTAGATCTTTTGAAGACAAAGAGGATCCAGTTCTGTCTAGGACTAGGATCTCAAAGGTAGAAGTCTTAAGTAGGAGTCCTAGATCTTCTGAAGATAAACAGGTGGACATCCTAGCAAAGTAGGCTATCTCCTAGATCATCAAGAAGGATATCCCAACAAATTTAGAAATGGATGGACTGGTTTTGCTTGGCTCTATGATCACAGAGGTGGAAATCCTAGTTAAGACTCCTGGGTTTTTTGAGGCCAGAGAGGAGGATATCCCAGTAAAGTAGGATGGTTCCAAGAAAATTGAGAAGGATACCATAGTTAATTCATAGATGGATGGATCTTAGGAAAGTGGCTTACTAGGGGTTGATGTAGTTCATAATAAGGAGAATTTAGTACCTACAATCCATAAGGATTAGATCTAGAATGATTTTTAGATGTAGGATCTCAACAAGTTACCACCTCATATGGAGAGAAAGGGGGAAAAGGTTTTGAATAAGGAAGTCAAGATGGTAAATCAAGAAATAATGGAGTCTGGGAAGGGTATTCAAAAGTAGCAAGGAATCATGGAGATTTCTTCATCTACTTGAAAGGACTAGTCTATTTCTTGTAATTTGGAAGAGAGATTTGGGACTATGGTGAATTTTTCTTCTCCTGGTAAGAAGGTAAGGATAGATGAATGGATGGAGGGAAACAAAGGAATCCATGTCAAGAATAAAAAGATGAATAGTAGAGATCCCTCCTCAATTTCACCTGCATAGACTGGGAGCCATGATAAATCGAATATGGGAGTCAGACTAAAGGTACTAGATAAGAAGAGTGCAAACCAAGTCCTATAAGAGGAGGCCAGAAAGAATTTGGCGGATGGGAGACAACAAACCATCCTGGAGTGTTCTACTAGTCAGAAATGAAGATAATATCTTGAAATATTAGGGGACTAAATAGGGTCCATAAACAGGACGTTCTCAGTAATATGATAAGAGATCAAAGACCTAATCTAATGTTGATTCAAGAGACAAAAATGAAGAAGGAGGCTCTGGGTAAGATCTCATTTAGTGATAATATGGTTGGTGAGGCCATAGATTTTGAGGGGGCATCAGGAGGTTTGCTTACTCTTTTTTAATAATAAACAGTTTAAAGTTACTCTCTTTTATAATGAAGGTAATACTCTTTTATGTAAAGTGTTTCATATGAATACTAATGGTACTTCATTTCTTTTGAATGTATATGCCTCAAATACTAAAAGGGAAAGGAAGCATTATTGGACTAAGCTTGGGGTTTTAGTCCATAATAGTAATCTTAATCTAGGTATTATTATGGGGGACTTCAACACTCCTCTCATTGATGAGGAAAAATTAGGAGGTTTGGCTCTAGAGCTAGAAAGTAAGTTGGACCTTTCTAATTTCATAAATGGCTTGGCTCTTTTGGATAATGACCTCGAGGGTGGAGTTTACACTTGGTCCAATAAAAAATTGGGAGTGGGTGTATTCAAGTTAGATTGGATAGAGCTCTCATTTCTCAGGATTCGTTGAATTATTTCTCTTGTATGCTATCTCTTCTTCCTAGAGTGGGATTAGATCACTTCTCCATCTCTCTCGGTTGTTTCTCTTGAGCCCAAGAGGAATTACCCTTGTCGATTTGAAAAGATGTGGATCTCTCATCTAGATCTATTGAATAGGATATCCAATTGGTGGAGTATGGAAGTGGAAGGAACTACTATGTTTAGAGATGCTAAGAAGCTAAGTAATGCGAAGTGGATGATCAAAATCTAGAATAAGATAGATTTTGGCCATATATTTTAGGAGAAAGAGGAGATCTCAAATATGATTTGTTCTATTTAGGATTTAATTCAATAGGATGGATATAATGAACAATATAGGAATATTGAGATGTCTATTTTAACTGATTTGCATAATATTATAAGTAAAGAAGAATTTTTTTGGAGGTAGAGATCAAGGATTAACTAGCTTAAAGAGGGTGATCAGAACACCAGGTTTTTTCACCTTTCCACTCTTAAGCACAAAGCTAATAATAGGATATCAGGAATTAAAAAGGGCCAGGATACTTTGACTAGGGAGAATGATATTATGTTGAAGCTGTTTCATTTTTCTCTTCTCTTCTTTCTTGGGATCCCTTGTTATCAGTAGTGGATCAGAATGAAATTATGTCTTGTCTCCCTTAGATTATCCAACCTCATCACAATCAAATGTTGAGGGTGATTCCTAAAGCTCAGGAGGTGAAACAAGCTTTGTTTTCATTACTAGCTAATAAAGCCCCTGGGCTGGATGACTTTCCTACTTTCTTTCTCTAAGTTTATTGGGAGGTGGTTATGGAAGATCTGGTTAAGACTGTCGAAGAATTTTTTGGGGCTAGAAGTCTTCTTAAAGAAATTAATTCTACTTTCCTAGTTCTAATTTGCAAAGTTCCAGGGGCTGATTCTATGGAACAATTTAGGCCTGTTAGTCTTTGTAATTCTTTTTGCAAGATCATTTTGAAGGTGTTAACTATCAGAATTCTAAAGATTCCTCCTTTGATCATTTCTCAGCAATAGACTAGTTTTGTCCTTGGTAGGTAGATTTTAGACTCTATCATGATGGTTCATGAAGTTATTCACTCCCTTGAAGCAGGTAAAAGGGAAGGGTTGCTACTCAAACTGGACCTTTCAAAGGCCTTTGATTGGGTGGACTAGACTTTCCTTGATTCTATCCTCCTGGCTTTTGGCTTTGATCAACATGTTCGCAAGCTTATTTCTCAACTTATTTCTACTTCTTTGCTTACCATTATGGTTAATGGGGATCCTTCTAATTTCTTCAAACCTTTGAGAGGTTTAAGACATGGTGACTCTCTCTCTCCTATTCTATTCATTATTATGGCTAAGTGTATTGGTAGGTTGATTAGGAAGAAAAGATAGCAAGGGAGACTAAGAGGGATTAGGCCCTCCTTTGGGAATGTTTCTTTTTCTTATCAACATATTGTGGATGCCACTATTATGGGGGGGGGGGGGGGGGGGAGGATCTTCTATTAAGGAGGTAAAAGTGATGAAGGATCTTCTGGATGTGTATATCAAAGGATTAGGCTAGCTAATTAATTGGAAGAAGAGTTCAATCTTCTTTATCAATACTCCTATTCATCGACAAATGAAGATTGCTAGGATTCTTGGTATGTGGAATTGGTAAGCTTCCCTCAAGCTATCTTGGTCTCCCAATGGGAACTAAGCCTCCTAATTCTTTCTAGAGTGGGATTCTTGATAGGTTTATCAAGAAGTTGGCTAGGTGGAAAGAAGCCACATTGAGCCAAGTAGGTAAATGTCTTTTGGTTAAGTCCACTCTCTAGAATCTCCTGATGTATGCCTTGAGCCTCTTTGTGATACCGACCAAATTTGCTGACAAAATGGAAAAGATCTAGAGAGATTTTCTATGGACTAATCTAGAGAAATGTAAAATATATCCTCTAGTGGCTTGGGATAATGTTTGCCTCACTAAGTGCTACGGTGGTCTTGGTATAAGGAAATAAAAACCTCTCAATAAGGCTCTCCTAGCCAAATAGTTATGGCACATTTTCAACAGTAAGGGGGAATGGAGAATGTTTTAGTGGAAAATTATATTAGAATGCCTTCTCTAAAATTATTTCTTAATAATGATGACATACCAAATGGTTCAGTCATTTGGAATGGTATCCTTAAGGCAAGAGATTTGGCCAAAGCTAAGACTAAGTGTAAAGTGGGTAATGGTGATGACATTCTCTTCTGACATGATTATTGGTTGATTTAGGGCCCTCTAATTAATAATCCTATTTATGGGAATTGGGAAAATGTTTGTATTAGGCAATTTGGATTAAAAGTTAGGGACTACTGAAATGACTAGGAATGTAGGGACCCGTCTTCTATCTTTAATGATCTCAAACTGATAATGTTAATGTTGAACTCAATGATTCTTAATAATAAGAGGGATGAACTAATATGGGAAGACAATCCTAATGGTTTTTATTCGATTGCTTCGAGATATAATTCTCTCTAGAGCTTGAAGGAGAAACCTCCTTGTGCTAGGGCCTGGGTTCCTAGCCTTACTCCTAAGATTAATATGTTTTTTTGGATGACTTTACAAGATAAAATTATTAAACTAGAAAACTTGAAGAAAAGAGGCCACTATATCCCAAATAGATGTATTTTGTGTAAACAACAAGAGGAGTCAGTTAATCATATTTTTATCCATTGTCCTTTTTCCAGGGAAGTTTGGGATCTTCTGTCAATGGAATAATATGTATAAAGGCTCAAAATTGTAGGATTTAAGCCTTGGTCTTTGCCTTACTTCTATTGGGGAGTGTGGAAGGAAATAAACAACAGGATATTTAAAGATAGGGAGGAACTTGCTTATGTCCTAGCAGATAAAATCAATAGACATATGAAGGAAAATTACCAAATCAGAAAGGGGGTAGACATTGAAGATGGGGGTGAAAAAAAGGAGAAGGAAAAGGACAGGTGTTCTAAAAGACAGGAAGTGAAATGGAAGCTTCCACTTGAGGGATGGCATAAAGAAAACTTTTATGGTGCAACAAAAGGGAATCCTAGTTCCTCAGGATGTGGAGGTATTATAGAAACTGCTATGGTGAAGGGATTGCTGCTTTATCTTACCCACTAGGACATCAGAAAAACCATTATGCCAAAGCTAGTGCAACTCTACACATAATGAAATTAGCTTTGGATAAGGGAGTTAAAAAACTATGGTTGGAGGGAGACTCAAATAACATCATTAGATTTATTAAATGAGATATCCAACCTTCATGGAAAATAGCTAACATAATTGAAGAAATTTGTTTAACATTTGGTAAATTTGACAGCATCCACGTTAGTCATGAATATTGGGAGGAAAACTCAGTGGCTGATTGGTTAGCCAATGAGGTAGTAAAGAATGACATGGTGATGACTTGTAATACTGGTGGGAATATTCTAGTAGGTGTGAAAAGCCTAATTGAATTGGAAAAAATCTAGGGAGGTATGGGGAAATCCAAAGATAATTATGGATATTAATGTGAATATGGGTGTAAGGAAGTGTAATAATGGTATATATGAATAGAATAGGCCGATGATGTTATCAGTGCCAAACCGACACATTTTATGGGTCAATTTTTGTATATACCATTTTAGTGGTATTGAAAGACAAAAAGGTGAAAATCAAAGTGGTTTCCATCAGAGTATTTAGAGGGTGGAGAAAGGGTTTTAGAGTAAGGAATTTACGAGAATAGTTAGTGTTGAGATTACAAAGATGGTGGGGGAAAGAAGTAGGAAAGAACTAGTAGGCAGGGACATAAAATGGAAGTAAAGAACTAAAGTGTGGGAGAAGTTAGAAAAGGGAGGAATTGCCAATTATATAACCAAGCTCTATGGTTACAACCCAACTATTACTGACCTTATGGTAAATTTGTGAAAAGATGGAAAGGTTAAAGTCAATGGGGTCTCGTATCAGGTGACTATGGACATCAATGCTCATATAACTAAAATTATGGATGAAGGATAGAAGTTTTACAGAGATAAGAAGGTGTCTGCGAATGCTGTGAAATATTTTGCAAAAAATATAGAAGAAAAGAAGGAACTGGTCAAGAAAAAAACATATTACGAGATGGATTCGATAAAGAAACTATGGAGGTGTGTTTTGAGGGCTATTATTGAGTATATATCTTTATATATGAGATTTGATAGAGTTAGGACACACCATTTTATTTTTCTCAATCATTTGCATTATGGGATTAAGGTCTCTTTTCCTTTCTATTTATATACTTCTATGCATAAGAATATTTCTATGCACAAGAAAAAGCTGACTTCAAATCTGGCCCTTCATGAAGGTTTGCTGCTTTTGATTTATGATCATTTCAAGGCTCAATCTCGAAGCAAAAGCCCCACCTAGGCTATTGTAGCATCCGAGGAGATGAGGAGTTCAAACTTCTCATCTAACACAGATGATGTTCAGAGTATAAGTTTGGAGGATGAAGATACAAACCATTTGTCTAGAAAGAAGGTTAAGGCTTTTGAGAAGAAATCACCTTCATCAACTAAAACACTATGTAGGTAAAGTCCCAGGGGGATAGGGTTTAAAATTGTTGGACAAGGAGATGAGAAGTATAATGAGGAAGGGGATGAGATGGATACTAATGAAGAGAATAAAGAGAAGGAGGATGTTAAGAGGGAGGATCCAGTAGCTAAAACATAGAGGAGGTATAAGGAGGAGGATGTACCCCCAGTGGGGAAAATGAATCCTAGGCTGGAGGTCACATCCATTCCTCTTTCTCCAATTTCCCCTTAGAAACATGACAAGGAGAAGACAGAGGATGAGAGTGGAGAGGCAATAATAAAGGATAGGTGCATTGCCTGGAAATTTTTTAATGTTAGAACATCAAAAATAGGAATAGTGAGAGAAACCATGAACCCTCAAATCATTGAAGGTAAAGAAGGAAAGCTCCAGATGGAGGAACTCATTGATCCGAACTTGGTGGCTATTACTGATAGTGCAAGGGAAATTGGCATGGATTTGATAAATAATGCTAGAAATAGTATGATAGACAATTTTAGGTCAATAAAATGGCTCTACCATGAACTAGAGGAGGTCAAAGAAAGAGTGGGTTAGTTGGAAAACCAAGGGAAGAAGTTAGAACATAGAAATTTGACAGATTAGGGGGATGGCCTCAGATTGGTGGAAAAAAGAATTCAGAATCTAGAAAATTACAATCATAATTTGGCAAACTAGATGATTTCAATACTAACTTCTCTGAATGAAAATATCTCTTCTCTTGTAGGAAAATTGAAAGCCAAGGGCTTCTTGAAGGATAATGAGGAAAAGAATAGAGACAGAGATAGGGTGGATGAGGAGATGACTACAGATATTACCTTCAGCAACCTAGATCAAGCAGGTCAGAAGAAGTAAGAGCATATGGCCGAGGAGATCTAGAAGGCCTATGAAGTGGCAAAAATGATGCAGGAGCTAGAAAGAAAGATGGAGGAGTAACAAAGGTTTTTCATTTCTTGTCTTTTGGTCTATTTGCTTTCTATAGTTTTTGGTTTTTGGCTTTTTGCCTGTACGTTGTTCTGGCCTTTTGGTTGGTCATAGTACTATGGCTAGGATTTTGTGCTTAGTATTAGCCTTTTGATATGTATGGACTATGGCTAGGCTTTTGTTGCTTATTATCAACCTTTTGATATGTTTTAACTTTTGGGTTTCAGGATCCCTGTAAAACCTATTTTTCTAATAAAAAACATAAATAAAAACATAGTTATCATAAACAAATGAATGCATGCAAATTTATAAACCCTTCAAACCTCTATTGCTTCTCTTTGTTTGTATGAAGTGTGCACTCAACTATGATTCAAGTAACATTTAGACTCTAAGCTTTGAGAAATGTGACAACAAACATGATTTCAAATGACAAGAAATAGTATAAAAACTAATAGATGTTTGATACTCAATTGATTGAAACTAATTTTCAGAAAAAAGTTATTTTCTAATTTGTGAAGATTTTTAATTTTCAAAGTTGATAATTCCTCATTAATTATTTTTGATTTTAGAAGATTTACTTGAATTAAAAACTCAATAAAATTAGAAAGATGGAATTAGTTATAATTAATTTGAAACTAAAATTAAGTGAAATTGAGATGAATCAACTTAAATTAATTTAATTAAGGGAAATGAATTAGCTGATTTAAATAATTAATAATTATTATTTTAAAAATGGGATTTTAGAAATTGATTCTAATTAACTTGTAAAGACTAATTAGTTAAACAATATTAATTATTTAAATAATATTATGAGAACAATTAAATGATCTAAAGATTATAATATAGAGCAATGAAGATGATTAATTAACAATTAAAGAATCATTTATTAATAGAGGAAATAAATAGGAATTTAATGTTTTTGAATTAAAAAGCAACCAAAACAAGGGGATCAACCCTTACGTCCAAAAATCCATCAACTAGCACACTACCAACAAAAAGAAAAAGGTAGTCACTTACAATAGAGGACTACAACTAATAACCAAAAAACATAGCTAACAAAAAGTCAACTATACTAATTCAAAAACTATAGTAGGAAGCATACTATGATAGTTCATAACATGAATTGTTGGCATAAACAAAACCAACCCAGTCCAAAAAAAACATATGATCATTTACATCTATCAACATATCATCTATACTAAATCTAAAGACTATAGTACCAAACATACTATTAAAGTTTAGTTTTTGAAACTGTTGGCATAAAAAAGCCAACCCAAGTCTATGAATAAGCTATAAACCAAAAAACTAGGTAGCAAAAAAAAAAAAAAAAATACTAGGGCTAAAAAAGCCCCTAGAAATCACCACATTATTTTTCATTTTTATCTTTTCCCTTCCTAGATAGAAACACTCTAACCCAATCCTTAGCAAGGAACTTATACAGGAGCTTGTTGTCCTCCGTGTCCAATCCTGTCTTTTCCTTCTTCTGTGCCAATAATTGAAGGGTGGTAGCAACAACATGGGTAACCTTCAAGGAAAATTTAGATGAGTAAAATCCATCCTCTAAAGATTTGACTCTTCTCTCTATCCATGCATTCTTCTCATTCTACTCCTCCTCTTTCTTCTTATTTCCTTTTTCAACATTCTTATGCGCCTCCTTAGTCTTTGCCAATGATTAGTTTTCACCCTACAAAACTTGCCCAGGTTAGTAAAAAGATTGGTTTTTTCCTTAGCCAGGGATGAGATGGTAATGGGGGAGGTATCCACTTTATTGCTATCTTCACAGAAGGTAATATTCTGCAAGGTAAAGCTAGCTAACACATGTGTTGTCTCAGTGGTATTGACATTACTAGTAGACACTTGGGTGTTATCAACAAAATTTTCACTTTTTTCTTTCTCCTCATTCTCCTTTTCTCTCTTGGATTTAGAATGTTCTCCTCATCCAATTCTCTTTCATTATTTTTAGAATTCTCCTCTTCTGCTTCCTTAACCTTAAATTTATTAGCCTTTTGTTTATACCTTGTTTTTTTTTTGGCCAACCTTCTCCTACCATTTCCTCCCTCCTTCCCCTCTGAATCCCTAATGTCCACCTCAATTGGTGTTTCAATTTTTATTTTTTTACTACCCTTTTGTTCAAATATTGGGTCTAGGTTTTTCTTTTTCTTATTATCCCTACCAGGGGAAGGGTGTGGCACGTGGATTTTGGTTCTTGTGCTGGTACTCAAATGGGAATTCTAGTGTTGACATTGATTATCAACAACAATGACCCTCAAGGGATAGAGGGCAAGATGAAATTGGTAAAGTAGATAAAAATTTGACCCTGGTGAATGATAGTGAAATTATTACCCTTACTTCTTTTCTACCTAACATCACTTATCATGTCCTCAAGGGACTGTAACAAAAAGAATAGGATAGAAATAAAATCTCTATTTCTAAAATGGTTCAGGATGGGGAAGTGATAATAATAAAAAACTCCAAACTTGCCTTCGAGTGTGATTGTATTTCATGATCACCAGGAAAATATCATCGCAAGGAGCTGGTAGCTTATTCCTCTAGAAGCCTCCCTTGTAGTGCACAAGTTCTTCATCCTCAACAAAAAAGCTATTCATGTTGGCTTTGTCTACCATTTTCGTAACCTTTTTCCAATTTTTCCCTTTTAGGGACAACCCAGTGGCCATCACAATAACCTCCTCATTCACTTGGAATGTATACCATTAATGGTAACTCTATGGTCATTCCATCTATTCATAAACTAAAGAGCACAATTTTCATCATAACTTGTCATTGCCTACATATACAAAAGAAATCCCCCTTCTTTCAACAGGAACTAGGTCACCATTCTATCCTTAAAATATTCTAACTTTGTTGGCTCTAATCAATTCAAATCCCCACCCATTTCTTCCTCACTAACTCCTGACCCCCCAACCTTAGTAATTTGCATATGAACCTTCTTACCCTCAAGCTTGCTAACAACATAGATATTTTTAATCAATGGCAACACTGTAATGTTGAAAATAACATCTCTAGGGCCTTTAAACATCCTATAAGCTATTTTTTGACATGCTTCAAAATCCCATCCCTTTTCATTATGGGATTTGTTCGTACTTTGCATCATAACTCCAACATCCCTGAAATCTCTAACAATATCTGTAATGATATTTTTTGTACTATCAAAAAGAAAATATTTAAAATTTTACATTATGTTACCATAATTGTGAAGTAACTCTTGCCTCAAATCATATCTATTTATTATCCAACCTATACTATAGTGTCTCATCATCTTTCCTTTACATTTCTTATTAAAATTGGCAAGCTTCGCCTTCCTAGATATGATATTGCCAAATTTGGCATTGCTCTTTATTTGTCTAGCCATGCTCAATTTTTTCTCCTCCCCCCTTTCCTTGCAAATTAGAGTCTTCATTTCCTCCTTTAGGATATCCATGCTTCTCCAGCATGTCATTTCCTTTAAAGAAAACCCCATGGTATCAATAGCATCCACCTCCATATTACCTTCCCTATATATGTGCTATAACAAGACTTTTTCCATCCAATTTAAGATATGTCTAATATCCATGATATTATTTTGGATATTCCAGCCTACCTGAGAGATTCCCTTTGCCATATCAATTATTAATTTAGAATCACCTTCTATAGTAATTTCCTTAATTTGCATATCCCTAACTAATTATAGGCCCCAAGGTAGAGCCATTGCTTCTAAGATGTTATTACTTCCTCCACCAACTTTCTCGGAATAGACTAACATCACTTCATGATTTCCATTTCTCAGCATTCCACCTACAACCCTAATAACCTTTCTTGCAGCACCATCAAAATTTAATTTAAACTGTGTTATTGTTGGTGGTGTCCATCTTCTCTGCTACCTCCTTATTACCTTAGAGTTATCAAAATGATTAAAGTGCTACTACTATTTGACATTCTTTCCTTCCCAGTTCTTCCTTTGGTACCTTACATTTGGTAATCTTTATATTTTCTTTCAACAGTTTCTCCATAATTCCCATAACTACTTCCATAAGCCTTTCCTCTTCCCAGAAGATTCTATTGTTTCTTTCCTTCCATATGTGCCAACAAATGTATGATGGGACAATTCTCCATAGGAATACCAGCCTGGGGTGATAAAAGGGACAATCCCAATTTTCCACAAATTGACCCATATTTTCCTTCATCACCCAACATAGTTCAAATTTCTCCCACACCAGTGACCAAATCTTTAGGGTATATGGGCATTCTAGGAAGAGGTGAGAGATACTCTCCTCTTTTTCCTTACAAAGATAACATCTATTTGTGATAAAAGAAACCCCTTTTTTTAGGTTGTGCAACGATAGAATCTTACCATGTTGAATAGTCCACTAGAAGAAGTTGATTTTAGGTAGAAGATTACTAATCCAGACTTTATGCCATGTTGTGGGACATGTTAAGTCACAAGTATGTCCATTTTTTAGTGTCTATAGTAGATTCTAGAGTTAGCATTGATATAATAGGTAGTGTAACATTGATGTGTAGGGTTGGAGTTTTGGTTGGAGTAGGGGTTTGGTATAGTTTATAATATTGATTAAGGTTGGGGTTAGAAGTAGAGTTAGTATTAATGCAAGAATTCAGGTTTTAAATGGGATATGATGAGATATGGCATGCAAGATTTAGAGTCAAGATCAATATCATACTTATCAATATTAGAGTTATAATTAGATTTAACAATGTGATGTAGGTATTAGAGTTAGGATTATGATTGTACTTAGTAATAGAGTTAGGATTACGGTGATATTTAGTGATGTAATGTAGGAAGTGTCTATTTCTTTCTAGTCTCTTCCACTTTCAATCATTTAAAAATTAAAACTATACATATTTATAAACTTGTTTTTTTTGCACTACCATGTCTAATTTTTAGTGTCTATGGAAAGTTTCAACCTCCCCTCATGACACTTTATGTGATAAGTGACACTTTATCATTTCATATTTTAGGGGCCATGCCTCATTTGTTTCCAAAATTATTTATGTTTTGTGGACTAGTAATAGTGCTAAAAAAGTGGTACCTTTTTAATCTATCAATTATTTTATTGTTTTGGAGTGTGTTTTTTGGGTCAAGAAGAATGATGGCTAGAATTGTAGATTCGTCAATCAATCATTTATGTTGATGGTGAGGATGTTCATGAAATATTTATCATAACAGGACATATGTCATTTTATAAAAAAATTGAGTGAGAATAATTGTCTAATCTATGTCTCTTATATGTTAAAGTGCTTGATTGAATATTTGATATTTATATATACATGTTATAGGGTTTGAATATATTTTGTGAATAACATGTCTTATTTTTTTTTTTTGTCTTTCATGACGAATTGAACCATCTAGTAAAAATATGTTTGAATTTATTTATTTATTATAATTTATTTGTATATAATTATAATGTATTGTAAACGTTTAACAATATGTAGTCTATATGCACTAAAGTTACAAAAGATGTGCAAATAAATAAAGTTTATTGTACAATTTTATATGAATATATTAACTGTACCTAATATAGATCATTTTGAAAAATTGTGTTATAGTTGATTGTGTCAACATAACATCAAACTAAAAAGAAAAAGAAATATTTAGAAATTATATAAAGATGTATTTTGAAATTATATATAGATCTTATTATTAAAAAAAATATTAAACTTGAAAATTATAGTAAAAGAATTGTAGTATTTTCTTACTTATAGTTTATACCTTCAAGAGCATTTTTTATAATAGTTTCATATCTCAAAATATCTCACTTGTCTCCAGAATTATCACATAACCAAATGAACCATCTTAACTTATGTTTAGATCTTTATAGCTAACACACATGAAAAATATAATTTAAATATCTTAACCTAAACATGGTATGGGGTATTCAAATATTTCTTAGTCCTTGCCCTATGGTTTGGTGTTAACTTGTGAAGTATACTTTTGTATTTCTTAAGTGACTATTTTGGTGAATATTTTACTCAATTGTGTTTGACTCTTCCTCTGTATTTTGATAAAATGGTAGATCTTTAGTTGTGATTTGGGTGAAATGGAGATAAAGGCTAAAATACTCTATGTTATGGTTTCTATGGTCATTCTTTCTTTGTAGATTATATTCATAATTATATGATTTGGTGTTGTAACATAAGAAATAATAATAATTGGGATTTTATGTTAATATACTTAAGGTCCAAGATTACTAAGAGGAGAGGTTGTATATAAAATTAATCAAATTCATAACTTTTATAAACTTATCAATAATGATCAACCAAAATCATATCTAACCACTTTAACTATTCACCACATTCATCCAATTCAACTTGTGAAAATGTAAGTAAAATAGCTCATAAAAAATCCAAACAAGTAACCCAATAGCACCAATATTTTTCACATGGAAACCTTTGGTCAAAGGGAAAAACCAAAATGGAAATTACTACCCACAAATATTATCACTCTTCCAAAATGTGTCATGTTAAAGGCCTAGCCCTATTAAAAGCTTACAATAATGTCTTCTTAGGAGCATACTTTGTTAGGACTCACTCGATTAAGGTATTTTCCTATAGCCTTATTAGGAGCTTTACCCTTTTAGGATTAACCTCATAGGAAGATTTATAACTCAAGATAATGAGCCACCTAGTCAAGGGAATTTATCTACGAACCTATTAGGAGGGTGTATGTACCAAGTTGGCATACAAAAAATTAAACACCCCAAAAAAAAAAAAAATCTTAGGGTAAAAGCACAAACCTATGTCACCTTTTGTAAATAAAAAGGATCCTACAACACAAATTATTCAACTTTAATGACATAACAATGGTATTTGTGTTTAGAATTGGAAGATGATTTAAATAGATGAAATGTGTGAAATTGGATGAATTTAATGCCTATAATTTTTTTAAATTTTTTGAGCAAGAATTTATTCATTTAAAAAAATAAAAATTGAAGTCATTTTTTTAACTACAAATAATATATGGTGTAGTTTTTGTCAAACAAGTTTATGAAAATCATCATTTTTGCTCTAATCTAAAAATATGTTATAAACTAAAGTATAGCTAAGGTGCAAAAAAGAATATTGATTTTTGATGTATATTTTCTTTTTCCCATAGAATAGTAGGGGTCTCCCACCCACTCCCCCATTGTCCCCTCTTCAGATTATTGTAGGGTGCTAGATGCTCTGCTTGGGAAGTAAAGGGATATATAGTTGGTCCTAAACTAGAAAACTTGGGGGTTAAGTACTCAAGGTTGACCTTATTAGAAACCAATAGTTTTTTGCCTCTCGTCAAAACTTCCCTATCAAATCTACACCTTTAAAAAAAGATATTTTTGAAGAGGACTCTCTCTGGGGATAAATATAAATTTTAATTTTTTTTTGATATGATTTACTATTGTTTTTTCTTTTTTTGAAGGAGCATCTTCTTAAATGTTAAAATATCTACTTATAATATTTTGAAGTTGTAGCATATTATGACTAATCAAAACACTATGAAATTAATGTAATGATGATATTGACTTCAAGATCTATAAAAGGGTATTTTTAGTATTTGAAAAAAGTTGAATTTTGATAAAGAACCGAGATTTGACCAAAATAGGTTTAGAGGTCTTAAAAGGTGACACAGATCTGTGCTTTTACCCCTTAATAACCCAATCAGTTTCTAATAACTCGATTGAGTTATTCAAATATTCAAATATTGATCAGGCTTAGTATCCAAGCCAGCCATATAAATATAAAAATAACCCAATGGGGTTTTATAAAACCTAATTGGGTTTTAAGAAATATAAATAGTTATTGTTGTCCACATTTGAGAGCATTTTTATACCTTAAAATGACAATGACTGGCATTTTGGCTATAGTAGTAGGACAAAACTCGATTTGGTTTATAAAGGAAGTAGTTTTTTTCCCCCTCCATGGCGCCTTGCAAAAAAGGTATGTGTTCATGTTCTTTGTCATTTATGTATTTTTTATCATGTTTTATAATTTGTTTTCATAATTTGTAAGATTCCTAATTTTTATTTTTATTTTTAAGTTTTAATATCAAATGCATCAACGAATCCAAGAAAATGAAGTAGAGCCAAAATACTACCTCCAGTACAAACAAGATACATACATACATTTTTATTGTCATGGCATTATTATCTTTGTTATCTTTCTTGGTGGTTTCACTTTGTGTCTTGGTTGGTTTAGTCTCTCCCCCATGTTTGTTTGTTTTTTTTCTTTATTTTATTTTACTTCATTTGTCTTGCATTGGGGCATGTGCAGTCCCTCTCTTCCTGGTCTCCTTTATTAAGTGACCCTATGCCAAATTTGCATCTTACATTGTTTGACACCTCTTGCTCTCTCATCCTAATGATGGATCATTTAGTGTGATTCGAAATGTTTTATTTTTTTTAATTAATGATCATTGTGTTTATTGATGAAAAATATCTACACAGTCTAATCCAGAAACTTAGCATTACAAACAAGATAATCAAACCCTCCACCTGCAATGACATAAGCACAAAAAACTCCACCCATTGTGACACACTTACAAAACCTTGCACCCGCTGCAACACATGTAAAAAACTTGTCACTAAATATTCTCATTCAAAAACCATCACTAACTATAAATCCTTTGCACACACCATTACATCATGTAAATATTACGCATGAGGACCTCATAAATCACGTTAAACAAAATAGCACTCACATTAACCAAATGGTAACCAGGTTGTAGTCATCTACTCTTTCTCACCACTCAACCCTAGCGAATATACTTGAACAAATGACCCAAAATATGAATGAGGTGTATAGAGTGGTTATGAAATGGAGTTCATAAGATATAGATATTATGCATTTTATGTTGATCAATTACCATATCATCAAGTGAAAGATAAGGACATAAAGAAAGGTAGTATATGTGCTCTTTTCATTGATCCTATATCTAGCAATTCCCTATTAGACACAAAAAAAACATTTCCTATTCATTGGTGGACTCATGCTAGGATGAGATCGTGTTTTTGGGATAGGTGGTGTATTTTATTTTACCTACCACCATGTAAAAATTATGAGGTTCCTCTTTTTTTTGTGAGAAACATATACTATGAGGTCATCCTTATCGAGAAGCCAAATTACTATGACATCTATGAGTTCTAGGGTAGATGGAGAGGCTCTGCACAAGATAGACTCAGGACTTGTAGGGTGGTACCACAACATGAGATGAGATGTACATCACAAAAAAACCATGCCTTATGTTTTCCAATGATCATAAAGGAGTCTATTGATTTTCAGACTCTTCATGCAGCTACATCATCAAGCATAGCTCATAGTTAGGTGGTATTACTTCACCTACAACACCTCAACCATTATCAAATACACCTTTAGTTTCATCACAACTTGTAGAAACTCCATCATCATCACCTACACCACCAGTGTCATTCTCACTTGTGCCACTTACATCATCATCAGGTATATCATTATAGTCTTCTGGGCCTGATTAATACTTTTGTTTCAATTGTTAGCACATCTGTGATGGGGTGTATACTGAGGTGACTCAGGATGGAGTGGAAATCTCATCCATGTGTACATTGTAGGAAGACCTATTATGCATATGGAGGTGGAGAATTTATAGTCACATATGATTTGATGATGGTATTTGGTGGAGAGGAGACACAGGTTTGTTTGTTTGAATTTTGACATACTATTTAATCACCTAAATATCATAAAAGAATTTTTATTATCATAGAATACTCTAGATTGATATGTGAACAATATGCAATGTAGGGTGCAACAAGCAGTGTGAGAACACCATAGAGTAGTCATTCTATTAGAGGTGCAAGGCTAGGAGCAAGAACACCTAAGGTAACATTTTTAAAAAATTCTTAAAAGTAAAATAATACATTGTCTTTAAAATATTGTTTCTTAATTTTTATGACACTAACAATACAAAGTTCTATAAATGTTGCTTCTTAATTGTTTTACAAGGAACACCTAGTCTCTAAGGAGTTTTAAAAGGAATCCAATAGAATATTCATGTCCAAGTTAAGTTGATGAGTCATGTCATCTAATTACATTATGTGAAGTTGCTAGTGTTGAAACCTTTCCATCTCCCACACCCATCATTCATCTTCCATCTCGCATAACTATCATCCCTCTTTCATGCATCCATCTCACTTATACATCCTCCTCCATTTCCCACCATTATTGAAACCCCTTGTATAAATCCCCTTCCATCTCCTACTATTATTAAAACCCTCCCATTCATCAAATCCATCCAATTCCCATCCACATCTCCTACTCCTTACATTACCCAAACCCCATGTAGTGAGCCTCATGAGTCCATCCTCCATATACTCATCCCCATCGAAGAACCTATCAACCTCCATATCACCTAGGGTGTCTTATAGGAGTGTGGAGGTCATGAATATACACTTGTATTTCTTGATAAGGTACAAAAAGTTCATTCACATCTCTCTTTTTCTTTTTGATCTCTTTTTTTTCAATTTAGGCCTTGTAGCCTTTTTGAGCCCCAATTTTTCTTTACTTTCAACTATCCTTCCAATCTCATCCTTCATGTCCTTCTTCTATCTTCTTTACATCCTATGATCTTCTTATTATTCTTGTATCTTGTTTCCATTTACAACATTATATCATATTTAGAACAATACTCTTTACTATTTTATAGGGCTTGTTAGGGGTTGAAATTTCTAAAGTTGATGATGTCATGCTTTCTGCGAATAACTTTGGCCTTGAAAACTATGTGGTATCATATCTTGCACACCAATCAATTCTCATGATGTATCTTATTTATTCCTATTATTTTATATTTTTTTATGCTTTAGGATATTCCATGTAACTCAAGGTTAGGAGAAAAGGGAAAGAAATCAACAAGAACACCCAAACACAAAAGGGCATTGGTGAATATGTCTTGATTTGTTTGTTGAATATATGTAGAAATAATTCAGTTTTGTAGAATTGAATGCACCTGACACTATTGATGTTAAAGAAAGGGAATAGGTAAAATTTCATAGTTTCCTTCTATTAAATTTTATCATTGTGTCATAACATGTTATGTTTTTTCATCTAGGAAGTTATCAAAGATGCCTCATTAGTGGTGTTGCCTTCTACAAGTACAAGACAAGCATTTGAGGTTATGGTGTGCATTTTTTCTATATACATATTAAATAGTTGCATTTACAAATGAGTACATGTTTTTTTCTAGTTGTATAGTAACTATCAACAATTTTGGGTTATTAACATGTGTTATTTATCTTTTACCTATTACAGGACCCTTCAAGATTTTGTATAAATCCTTGCTCATTTCATTTTTTTAAGATTCTCGAGCATCAAAGATAAGGTCAAATATGATAGAGGCCAAAGGTATGCATGTAGATTCTTAGTTGAAGCCCTCTTGTGATCTCAGTTTGGATTTCTTGTCTGTATGATAGAATTTACTAATGCCTATCTACAATTCTAATATTTTATCACTTACCATACAAGCTATGCCTCATACCAACATTGAATCTTCAAAGGTTGTGACTCCTTCTAGCATGAGAGATCCAACCTAGGCTATAATATGTTTAAAAATATATATATATATATAGAATCCCTAATACCTACTCTATAATTCTAACATTACATTTCTTACTATACATGATGTGTCTTATACAAACACTGATTCATCAGTGGTTGTGCCTCCTACTAGCATAAGAGATCCAACTCAAGTTGTAGTATGCATTTTTTTTTTACTCTATTTGGAATTCATAACATCACTCTATAATTATAACATTTATTTCTTACCATATAGGTTATGCCTCACACCAGCATTGTTTCAAATTATTAAAATTACACACTTATTTTGATATCTTTTTGGAAGCCCTTATCTTGTGATTTGACCCCCATGTGTACTTAAGAATTGGTGGTTATGTCAAGATGTGAAAAGCCTCTAACTGGAACTTCCACCATAAAATGGTCTAGTCAAATCAATTTTGATTTTACTGGATCGAGTCACTGAAGCAAGTAGCCTTACAGGATTACCAATGTTGCTTAGAGACCCTTACAAACACTTCCTCTCAATGTGGTTGATAGTTTATCAGGGGCTTTTTAGCTTGAATGAGGTTGGCCTTAGCCTAAACTAGAAAAACCAAATCTAACTAAGTAGATAGTTTGATCCCAGGATGACCAGTTTGAAATATACACAACCTTGCTCATTTGAACTAAGAAACACTACAATTTTTGGCATTAGGCAAGAAAGGGATTTCAAATCCAAATAAAGTTGGATCTCATAAAATTGAGATAGGTTACTATAGGCCTCAAAAATGCAATCCTATAGCGCTTGACAGTAAGTCAATACCCTACACAAACTCAAAGATATGCCCACTCAAATATCACTATCCAATAGTGCTTAGGCACCCTTAGGAAAGCTTTCGTTCAACATGGTGAATAATGTTTGAGGGACTCTGTGGCTGAAATGAGGTTAGTGATAGCATGAACCTAGTCAAATAGAGCTAATAGAGTAGGAAATTTGATCCCAAGATGAACAATTTAAAATATACGCAACCTTGCTCATTTGAACTGAGCAATACCAAAACTTTTGGCATTATGCAAGAAAGGGATGTCAAATATAAACAAAGTTTGATCTCCTAAAAATGAGATAGGTTATTTTAGGCCTTGATAACATGATCCTGTAGCACCTAATGGTAAGTCAATATCTCACATGAGCCCAAAGATATGCTTGCTCAAAGATTTATTCCCAATAGTGCTTAGAGACCCTTAGGGACACTTTAGTTTAGTGTGGTTGGTATCATCTGAGGGACATTTGAGTAGTGTAGTATGGATGAGTAAAGGTCCAATATAACATGTATTATATGGAGCTAATCAAATAAGGTGAAAAAAAGAAGGATTGAGGGGTGTACACCACGAGGAAGTATTGTTGGAGGGTATAAAGTTGATGCAAGGTATACCAACAAGTGATCTATGTTAACAAGGGGTAATTTTTTGAGTTGATGTTGATTATATATGTTTAATTGAAGGTGCATATTGAAATAATCATGTTTGAAAGTGATTGGAGAGTGGATTTCTAGAAGGCCTTAGTTTTCGAGAGAAAGGGGTAAGGGTTTGATGGTTGGGAATGTAAAAAAGGCCAATGGGACTTCAAATATATTGAACCTGTGGTTTTGAAACCTAAGTAGGTATTGTACAAAGTTGGGGAATTAGGGGTTAAGGATAAAGAGTAGTTGATTTATAAAATTGGCATATTTTAAGCCTAAAAAGGGGTGTAATAGTGTGACAACAAGGACATGATGAAAAAAACCATATCCAAGCTTTTCATATGTTGTAGAGAAGACAAATGAGTATCCAAATATATAATTTATTTTTCTAATGTTTTGGGAAAGTTGGGAGAAAAATGCAAGACGATAGCCATCTAGGTGTCATTAGGCCCATTAGGTGAACTTTGTATTTCCCTTGTAAATCCATCTAAGTTGAAGATAATTGAATATTATTTGAAGATATGTTATCATCAAGCCCATGAAATAGAGTTCAAGAATCAAATTCATACCATAACAATAAATTCTATAACCATAACAATATACACAATTTATATCTCTTATCAATTTTATATACATAATTTGGCATCTAAATATGCACATGTTACATCTCTTATCAGATTTTTATTCTTAATATGGCATATAAATATGCACATATGACATGTCTTCTCTTTTTTTTAATACAAAATTTGGCATCTACATATGCACATCATTGTGAAGTTGCAATATTTTGTGCAACATATATACAAAAAATTCAAAATTATTCTACCATATGTAGAATGATTTAGCTATATAGCACACAATAAATCAAGGGAATGTTCTAGATCAGTTCTAACCCTTATCAAGTATCATGTATTTCCTCATGATCAGATTCACATACTTTCCACAACTTCTTGTTAAGAGGTCTACACAATATGATATAAATTGAATATTTGTTGCAACATTAAGGTTAGAGTAATGAAGAATATGTCTGTGTTTCAAAATCCTCAAACAATCATGTGTTAGAATTCTTGATAGGGTACCTGTATTCAATTGTAAATATAATTTAAATTCAAAATTGATACATTATGTACATGAAAAATTGACTAAAAGAGATCTTCATGTCATTGGACATAACTATATTGTTAGAGTAAATAATTAATTATTTATTCTATTACTTAATCTTACTTAGGTTAATGCATGTAGTTAATAGTTGTAGTGATGAGTTGTTGACAATACATGAGTTTGTTCCCTTCTAGCATGTTCCACCTTTTTGTGGATGGTTAGTTGTCAACCTTATCTTCTATCACTTTCTAGCTTGTTCTACAAGATTCCATGAGGCCTTTCTATTCAGTCTCTCTTTGTATATTATTATTTTGCAATATGTTCTCTCTCAAGTTTGTTTAGGGTTTTTCCAAGATCCACCTCTTCCTTCTTGGTTTCTCTTCAATAGGTTATTTGCATACAAGTGATCTTGGCAAGCTGTGGAGTTGGATTTCATCAACTCCTACATGGTATCAGAGCCCCCCTGCTGCTAATTCATTGAAGGTTTTTTGAAGCCATGATTCAGAGACAAAAACCCTAGTTTTTTTATGCATTTTTCTTCAATCTAGGGGAAGAGCATTTTTTTGGAGCACTTTGGGCCCAAATAGACACTACCATTGGGTCTAGAAGGCCACTTACAATTAGGATTCATATAAAAAATTTTGATTTTGGAGATAGAGCTTCGGGAGGCAAAATTTTTTAGCTGGAGGGCTTTCCATATGGACTATACGAACAATTTATCAAAAAAATTTAAAAAATATATTTTAAGGCTGCTTTGCCAGTGTGCCACTAGGCGACCACCTATGCTTAGCCTGCCAGCCACAACAGTTGGTTGACCTACCGTAGAGTAGCCCTGTCTCGGCCACTACCGGTGGGCTACCCCATCGTCGCCAACCCACCTCTAGTTCTATGCTCCACTGATAGTTTCCCCCTCAGTGCCGATCCACCTACATTTGACACGTATACAATGTTGGACTTATTGTTTGGAGTTTTTGCACTCTCAGCACCTGTGTGGCACATTGTATAGTCAGTTCCTAGTTGGAAATTTTGACATTGTCAGCATGATGTCACCCTACATCAGCACCCCTGCTAGGTTCTCCAGGGTCCTTTTTGACCTACTTGCAATTTTTTGGCCATAACTTGAGCATATGGAGATATTTTTTCGATCCAAAAGAAGTGTTAAAAAGTTGGTTTCAAGACAGAGACATTGGTGTAGGTGTTTTTAGGTTTTGATGCATTTTTTGCCCTTTTTTAGTTGAAGTCTAAAGTTCTATTTTTGACTCTAGCATGCATATCTTTTGCATCCCATGTCCATTTTTTGAAAACATTATATTTTTGGAAAGCGAGTTTTGTCATCTTTTTAGAAATGTGGTCTTTTTCCTTAGATTCTGACCCATGCTCTTTCTATCATGTTTTTGAAATTTTTTCTCTATGGTGGATATCTTGGGTGTTTCAGGTCTGAGGATCATTTTCCTAGCATGGAATCTTTTGTTTTGGGCTATACTATCTTTTGTGTTATCTTTTTTCCTTTTCTAATCATTTTTGACATTATTTGTAAGCACTTTTATGTATGCGCATTGAGATAAAGTGCCACTCTTGCATTTTGGGTTCATGAACATTGTTTAGAGACAGTTGTACTTGCACTATTTTTATAAAGCACCATGGAGGGGATAGTTGTTTGTTGTTTTTGGCTTTCTTCCTTTTATTTTCCCATGCAGTGTCAGTGTGACTATGTCTTTATAGGTGTTTGTACCTCTTTCCCTCTTGTCATTCTTGGTTCTATCTACAGAGGATTTTGGCCCACCTTCTCAGTTTCCTATCATCTCACCCCGTTTGCATTAAGGGGGGGTTATACTATTGTTGTAATGCATCCTTGGTTCGATAGTGTGAGCTATGTATTTAGTGGTTGATCATATATACGAGGCGATTGTAGTGGCTGGCTACCTATGCGGTGAGATGAATCATCTACCATATAGACACACTCGATTCATGCCTTCTTCTTTCATGGAGGTTCTTTAGATCAATAGTTTCTTTCTAATGGATGATTTTGCGGCTTCTTCATGCTTCAGATGCTCTTCATGATCTTCTCTTGTTCCTATTTTATGGGACATTCCACTAGTTGGAGGCTTCTTCAGATCTTCACTAGGTTACCTCTTTTTAGGGGAGGGTTTTTCCCACATGGTTTTCTCTCTTTCTCTATTTTCATAGGTTGCATTTCTTTGCATTGTACATGGGTACCTAACATGGCCTTGTTTCTTGGACCCATTCTGCATTTCATCTTAGTTTTGTGAGCTTAAGGCATTCCCCTAAGTTGCACTTAAGGGGGGGGGGGGGGGTGTTAGAGTAATTAATTAATTAATTATTAATTATTTATTTTATTACTTAAGCTTACTTAGGTTAATGCATGTAGTTAATAGTTGTAGTGATGAGTTGTTGACAACATGGGAGTTTGTTCCCTTTTAGCATGTTCCACCTTTTTGTGGATGCTTAGTTGTCAACCTTATCTTCTACCACTTTCCAACTTGTTCTACAAGCTTCCATGAGGCCTTTACATTTGGTCTCTCTCTTTGCATTTTCTCATCTCATTTTCATTATTTTGCAATATGTTCTCTCTCAAGTCCATTTAGGGTTTTTCCAAGCTCCACCTCTTCCTTCTTGGTTTCCCTTCGATAGGTTATTTGCATGTAGGTCATCTTGGTGAGTTGTGGAGTTGGATTTCATCAACTCCTACATATATAACCTTCTAAGCCATGTGCTTATCACAATGATGTATCCTATTCAGTACTCAATACCCTCACCCTAAATTATTGTAACTATTAGTTTCTTTTTGGCCTCAATACACTAACTTCTAGAAAGTAATCGATTCCTTTGTCATTATTCTCTTATGTAATAACTACATATACATGACTTTCATTATATGGAATGATAAGTTGCTGCCAAAATTGAAAGTAATTTAATTTAACAAAGTATTAAATTGATAACTTAGTACCTGGTTCAACTAGGCTAGATAGATGCTCAAAATCTAATAATGCATCAACCTGGTTGAGTTCTATTGATGTAGGTAATTGATATGAATAGATTGGATGTAAAGGTCTACAAGACCATTGGTCAAGCCACTCTTTTGATTCACATTCATCCCATAAATGATGTATACAAGAAGAGAAAAAGTATGCAAGCTTTCTAGTGTGAGTAGTTAGTGACATTGCATTTGAACTTCAAAATGAATGCATCTCACTTGATCCTATAAGTGTACAAAAATCTTGCATATTTTCAATGTTAGGTTCACATATTAACCAAAAATATCTAGAAACTATAGACTTACCTATATTACCTAGTCCCATTATAGAATTGCACCATTGCACAATTGTTTCAACATTTTCTAATATTGTGCCACCTTCATACTATAATTACTCTATACTAAGGGCTCTTTTTACACATATCATGCTCTCCCCATGTCTTGCCTCAGTAAAATTCCAAAAATGTTGCATTTCACTTGTCATATGCATCATACTCAACCAATAGAACATCCTTGCATTCTTTAATTGTGTGGTACAATTATTTGGCCATATAATATATTTATTGTATCTTACACATATTTCCCTCAAATTGTATTATAAAACTCTAAAACATCCTTGCACAAAATCTAATGAATAATTTTTATCATTGTTGATATATAAGTGATACTCTCTTAAAAACTTTAAGTCCTCCTTTGTGTTATCATGCACATGAATAAATTATATGTGTACAAAAATTGACACTTGTATAGAGTTGTAATACATTGGTTGCACTTTATTTTGAGGTTTTACAATATAGTTTTCAGAAAATTCAACAACTAACACCATTGTACCTAAGGGGGAAAGTATCCTTACACAACTTGAATTGCTCATATAACTATCTAGCTCTATGTGTATGGAATATGTAATACATTATTTTCTCTTAAATCAATTTCATAAAATCAGCTACACATACATCATTTACACCTCTTTAATTATTTTCCACCTTTAACACCATATATTATTGACTTGTACTTTCTAAGAGAAACTAGGGTCTTACCAATTTCATGTGTGCTATCTAGATGTAGGCATCTATGCAACTTTTGTGAATCACCAAATTGAGGGCAAAAACCTTTCAAATACATGCTATTATAAGAAATTCACCCATCATCCCATTTATATAGTAAACTTGCAATAAATTATCTTGGTGACTTAGGAGGTACTTGTAGACTAGAATCCTACAATATATTGCTAGTATGCAAAGTACAACATATATAATGATGAACATCATAATGAATAGAAAATTTAGCATGGAACCTACAACAACATGTAGTGTATGTACAATTTATCTTAACATAGAATTATTTGGTCATCTCAAAAAACCTTTAGTTGATTTTAATTTGAGGAAAAAATTGAAGAAACATTTCATAAAATTGTGTTTGATTCATATCCAAAAAAAAATGCATGTGGCTCATGGTTTGTTTCTCCTTTTTCACCACAATTTTTTTAAATTAATTTTCTTAGTGCATCTAAAGTAACTTTATCCTTATGTGGGAGTCTACCTTGGAATAACCAAAAAGAAGTATCATTAGAATTCTCAATTTTCTCTCACCTTGCTTAGGCTTTAATCAACATTGTTCTAGTTATATATAATGATTTACTTTTTTTGATTATCATACAAGATTTTTCCATTTCCTTTCCCCATTACGGTTGATGTGAGGACACACCAACTTGTATAAGCATCTTTACTGCATTCTTTTGATCTAATGGATTGGTATGCATCAAAGAGATTTTTAACAATGCTTCTTTCACTACAATTTTTACATGTTCATAACTCCAAAATTCTCATTATCTCTCTAAATTTTAGAGTTTTAAGTATTTCAACAAAAAGTTGGCATCTTCCACTTTGTTTTAATTTTTCAAAAGTGTTACTCTAAATCTTTTTAATAATTCTTCTACAATTTATTTTTGACATCTTATCATGCATTGGCTTCAAAATATTTTCATCAATGTTAATTAGAAACTTTGGTTTTCTATGAATTGTTCTGGGAGATGTTGATGTAGGTGCATGATCTATATTTTCATTACTTTTATTATGTGCATTCATCATTTCAACTTGAAATTTCATATTAGGAGCATTAGGTGACATAGGTGTATTTGTCATAATCATTTCAATTGGGGTATGTTGTGTTGGAATATTCAAATGTGGAAAGAATACTGATGAGAGGGGAGGGGGGTGAATCAGAACTATTACACTTTATCTAATAAAACTTTTATCTGAAAGTAAATTGTAGGCATGTAAATACATCATGAAAATATGAAACTAAGACATGCATCAACAACACATAACACTAGAATTTGGTAACCCAGAAACCCTCCAGAAATAAGAAGGTAAAACTGGGGTGGGGATGATACCCACAAAAATTCACTGTAGTACTATTGTTCAACCACTTTTGATGGTTTGCCCTATTAAAGGCCTGCCCTATTAAAGGCTTTACACTATGTCAATAGTGACTTGGTTAGAGGATTTACAAACACTTAACATGAAGTGTCACCCTGTTAAAGGATTTAATCACCTTTTCATAAGGATCTACAAATAGCTGTTAAGCCAACCTATCTACATTGGATTTCCTTTCTAATACAATGGTAAGAGAGTATTAGGTATTATGAACCTAATAGTTTGCAATCCTTGATTGCTGAATGTAGGCACTTTTTTTGGTTCTCTCTCTGATTTTGATCCTTTGAGATCTGATTTATGTTTGTCTCCTTTGCTTTGTTCTGATCAACTGAATATTGAATTGCTGCTCTTACTCTCTATGTCTTCTTTCACTGAATTCCATTATGTTTTTCCCTTAACACTATTCTCCTTCTCTCATCATCATTATAGTGAATCTTTTGTCTTCCTTAAAAAGACTTCGAAGACTTAGGGTTAGATATGGATCTACGATCCACATTGAATCTCAATCTCCCGCTCAATACTTCCCTTTTTGTTGATTGGTTGCATGCCTTTCCAATTTTCCAATTGGCAGCATGCAAATTGCATAAGAAATGTAAAAGATTCATTCTTATCTCTAGATCTTTCGAGATTTACCTTATGTCGGCTACAAAAATGGTTTACATCATAGTTTGTGCAATTACAAACTCTTATGCTGATATCCTGAGTTACTCGGCTTCCTAAAGCATTACTGATGCTCAGCACATGCTGTTTCCTAGATAGCTCGGCACCTAAACAAAACTATATCACTTGGCACCTTATGTTACTCGGCACTTGAATAACTCGGCACTTGATATTACTCAACACCTACTCTTTGCTCGGCATGTATAGTGAAAAATGGTTAAGTGTATTGACACTCAGCTGTCAAAATTATTCTTTAAACCAACAATGTTGAACATTTTTTGTTTGTCAAATTATGTGCATTTGTAACATCAATATCAATAGGTAGTTTTCATCACTTACATTTGAGGTATCTAATGATGTACCTTCATGCAATCTCCACATACACTCGCTTGTTTGTTCCTTTGTTGCCTCACATTTTTCAATCATTCCTCTCTTATTCTTTCCCATGATTGTAGATGAAAAATTCACTACAAACAATAACATGAACAAAATACACAATAAAATACAAAATAAAACAAATTTGCATAGTTATTTTATGCTCAATCATAAGATACAAACATAAAATAACATGTGGACACAATAATATAGAACAAATTCATCATTTCCAAGAAAATTTCCCTATAAAAAATAGCATGAAAAAAATACATGATCAAATACAGAATTAAACAAATTTGCATCATTCTTATCTTCTCAATCACAAGATAGAAACATAAAATAATATATTGGCAAAATAAAATATATCAAATTCAACATTCCCAAGAAAAAAAGAATAAATACTTGCATACTAGGTGCAAAAATACATGTGAAATAGCATTAGAATCTCATGGGCCACAATGAAACAACATAATAATAATTGAAATGTTGTTTTATTTACACTTTTCAATAACTTGATCAAGTTTTCAATAACTCAATTGGGTTATTGAGTGATGCATACAACGTCCATAGGATCTAATAACTTGATTGAATTATATTAAACTATTACAAAAAGAGATATGTGAGTTAATGGAAAGGTAGAGGGAGTGAGGATTGTGTGTGTGTGTGTGTGTGAGAGAGAGAGAGAGAGAGAGAGAGAGAGAGAGAGAGAGAGAGAGAGAGAGGGGTTAGGGTCTAGGGGTTAGGTATTAGGAGTAAGACAGAGGGGGCTAGGAGTTAGATAGAGATTGATATATGGGTTAGGTGTGTGTGTGTGTGTGTGTGTGAGAGAGAGAGAGAGAGAGAGAGAGAGAGGTTAGGGTCTAGGGGTTAGGTATTAGGAGTAAGACAGAGGGGGCTAGGAGTTAGATAGAGATTGATATATGGGTTAGGTGTATGTGTGTGTGTGTGTGTGTGTGAGAGAGAGAGAGAGAGAGAGAGAGAGAGAGAGAGAGAGAGAGAGAGAGAGAGAGAGAGAGAGAGAGAGAGAGAGGTTAGGGTCTAGGGGTTAGGCATTAGGAGTAAGAGAGGGGAGTTAGGGGTTAGATAAAGATAGATATAGAGGTTAGGTGTTTGTGTGTGTGCATGTGTGTGTGTGTGTGTGTGTGTGTGTGTGTGAGAGAGAGAGAGAGAGAGAGAGAGAGAGAGAGAGAGAGAGAGAGAGAGAGGTTAAGGTTTTCAAAGAGCGTAGAGTGGTTAGGGGTCAGTGAGAGAAGGAAGTTTAGGGTTAGAGATGCAGGATTAGGAGTTACATAGAAAGAGATGTAGGTTAGGGGATTGAGAGGGAGGGAGAGAGGTAGGTTAGGGGTTTGAGGAGACATAGGGTTAGGGGTTAGCATGGACATATAAGGGTTATAGGTTAGATGGAGTCAATATTAGGGGTTACTAAGAGAGTGAGAGAGAGAGGTTATGAATATATGTAATTGTATATACAATAATAGATTAGAAATATTTAATTATATCTAAATTTAGTTGTATACTTATAAATATATAGTTATAAATCTCTCTCTATATATAATATTCAATTATATAATAATAATAATATATAAAATATTGAATGGTAAAGTTAATTTGTTTATATATTTATAAATATTGATTTTTATATATTTAGTTTATTTATAATGGACATAACGGGTGGGCCCACAATAATGGGTTACACTTTTTTGCCTAAATTGACACTAAGCTGTAAATTTTCAAGAAATCTTTCAGTTCAAGATGTAAATTTTCATTTAATAGCTAGGTATTTGAAGATGAAGTAAATTAGAGTCTTTTAGGATTTTTCATGTAGATTATATATATATATATATAATTTGAATTGATTTAATTGAATTATTTTTCTCTCACGAAGATTGATGTGTTATCAAAAACTTGATTTTTAAAGAGTGACACTGCTTTTGACACACATTAATTTTTTTATATGATAGATATCAATGTGATTCTTTCAAATTTAGTTTTTTAACATCCACATGAAATCGTGGAGGTGGTCTGATGGATTTATCCTTAGTGTTTCATATTTTATCAAAGTTTAAAGTTGACCTAACACTAATTTGGACATACATGGCTTTTGACAAATGTAACTTATTATATATTTATCCAATTTCAAATTTTCTTTTTTTGATTGAAAGATGACCAAAATATGGAGAGTCTAGCTAATAAAGAAAAATATTATTACCTTAGTTACTATCTTTTCATGAACATCCAATATAGAGATTTATTTTTTATAAGGAACTTCTATTCAATTCAGTAAAAAAATGTGTCCCTAAAAATTCAAAATGTATCAAATTCATAGTCATTAGAAAGCTCATTTTGAGTACTTATGTCATCTAAAATGACATACCTTTAGTGCTCGATATGAACCTAGTAATTAAGCCTAAAAGCCATGAAAATACCTTAAAAACTTCTAGCAATTGGGGAAGACATCTACTTAGCCAGTTTTGAAAGAAACTAAGTTTCTACCAAAACTTTTCAAGTAGTTTCAATGTAAACTAATTTTCTAGTTAGCGATGCAGTTAACTAACCTCAACTAGTTTTGATCAAAACTAGCTAAGTAGTTTTGGTCAAAACTAAAGTTGGTCTTTATGGGGGTTTTTTAATTTTAAAAAAATTATCATATAAAAAATTATTATTTTTTAAAAATTTACAATCAAACAACTTAGATAATTTGCACTTCAATTGGGAAAGAGAAAATATTTTCAACTAGTTTATTTTCAAATTTTGGAGGAAGAATTTGTGACATGGGCAAAAAAGGTAAAAGAGAAAGTATGCATGAAAAAAATTTGATGAACAAGAAGATGAGAATCGTTGAAAATCTTTAGTGGGATACTATAGGAGGCAAGGTACACATGTGCAATCTTTTTTCAAATGCATTTTTAATTTATAGTGTTCATTAAATTATGGTTTATTAAATTATGAATATTTAGGACGTATTCAACCAAGACAACTTACCAAGATTGGAGAAGGTTAATCCCAAGCTCAAACAGGTACATGTGCATCTTTTTCAAGTACAATATCTCTCTAGATTTCTAGGCCTAGGCAAACTTTATATCTTTAATTTTTAATTTTAGAGAAATTTCTCCAAGTATAGACTTGCTATATATATATATATATATATATATATATCATGTGTACAATAGTCAATGATGAAAATGTTGGACAAGAGGAAATTGAAGTCGAACCAATGAATATTGAAGAACTTGGATCATCACAAGGTCAAATAAATATGTTGGTCAAGCTCTTTAGTTCACAAATTAAAAGTTATGTATTTATGTATATATGTCCCATAAAAATACTATATCTTAAGACATTTTCTTAAATTTCTTGGAGCTCGAGATCAAACAACATATGAGAATATTAATCTAGCTCAAAGATTGATGAGAAAAAATAGTCATAGAAACATAGATCATTTAATTGAAATGGATGTGGAAAAATTAAGAAAATATTCTAGTCAACCTACATATACTATGAAAAGGCAATTGAATAAAATGTCTAAGGATATAATTGAACAATTTGAGAATCTTGATACAATGGAGAAAACTCAACTATTATTAATTTTTCTTCTTAAAGATGAATTAAAAGAG
Organism: Cupressus sempervirens; assembly: GCA_028749045.1. NCBI lineage: Eukaryota > Viridiplantae > Streptophyta > Pinopsida > Cupressales > Cupressaceae > Cupressus > Cupressus sempervirens. Next base: position 454,705,896 of record CM053783.1, read on the forward strand.
CCATTAAAACTATTGGGTATAGATATAAGTATAAAAAAGAGGAAGACTTCTAAACAATAAAAAGATACTATTGAAAGTGTTAAGGGTTATATTCCATTTGGAAAAAACTAGATCTGTAGATAAATCCATTGCGAAGAGTGATATTGTCATTTGTTTTAAATAAATAGATAATAGCAAAAAGGATAGATATCTTCACTATCATCTCATATTGGGTATAGTTGAAAGATGATATTACATTATCTAAAAAGGAAAAATAATTTGGATGATAGTACATTAGAAGGTGATTGAACGCTAATGTGTAGAGCTCCTCGATTTGATAGGATTGAGGAAATGATTAAGAACTTAGTTATTCAATTTTGGATTGATAATATTCATTCTTCAAAAAATAGAAGAGATATCATCAAGCATAGGATTGGGCCTAAGGAATATATTCAAAATGTAAAACATTGGTTAAATTTCACACAACATGAATTGTATCTCTCATTTTGTAATTTAAATCACGACACAGAGATTGGATAAACAATGTTTGAAAGATTGAAGCTCGATTTTGTGAAGATAAATAAATCTTTTCAAACGTGTTATCCATATTATGTTGAATTTGATTTTTACTATCAAGGGTTCCAAAAGATGATAGAAGAAAGTGGTGGTTCTCAAAATCCTTTTTAAAAACAACTGAGCCAATTTAGAACATCAATCTTGATTCTTATGTGAGAAACCAGATGATCATGCACTATGTGAAATAGATCACATAAGAGAAAATTGTGAAACATGTGGTAACCTAACTAAATTTCCTTTGAGAGATGAAGATATTGATATGATGAGGATACTAAAATATAAGAGATATAAGTACATAAAGTTAGAAACAAAAGTTGGAAAACAATCAACAAGGTTGGAATATGTAGAGGATGAGATACCTGCTAGAGAATTTATCTCAAGTTTTCGTAAATTGATTCAACCATATATATGTCATGCTTTTTTTGCTAAATGGAAAGCATAACAATTTCAAACACTAAGAGAAACTTCTTCACTCAAAATAATTGTATCTATTGTTGACTTTGTAGAGAATTACTCTTTCATTTCTCAAAAATAATTTCAAGTGAAATACTACTTTATAGAGTAGGTTACTATTATGGTTCAAGTGTCTTATCAACATGCATAAATTAATTTGGATGGTGTGGAAAGTATGGATCAAGTATGAGTCATTAAAAAAGAGTATCAATTTTACATTAGTGATGAAAAAGAGCATGACACACATTTTGTGGAACATTATTTTAAGACATTTTTTGAATATTTTAAAAACAAAGCCATAAATATAGAAAAAACATTTTTTTTGGTCAGATGGATGTGCAACACAATTTAAATCAGCTAGACCATTTTATGTATTATGTAGATATCATTGACACATTAATATTGTTAGTGTAGATTTTTATTTTTCTTATTTTGCTAGGTTTTTTCTACACTTTTAATAATCTCGCTTAGGTTAATAAAGCATGTCTTATTAGGTGAATGGTTGTGAGGTGTCACCCTCCTACATGTCAGCATCCATTAGCTATCTTGGGAAGATACTTTGCTATCTTTAGTCCAATAGATGGTTGCTCCTCATTGGTTGGTGTTGCCACCTCTTCCCTCTTCCTAGCCTATATAAGCATGCTACCTAGCTTGTATTTGTATCTCTTATTTTTGCATCCTCTTAATGCTATTTTGCTTCCAGCATTTGCATTACTCTCTTGGAGACTAACTCTATGATGCTATTTTGATTTTGTATCATTTGCATTCATAGTTTAGATATTTACTCTTTGCACTAGTTTTCTGGGTTATTAATCTTATTAGATTCTAACATGGTACCAGAGCTTTTCTATGTGCAAGAGTAGACTTTAGTTTTCTTATTTGAGAGATTCGGGGGGGGCGGGGGGGGGGGGGGGGGGGGCAAATAAACTTTATTGTATTTTTTTGAAAAATGAAGTATGCTCTTCTCTTGCATCTTTGGATGATCCTGAGAATCATAAAAGTTTTGACAAAAACGATTTTTCTCTGGGGTTTCAATCTCAAATCTGACAACCAACTTGCATATTTAGAGTTTTCAATCGGTTTTGTAGGTTCCAGCATGCCATTGATGGACTTAGGAAGTTGATCCCGCATTTGCATGTCATATTCTGGTTGTTGGGGTCATTTTTTGATTTTTGGAGCCATTTTTTACTATTAAAGGTGTTTGATTTACACTACAGCAAAATCTTTTGTACATCAGCAAGAAAAATGCTTTCTAGGTTTTGTTCGTAGCCCCAAAAAACCATCTGAGTATCTTTTAGATTTTGCATGCAAGCTGTATATTTTGCAGAATCGAGCATGCAAAGCTACAACCATACCCCTCTCCGTTGGCAGTCGCAGATTTGAACGCAGTTTTCAAATGTCTCATTCTTGCTCATACGGACTCTGATTTTGATGATTCTTATTATGAACTTGGCTATTTTTTTGTGCTCTATCCACTAGTGGAGTTGTTTTTTGATTTTCATGCATGAATTCTTCAAAAATTGCAAATTCTCAGCTATGACTGTGCACAGTTCTCATTTTGGAAACTTCAGAGGATCATAACTTTCTCATACGACCTCGTATTGAGGCGATTCTTTTTTTGAAAGTGCATGATTTTTTGATTAGATCACAGTGGTGCTATTTGTTTCCTTGATTATTGTGCCCAAGTTTTAGTTTTAGCATATGCTCTTCATGAGGAGGCCTTGTCGATTTTTCTTCCATAACTTGAGCATACAGACATAGTTTTTTGATCCGAAAAATGCGTCAAAAATTTGGTTTTGAGATAGAGATGATGGTATAGGTGTTTTTGATTTTTGCTACAGTCTAGTTGCCTATTTTGGCAGTCAAAACTAGATGTTCTATTTTGCCTTCTGGGAGCCATATCTCGCTCATTCGAACTCTTTTCTGGGCTTGCCAGATATCGTTGGAAAGCGTGTTCTATGAGTTATTCAGTTGTAGAGGTCTTTTATCTAGATTCTACTCCAAGTTCTTTCTCTTTCGAGTTTTGCACTTTCGCACTCTGGCAGATTACTTGGATTCTACAGGTCATGGAATCTCTTCTTCTATTCTTTTGGCTCACTCTTCTTTCTGACTTTTGAGCATTGTATGCTTCTATTCTGTTGCATTCCTTTTTCTGTAAATGCACCGAGATAAAGTGCCTACTTTGCATATCTGGGATATTGTACACCTTGTGTTTGTTTGTACTCGCACTCAGTTATAAAGTGCCATGGGGGGTCATGATGTTTTGCCATTTTGTGCTCATCCACCTTTGTCAAGTGAATTTTTCTTCCATGACATTAGCCAATGCAGTGTGTCGGTGACACCGCCTTTTATCTTGTGCTTGTACTTCTATTGCACTGTTGGTGTTCCTGATTCTTCTTCTTGTAGATGTTTTTGGCATTGCATTTCAGTGTTCCTGTCACCCCTCTCCATGTTCAACATTATGGGTGGGTTCACCTGTTGGCTCTATTGCTTCTTTGGTTTGGTTGAGTGATCTACATATTCAGTTTTTGTTCCTATGTACTTGGTAGATGTAGTGGCTAGGCACCTATGCATTTCTTTGAGATGGTTCATCTACTATATAGACACTCATTCATTCCTACCTTTGGAGGTCACCTCTTCGATTGATCAACTCTTCAGACTTTGTCTTCTCTACCTGATCATGCACTATTTCAGTGGGGGTTCCAACAGTTTCTTCTAATAGTGTTTGCAGCTTCATGCTTCGGAGATGCTTCTTGCTCTTTTTTGTTCCTCTCTTTGGGACATTTCCTAGATTGGAGGCTTAGTTTCCTTCATCTAGTTCTTTTTCTTATATTGGGTACCTGATCAGGCCTTGTTGCCGGGACCCATTTTCTTGCTTTCATAGCTTTGCTAGGTTAGCATCCACCTAAGCTTCGCTTATGGGGGGGTGTTAGTGTAGTTTTTTATTTTTCCTATTTTGCCAGGTTTTTCCTACACTTTTAATAATCTCGCTTAGGTTAATAAAGCATGTCTTATTAGGTGAATGGTTGTGAGGTGTCACCTTCCTACATGTCAGCATCCATTAGTTATCTTGGGAAGATACTTAGCTATCTTTAGTCCGATAGATGGTTGCTCCTCATTGGTTGGTGTTGTCACCTCCTCCCTCTTCCTAGCCTATATAAGCATGCTACTTGGCTTGTATTTGTATCTCTTATTTTTGCATCCTCTTAATGCTATTTTGCTTCCAGCATTTGCATTACTCTCTTGGAGACTAACTCTATGATGCTATTTTGATTTTGTATCATTTGCATTCATAGTTTAGATATTTATCTTTGCACTAGTTTTCTAGGTTATTAATCTTATCAGATTCTAACAAATATACCACACATTTGGAGTTTTTTTAAAGTGGACATGGAAAGGGTGAGCATGATGGTGTAGGAGCTTGTATCAAATGTGCTTTAAGAAAGTACCAAATGAACTATAAAGGATATCACATTAATAATGCTAATGATGTAGTTGAGTGGTGCAAAATACATTTTATGATGCCATCAAATACAAATAACATCTCATCACAATTGGATCGAGTCATACCATTCAAAGATTTTTGGGAGGTATTAGGTATTGATTAATTTGAATATTTAAATTGAATTTAGAGTTATATTTAATATGTTAGGTGATAACTATTATACATGTAACGTTTAACTTGAATTTTTAAATGTATGTATGGACCTTACATTCAAGTTTTGATAGATGATCAATGCATGCATGAAAGAGGGTAGAGAAGACACGATCTTTGCATGTAGTTATGAGTACATATAGTAATGTGTGGTCATTGTACACTAGAGAATACTCATGTTTTTGACCTGATTACATTGATGAAAACTATGGTGGTTGCATTAATCAAGAACATGGATATGTGGGTGAATGGACTTTGATGCCACTAGATGTCATTAATACGAATGAGTCTGAAGATGAAAACTAAGATGATATTCCATTGATTTCTAGTGATTATGACCATATTTCAAGATTGATCAGAGTTGGTAGGTATGTATTTACATGTATTATTTCATTTTATTTTGGTTAATTTAATATGTTAGGTGATAACTATTATACTCATGTACATGGAATTTATACATATACTTTGTGTAGGCAATGTTTTTGCAATCATTGTAGAATCTCAAAACATAGAAAGAGAGAAGCTAACAAAGACTCAAATAACTGATGGAATAATGTTTCCTATTAGTTAGTATAGTTGAATCATGTTTACATGATCCTCTTATTTTTAATGAATTCAAGTTTATTTACTTATTTGATTGATGTACATAGACATAGATATGTGTACATGTATATTTAACTTAAGTACAATTAATCTATATGAGAAATTTTTTTAATGTGTATGCAGGTTCTATTGTTGTACAATGGACATATTTGAAGAAAAAAATAGTAATAAAAAATGGGATTTATTTAATTGATTATCAACCTAACAACAACATTTGTTAGTATAGTAACCATGTTATTGTCACTGGTCTAACTCTTCATCTAGTTAAAGGACCTAGAATATGTAAGTGGAGGCTCGATAATGACGATCACAAGAAAATATTAAGTGTTATCCAATAAAGAGATGACCCACTTGATACAAGATAGAAACAAATTGTAATTTAAAATTTGGTTGAACAATTTGACACAATTTGAAATTAGGACTTGTAACTAATTATTGAACTTTTACTCTTTCATTTACCTTTTGCTCCTTTATTAGAACATGTGTCTTAAGGGGATGAAGTATATATTTTCTCTTTCATGTTTTAAGAGGAACAACTTAGAACATTGGGCTTAAGGGGATGAAATCAAGACATGTGCAGATTAAAGGGATGAACTACTATATGTATTTAACTAATTATTTAAAGGGATTAAAGGAATTATGTAACTAATTAGGTTAGAAACTTGTTAAAATTAGGACATAAATTATATGTATTCAACTTAAATTAAATCAAATGCATGTATTTAAGTCATGTGTACATTATTCAAATTATCATCTGTAATTAATTTTAGAATATATGTTTTAAGAGGAACAAATTAGAACATTGGGCTTAAGGGGATGAAATTAGGACATGTGTAGATTAAAGGGATGAACTATACATTTATTAGATTTAGGAATCATATAACTAATTAGGTTTGAAATTTTTTTATATGTATTTAACTTAAATTAAATGAAATACATGTATTTAAGTCATGTGTACATTATTCAATTGACATATGTAACTAATTCTAGGTCTGAAATTAGAAACATGTATTTAATTGAAGGAAAAAATTACAATCTATATTTTGCCAGGAATAGTTTATGAAATATGTCTAATGAAACATGAGATAATGAAACATTTATGAAATAAACCCTCTTGTATATGCATACATTGTACATGTCTAATGTAACTAATTAGGATATATGTAAAGTTAATTAGGTCTTAAACTTGTTCATGTACTCTAGGACCAACATAAATTATATGTATAATATCTAAAAAACTAAATATAAAATGTATGTGTCAAACATCGAACTCTAAGTCTACAATATGTCAATCAATGAACAAATTAAAAAAAACACACAATCTATCTAGATCTCATCTAAGATAATATCAAATATAAATAGCGTGCATGTATACATCTGTATCTATCAAATAAATAGCATGCATACAAAGTGTCTATGTAATCTATGTAAGTATCTCTAAATTAAAATAAATAAAATAATCTATATAAAAAACTATAGATCATCAGGTGTAGGAGTCTCATCATGACATCTCCTTATAATGTGGTCTGAAGACTAACTATCAGGATCCTTTGAAGGATTTACTAACCCCTATATATTAAAGAGAAAGTGATATATTAATATACATAATTACACATTGAATTAAAAATTAAAAATATATCAGTATATTATCAATGTATATTAATTACATATTAAAGAGAAAGTGATATATCAATGTGTCTAATGAAACATTTTAAACTCACATGTCCACTGCTGACATCATCAAATGAGTCTCAATGATGTACATGATCTGGCATCAAAATAGATTAACAAGAGGCATGTCAAACCCCTACATTATACATATATGTGTAACAAATCAAATTAAAAAAATGTATAATTACACATGTGACCTATATGCACACACACATTTAAATTATGAGTTCAACAATTAAAATTATAATGAATAAAAGAAATAAGATTTACTTGTGTAGATGTTGGCATCTAATAATACTCTGATTGCCTAGCATCAATCATGTCCACCAATAAATCTATATTTTTTTGGGCCTCATCTAGTCCCATCTCTACATCTCTGCTAGCATGACTATGACTAGTACATGTCCTACTAATGATGAGCCAAGTGGACTAACTAGATGAGATGACATAGAAGTAGAATCATCATGTGTCAACAAATACATCCATTCTGTGGTTGAAAAGTTGAAGTCAACATCATCAAGGACCATTCTAAAATTAGAGCATACCCTACACTAGTTGAGGGGTCTCTACTATGTGTATGCCCCTCTACTACAAAAGAGTGACCTCATTAGGTGGATCATGAAGTTCATTACCACCATGACCACCACTTGAGTGGTGAGAGGAATGTGGCTTAGGATGCAACCTAATACTAAAAACACATGCTTGAACATTTGATATGGGTATGCTAAGATGCTCTTATATGAATCTATATTAATCTAATAGATCCTTAGCTAGACTAGTCATAGTATCTCGTGCCAACACTCTTATGAGACCCTGAAAGCTATCCAGTGAAGCGATGCCTATTGTACTATACAAGTCTGTTGAAGATTAAGCACTAGACAATGATCTAGAACACTAACAAGACATCAAATACTGGCCAACCTCATCACTCAATATGCATTTAACATCTGCAACAATCTCTCCAACTCCCTAAATTACTCCCTACAACTAGGTGCTATGCATAACCTCATTAGCCAAGGGACCTAATACAAGGGAAATAGTAGGTGCCCTCTCTCCAATAATCACCCTATGTGCCTATGGTGCATGACCTAATAGCCTATTAGCCAGTCTACCATGCCTCTATCCTAAATGACCTAGTAAATTAGTGTAGTTCACCACCTTGCCTGAGCAAACCTTGGCATAAAGCTATCATGCAAAATAGAGTGGAATCTAGTCATTATTTGGATAAAAACCATGAGCAACAAGGAATCTTGGGTATATTAATGTAGTCATCTATGGATCTATACACTTGAAGGGAGAATACCCCTTCACAAACTTTTGTGGAACATAATGAGGGAAACATTCCCTCTTTAGTATATCTTTGGACACTAAGTCATGTGCCTACTAAAGTGAAAGACCCAAAGAGACCTCGAATCTCTTGTTGTCAAGGAAAACATGTATACTATGTTTTGAATATGGAGCAACACCATGAATCTCATCTCTAATATATGTAAGGCTACGTAAAATCCTTTAGCATGTACAACTATAAACACTAGAGCATGTGTCACTAGTCCTGTTTAGTGTAGTCATAGAGCTCATGGGTTGGAATAGGTTGTTGATCTAGGGGGATCCTACATAGATGTTGGGGGGGGGGAGAGAGGATAGATTGCTACTTGGAGGGATAGGAGGCTACTAATATGGGGGGATCCTACATTGATGATAGGGGGGATAGGCTGCATTACTTGGGGTGATAGGAGGTTGCTGATCTAGGGGGATCCTATGCTAATGTTGAAGGGGACATTCTATTGCTTCTTGGGGATAGGAGGTCGGTGATCTTCCATGGGGACAAATGTATGTAGATAATATGTGTATGTGTAAACCTAAAATTAAAATTAAAATACATGAAATTTAATAAACTTTAAATTTATTATGTAACATACATGTGACATTTAAGAAAATAGAAATTTCCTAAACATGAAAGTATACATGTATATACACATATGTGATATATAAATTTAAGTCATACATGTACATGTGAAATGATTTTGTGCGTGTGGTACACATTTAAGTTAGTTAAACATGAAATGAACACATAATAGACATGAATTAAACTTACTTTTTAAAATGAAAAGAGCATATACATGTATTAAAAAATTATTTTTAAATATATAATCCCTAAAAAATTTAAATAATTATATACACATGCGTGTTCAAACTTTAAAATGGGATAGTTCCTAAAATCAAACCTTAACAGGGATTGTAATTTTCTAAACTTAAATAGTCACATGCCTAGATAATTTTCATATATGATAGTACATCATGGTTCTAAGATTATCTAGTTAAGTAAATTATGAGCTTAGGAGTAAGGATTTAGCATTATAGTTTAGGAATTAGGATTAATATTTAAATAGGGTTGAGAGCTTTTAAGATTAGAGTTTACTAGTTTGGATCAAGGGGTTTAGCAATTACTTGATTCTAGCAATAACTTACATTTAGTTCATATGGATTAAATCTTAAGGATTAGGGAACTTATTATTCAATAATTTCTAGAGAACTATGATTTGTGTATTAAAGGGCCTTAGGACTTATGAACTTACCTGGTTAAACCTAATTTTGTAAATTACATTCAAATCTAGGATCTTACATAGTTAAAATGTCTAATTTTATATTACATTTAAATTTAGGAATTAGGATTAAGATTTAGGGTTGAGATCTTTTAATATTCTAGAGTTTACCAATTTGGATTGGGGTTTAGCAATTACGACCTATAGTATGGTCTAACATGTTTAAATAATTTTAGGATTTACTTAGAAATTCAAGATTATGCCCTTGAATTAGACTTTACAATTCAAGATTTTGTATATTACATGAACTTTTAGGATCTTAGGGTTCACTAAGTTTAATTTTACTAGGTCTAATTAGGGTTTATCATTTAGGATTAGGCCTAGAATTTAATTTAGACATTTTATTATTCACCTTAGTAGTGTTAGGGTACACACATTTACATCATGTTCTAGATATCTACCTCAAATTAGAGTTAAGTATTACATCTTAGGAAAAATCTAGGACTGTATATAGGATTAGGGTTTGGATTTAAGATCTTAGGATTTGGATTTAGGGTTGAGATCTTTTAATATTAGATAAATTACAAGTTTGTATTAAGATTTGTCCATATCTAGTTGTTTAGGAATATGGTTTAACATTAAGGACTAGGGTTTAATATCAAGAAATTAAATTAATGGTTATGATTAGGGAACTAGTCTAGATAATGAAACTAACTTAATATAGTTAGGGGTAGGGTTCAAGTATTGGGAAGTTAGGATTTAGGGTGATAGTTAGGATTTTAGTTTGAAATTTAGGGTTAGGGTTTACCAATGCTTAGGGTTTAGAATAAATTAGCAATTTAAGGTTATGGTTTTAGGATTAAAGTCTAGTTTAAATATCATGTATAGTTAACATTTATTAAAAACTAATGTATGTTTCAATTTTAACACATATTCACCTTTCTACTATGAAATGTAGGACGACCAATAGAATTAGTGGTATTAAGAAGGGGGCTAACGCTAAAGGTGAAGATAAAGATATTGCAGAGGAAGCTATTAAAATTTTCTCTTCTATCCTATCTAAAGAGTTAAACTTGGGGGAGGAGGACCAGAAGATAATTCTCAATATCATCCCTAGTGTGATAACATCTACCCAGAATAAGTTTCTAGCGGCTATTCTGGGGCTTGAAGAAATCAAGGAGGCTATTTTCACTCTGCCTACTAAAAAAGCTCCTAGCATTGATGGTTTCCCAAGTTTTTTCTTCCAGATGTATTGGGAAGTTATTAAAGATGATGTTATTAAAGTGGTTCAGGAATTTTTCGGAGCTAGGAATTTTCTTAAGGAGATAAATGCTACTTTTTTTTGTTTTGTTTTGATTCCTAAAGTCATAGGTGTGGATTATTTTGAAAATTTTAGGCCTATTAGTCTCTGCAACTCCTTTTACAAGATATTTTCAAAGGTTTTAACTAATAGAATTATTAAATTATTGTTAGAGATTATTGCACTTCAACAATCAGGATTTGTCTATAGTAGAAAAATCCTTGATTCCATCATTGAAATGCATATGGTGATCCATTCCTTAGATCCAAGTAAAAAGGAAGGGTTTCTTCTCAAACTGGTTCTATCAAAGGCTTATGACAGGGTGGACTGGACGTTCCTAGATTAAGTTCTAGAAGCTTTTGTTTTCAATGCTAAAATTAGAAAGATTATATCTCAACTAACCTCCACTCCCTCTTTTGTGGCAATGGTTAATGGGACCCCCTCTAATTTATTTAAATCTTCTAGGGGTCTTAGGCAAGGTGACCCTCTTTCACCAATCCTCTTTATCATTCTGGCAAAATGCTTGGGAAGACTTATTCATGAAAAAGGAGCAGAGGGGAAATTGCTAGTTTAAAACCATCGTCTGGTCCTCTAGTTTTCTCTCATCAACAATCTGTAGATGAAACCATTTTAGGGGGGGGAAGCTTCAGTGAAAGAAGCTAGAAATATGAAGAGAATTTTCAATGCCTATTCGAAGGCCACTAGCCAACTCATTAACTGGAGCAAGAGCTCAATTTTCTTTATTAACACCCCTGTTGATAGACAGAGGATAATAACAGGCATTTTGGGTTGTGATATTGGTTCTCTTGCTTTTGCATGTTTGGGGCTTCCTCTAGGGACCAACCCTCCTTACCTCTTTTGGAACAATCTCATTGAGTTCAATAGAAAGCTAGTCGGCTAGAAAGGCATTACCTTGAGTCAGACGGGCAAAGTGCTTTTGATTAAATCTACCCTGTAGAATTTGCCTACTTATGCTTTTAAGTCTTTTGTCTATTCCTACAAAAGTGGTTGATACTTTGGAGTCTATTCAAAGAAATTTCCTATGGACTGGTGTTGAAGGAAATAAGAAGTACCCGCTGGTGGCATGGGAGACTATTTGTAGACCCAAAAAGCAATGGGGGGTTGGGGATTATAAACTTGAAACAATTCAATAGGGCTCTTCAAGATAAATATATATCAAGGATTTTTAACTCCACAGGGGAATGGAGTGTAGCTAATATAAATTTAAAATAGTACATAAGTAGGGACCTTGAGCCAAGGGGATCCAATATCTTGAATGGCATTTTAAGGACAAAGGGCATAGCCACTGAGAAAGAAAAATGGAAATTGGGCAATGGTGAAGATATAAATTTTTGGCATGATGATTGGCTGAGACAAGGGCCATTATGGAACATTGAGCCACTTAATAGATGGGAAAACTTATGTATGGAGATATTTGGTCATAAAGTGAGTGGCTACAGGGAGAATAATGAATGGGTGAATCTGACTAAGTTGTCCTAGGAGATAAAGCTACTGATGGACATGATTAGGCATATCCCTCTATCCCAAAACAAGGATGCCATTATTTGGGGGGAGATGAAGGATGGAAACTAAACTATTTCCTCAGGCTATGAAACCATGCATAACAAGGAAATAATTCATGTTTTGGCCAAAGCCTGGTATCTGGGCCTTATTCCCAAAATCAACATTTTTTTCTAGATAATGCTCCAAAATTGCATCTTGATGGTGGGAAACCTCACCAAGAGGGGAAATCTAATGCCTAATAGATGCATTCTTTGTAAAAACCATAGCAAGAGTGTGGATCATATCTTTATACATTACCACTTCACCAAGGATATATGGTCTTATTTCCTATCTTTATTCAAAATAACCTAGTGTTTTCCTAATACCACTATTGCTCCATGTGGCTAATGGGGATGTGAATAAGGGTTTGTGGGAATGAACTTTGCCTCATATTTGTTGGGGAGTGTGGAAGGAGCAAATAAAAATTTTTTTAGGGAGAAAGAAATTAATGCCAAATTGTCTTCCACAAAAGCCTTAACAATTTAATAGAAAACTACACTACCAATAAAGGTTATAACCCTCTTCTCAACACAAAGAAAACTGATAGAAAAAAGAGGGAGGACTAGAGATGGCCTCTTCTGCTCGAGGGTTGGTGTAAAGCTAATTTTGATGGAGCTTCCAAAGGAAACCCTAGTAAGGATGGGGTGGGTGGAATCATCAGAAATGCCCAAGGAAAGGAATTGCTTCTATTTCAGCTCCTCTAGGTATGCAAACTAACCACTATGTGGAGGTGACTACAACACATCAAACAATCAAACTTTCTTGAGACATAGGAGTCAAAAATGTATGGTTAAAAGGAGACTCCAAGAATATCATTGATTGTCTTAATGAGAATAATGAGACTACGTGGACAATAGTGAATATCATTGGGGATTGCATTCAGATTCCTAAGTCTTTTGATAATATATATGTGGCTCATGAGTACAGGGAAGCTAATCAAGTGACTGGCAAGTTGGCCAATTGGGGAATCAAGAATGATGAAATGAGGAAGTGGATTAACGAGTATAATATTTCACCAAAAATCCTAGAGTTGATATAAATGGAGAGGATCCTGGGTAGATTGGGAAACATTAAAGGTCAATTATGAAAGGTTATGTGTTATGGGAAATGTGCCAAAGTATGATGTGTAAGTACAATTTCCAAAGCACAAAACTCATTATTAATTTCCATCACCACACTTTGAGGCTTGATTTTGGGATTCAAGTACATAAGGTGAAAAGGAGTTCTGTGAAAATAATTCATATCAATTGGAATCATCCTTCAAAGCATATCACTACCAGAAGAAAAACTTGTAGAGAGAAAAAAAATATGGTGGAGGAAGACATAGGAGGGAACCTAAGGATGAAGCAAAGAAGTGGTATTTGCACTCTAAGGTGTGGAGCATTTTGAAAAAAAGGTGATGTTACCACTTTTATTGAACAACTTCATGGTGGAAACCCTCTGTTATACATAGAATGATCAAGAGCCAGAATGAGGGAATTGCTAAGATCAATGGGGTGGATTTCATAGTGAAAAAGGAGGTCATCTCTATGGTGATGGGAATACCCATTATTGGGAAGAAATTCTACAGAGATAGATGGATTTCGAGGAAGGTGGTGATCAAATTTAACAAGGATGTGGAGGAAAAAAAGGTGTTAGTGAAGAAAATCACCTACTACCTGGTGAGCTCTATAAAACCACTATGGAGGTTTTTTCTAAGGGTTATCATCAAGTACATTTCCCTTGATATGAGATTTGACCACCTTTGCACTCATCATTTTGTGCTTCTTAACCATTTTAGGTATGGGGCAAAGATTTCTATCCCTTTTTTTCTATACTCATCTATTAATGAGAATATTAATGACTATAGGGATAAGCACATAGGTAATCCTACCTTCCATGAGGGCTTTTGATGTTAATTTATGAATATTTTAAGGCATGGACTTTGGGAAAAGAAATAAAGAATAGGAAGGTGGGAAAGAAGGGTAAGGAGGAGTCAGATGTGTTGGGAGGGGATTATACCCCTTCTGATACTGAGGATAGCCAAAAGATGCATTAAGATACAAAGGAGGAGACCATCCCATAGCACTAAAAGGGGAAAAAGAGAGTCAAAATGGAGGAAAAAGGTGAAAAAAGAGAATATTTGTAATGTCCCCTTTTGGGACATTTTTTTATTTCCTTTCTATTTGTATTAGTTTGATAATATGTGATGTTTCTACTTTGTCTTGATATATATCCAGCCAGTTGATGCCAATGGAAATTGCTCAAATTATTAAACCATTAAAGATGTAGAAGGGGAATAAGAAAAATGATTGATGATTGAAAGATCGAATTTGATATCCATTATATATCTTGCCATATCAAAGAGGATGCATCTCTTGAATGTCTAAGGGACATATCTCTTCCAAATCATAGATGCTTACCTCTTCAATAAACTAATTAGTTCAATATGTAAAACGCTGTTTATTTGTATAATCAATGCCTTCCATGATTAATTGTTATTGGTTATCATCTTATATATATTCATATTATATCATTTAATTATATTTTAATGTTTTTATCAATTGATATAATATTATATCTATTTGATATAAGATAATCAATGATATATATATTTAATATCTGTAATCATAATTATAAATTATATTTATTGATTTATGCAATTGTATTATGCTTTAGCCATAAATAAAAGGCATAATCCTTCATGCGTAGGTGTCCATTTATCAATGCCAAAGTCTTTTTGAAATAGGGTTTACACATTAGTCGATAGTCACTAATACTAAGTATCAATTCTCTTTACAACCATGAATATATACTATATTTTAATCCTTTTTTTTTACAATATATTCTTACATTTAATATTTTAAATGCTCATATTTAATATTTGTTAT